>CM026386.1:99005846-99146729 GCA_014843695.1 Archivesica marissinica
TTAACAAGTTAGACATCCATGATCAAATACTTCTTACTGCAATATATTAATTAATAAAATATGAACTATTTAGGTTTTTAAGTTTAAAACTGATCTGTATTATAATTTAGTGATTATCATTAAAAGCAATGCTAAACAAACCATAGTCATCATCGTCATCATCATCACATCCTGAATTTCTGGAAATAAATTGGTCAGAATTATTTTACAAATGAAGACAAGTCTTTCAAGTAAGAATATCTTATATCATGAAGCAACTCTCTATTATTGGTGGAGAAGAACCCAGATGAATCCTCCGAACAGTATTTCAAGCACGGGTGGTCACACGGGTAGATCCACTGACCTACTGCAAGCTGCCTGGATGGATTTCTTACTTAAAAGAAAGTAGGTAAATCTTTGTTTTTGACTGTAGCATGACATACATCTCTTCTGCTTTTCATGTCTAATGAGCTTCTCAATAATCGAAAATTATGTCAAATGTTCAAAAAACAACAACATTCAATTCACACACCTCTACATGGAACATTGTTCAATAGTATAAATATCTCAGCTTGAGCTATGAAGGACTGGTTAAATGAGTTTTCTGTGTGCAAGACAAAAACTATATTACCTATCCTTCTTAGCACGACGATTCTTTGATTTCCCTGAAAATATTGTAAATACATATACAAATACTAATTGTGTTCAACTCCATTCTTGTTAATTCATTATTAAATCACTTACTCCATTCCACAATCATGGTTAAACGTTATTTACTTTAAAAACGTAACAACTGAGATTAATTGTTATTTGTGCGAGGGGGGGTTGAACTCATCACAATAAACATTTAACTTAAACAAAAATAGCAAAATAACTCATAAATTTTAACCTTTTACTGCTACCATTCTTGTTGTTCTATTTGTTAGCCTTATCACCTGACTTGCCATACCTGAATGTGTGTACCTTAGCACTCAATGTCAGTTAAAGGACATTTCCATATGTTTTCTCTCCTGGTCTTCAATTTTCTAGAAAAGCTCAATATTGGTGTTTTCTGTTCATAAATTTGTATATATACCTCATGCCTACTTCGTACGTAGCTTTTTTACCGGCTCTAAATACAATTTCTGGATATATTCTATGTCAAACAGTCTAAAATAGCCAATGTTGCGCTGTCCAAACACTGGGTACTGTCACTTAATATGATATGCTTATAACATGTCTTTTCCCCTTAAAATAGTGATTATAATGGACTACCAATTAAAAACAAGTTACCGGAATCGATGAACTACTGTGGATGTTCAATTTAGTACGCTGAGTTACGACACACTATCAATATTTCTTCAATCAACGAACCAGCTATAGATCTAAGTTGTTTAAAAAATAAGGTTTTATTTAACCCTTTCAACACCACAGACCTCTATATTGGCTTACAAAAAAGTGTAGATCCAGATGAGCCAGCTCATGACGAGCCGTCTCATCATGATCTGCACTTTTTTCAAGTAATATAACTATTTTTAGAAAACAAATTACCCATTTTGATAAATGAACTGATCCAAATGTAATTTTGTTATTAATTTATTGGTCTAAAAATATCATGGGCCAGTCCATGTCAGTTACTTGGTGTTGAATGGGTTAAGTATGTTCTTTAAAGAATGAATATTATAACATAGAATAAACCATTACCATGTGTACTAACAATTCTGCAAATACTAGCTAACGTCTGTTTATATTTACTGAAGACAACTGTGGAGTGCAGTTCCCACAGTTAATGCGCTTTATATAGCCAGCATTCCAACCAGATCAACAATTGTAGGAAAACTGTGGGAGAGAGGCTTATTAAGGAATATACATCCGACACTTCCCACAGTAAAGTTACCTAACGGAATGCATGAACATTCCACTTGACACAAGGAGCAGGGTATGTGTGAAGCGCTAAAACCAGAGAACTAACGAATATTAATATCCCATAACTCCCATAAGTAGCCCCCCACTATGAAAGTAATCATGTCATGATGCAAATGTGAAAGTTGCCTGACGTCACAAGCACATGAGGTAGAAACATGGCCGAGCTAAGTTATTTCCGGGTTCACAATGAACAGAAAAACGGGAATAAAATGGTATACCGTTAAAATTACAGGTAAACTACTTAATATAGTTGCAGAAAAGTCCTTAGATAACAATATGTACACAGAATAATGAGGAGGCGTAGTAAACATGAGTAGGTGAGTAGAACGTTGAATGGAAAAACGTTTTACAATACTAAAGAACGTGGTGAACACTGGCTCATCACAACATTAAAGAAAAACTGTGTAGATTTAATAGAGATGATAAAAAAGTTGTTACAAGAGTCATAATTAACACTCAAAAATACAAGAATTATCACATTGTCAAAAACCTACATCGCTACGTTAATTTTGCATTAAGGTGCTGTATGCCCGAAACTAGTAGAGACAGCACATGATTGCATATGTTCACATATTACAGACATTTCCTAGCTAAAATGTAATATATTCCACTTATTATTGGTAAGATTTGTTATGTTTATATATATAAAACATAAATAGCAATAAGATACAATAAAATAAGATATGATTATATTAACACGTTATTAAAAATTTTCATATTTACACTAATATATCATCTATGGGTTAAATAATCGCTAATTTGCATTGTCAATACTTCTGTCAAAATCATGTGTTATCATAGTTTTAGGCGCGGGATAGATAAACTTTTACTATTTTGTAGCATGGCTAATTAGATAGATTAGCTGTTTATTAACATTTATCCATGCGATATCATAAATGTATTTACTCATGCGATATATTTCAATATTGACATGAATATGAAAATACAATATCGGAACTCCACGTTAATGACAGTAAATGTAAACAAACAAGTTTAACATATCTTACTCGTATATGTATATGGTGTTTATATCACAGGTATTGACACACATTTTAAAAATAATGGGTTGTAAACCTATGTCTACTTGATAGCAGATGGAATAAATATGTTTACTAATTAATCCAAATATATTTAAACAATGCATGTGAAGCCATGTGGCAAGAGCTAACGTATCTTTTTTGTAAATAGGGAGGACTACAGCAAAATACTAGATAATAGAGAAAGAAAGAATGAAAATGATAGTACATACGTATGTAAGGAGAGAGAGCATGCTAAATCATATAGGGTACCCATGGGAAAGCCATAGAATATGTAGAAAGAAACAGTAAGAAAACAAAACAAGTTATATGCTAGTCGAGTTGGGGTAACACACAGAGGCACACACAATTTAATAACCCAACATGGAACCAGAGTAGAGATCAACCAGGCTGTGGAAGCATGCACACAGGTCAAAGTGAACATACAAGATGCCCACGAATTTTACAGTTGGGCTAGCAGTACACCAAAGAGCATCAAGTATGTTATCTACTCAGGAGAGGAGTACAAAGTAGCCTCAGATAAACATTAGAAGTTATTATCCCTGCAATTGCAACACGTGTGTCCTTTGAGAGCCTTGTAGTCAGTGGCAGGCGCAAACATAAATGCGCTGCGTTTGAACAAGGTCTTATCATGAAAAGGATGAAAACTGAATGTAATGTTGTCCAAGACAATCAAGAAAGCAAGAGAGTAACAATAGATGTGAATGAGTTTCTGAAAGAAAGTACACTTAGTACAACAGGAGGTAGTTATGTCCTACAAACTCAAACAATTTATCCCATAATAGTCTCCGACTTAATTGTATATAGGCAGCTTGAATGTATTATATTATATTAATTTGCTGCAATTGGGAGAAAATATGAATTTGTTCATGAAAAATGACAATATTAGGTGCTCAGAGGCACGATAAAAGGCAATATCGAGCAAAAGCTACGTTGATAAGATACCAATTTCTTTCATTCTAATGTTATACATACAATGTATCTGATCGCTTCGAATAGTTGGTGACGCCCATTTATTTTTATCTTCCTAGTATAATGTTTATCAGGGTATAGAGAAAGTTTAACAAATTTCTTTGTTTTAGAATATAAGCAATTTTTTTAAAAAGTGATATCGTTTCATAAAAATGTGTTTCCGAGATGTACTACAAACACTAACTTCACAAATTTACTGAACAATTGCAAACAAATATTTTTAATTTGATTAAGACTATATAAAGTCTTACTTACAGTTTTATTTATTTATGAAAATCAAAATGTCCATTTAACTGACATCGTGTGTTAGACATAAAGCATATATTTTCGTCAATTCTACGCGTAATGAGGCAGTTTGTACAGTTTCATAAAATCTTTCAACACACCCCAAAATGAATGTGTCGTCTGAGATGCTGTCCGTGCGTTCAAGTGTATACTCCACTTCAATATCAGCTATGGAAACCACCGAACGACCTCACATAATACCCAGACTGAGGAACGAATGGCATTGTTGAAATGATGTAGTTCTAGATTGTAACCAAATGCTTTAGTACTGCTTAATGCCATATATTCTTAGCTCAACAACAACAGTTACTTTACCTTTTCCCAAGACACCTCTCCTTTTCATGACAACAACAACTACTATAACAAGAATGAAAATGACCCCGCCTCCAACTGGACCGGCAATCAGAGCAACTGGCAAAGGAGTACCAATAATCTCTGAAACAGAAAAACATGAGTACACAGATGCAAATAATGTACTACATCTGTTCAATGACAATGTAATATACAATTCACTGTTACACTGTTTTATAAACATGAAGTATGAGTGCCAATGGCAGTTCTTTAATTTGATCTAATTTATTTATGGAAATCGTCAATTATCAAAAAGAACAAGCCTACATAAAAATATAACTTATAATCCAACTCTAACAGAAGTGGGTCCAAAATATAGAGCTTAAATGGTTTACCTTTAATTTAACATAATGACTTACTTGTCCAAATAAAATGGTCGAATATCGAAATATACGATATTTTCATTATAATATGATTTGCAACGCAGATATGACCCAAGTTGAATTTTGTTTTTGGGGTTTACTGTTGCACCAACAGCTTAGGTGAAATGGTGACTTTGCAGCTACTATTGGTAGAGGAAACCCTGGATGTCTCTCTGAGCAGTAACACAGGAGCAGGTGGGCACCAGGGTAGAACCACAAACAGTATGCTAGATATTTTTCTAAAGGGAATTCGAACAAGCAAGGGCAAACTTGAAATGAAGTGTAAACTCGCTATAATGTTTACAAGGCAATATTTGGCAGAAGACGGATAGGTGAGCTAAAAAATACAACATGACCAAATTTAATCATCGACCGATATCACATAGGACATTGACCTGTTAAACCCAGAGATCATTATTCTATATGAAATAGCGACCTGTTAAACCAGAGATCATTATTTTATATGAAATAGCGACCTGTTAAATCCAGAGATCATTATTCTATATGAAATAGCGACCTGTTAAATCCAGAGATCATTATTCTATATGAAATAGCGACCTGTTAAATCCAGAGATCATTATTCTATATGAAATAGCGACCTGTTAAATCCAGAGATCATTATTCTATATGAAATAGCGACCTGTTAAATCCAGAGATCATTATTCTATATGAAATAGCGACCTGTTAAATCCAGAGATCATTATTCTATATGAAATAGCGACCTGTTAAATCCAGAGATCATTATTCTATATGAAATAGCGACCTGTTAAATCCAGAGATCATTATTCTATATGAAATAGCGACCTGTTAAATCCAGAGATCATTATTCTATATGAAATAGCGACCTGTTAAATCCAGAGATCATTATTCTATATGAAATAGCGACCTGTTAAATCCAGAGATCATTATTCTATATGAAATAGCGACCTGTTAATCCAGAGATCATTATTCTATATGAAATAGCGACCTGTTAAATCCAGAGATCATTATTCTATATGAAATAGCGACCTGTTAAATCCAGAGATCATTATTCTATATGAAATAGCGACCTGTTAAATCCAGAGATCATTATTCTATATGAAATAGCGACCTGTTAAATCCAGAGATCATTATTCTATATGAAATAGCGACCTGTTAAATCCAGAGATCATTATTCTATATGAAATAGCGACCTGTTAAATCCAGAGATCATTATTCTATATGAAATAGCGACCTGTTAAATCCAGAGATCATTATTCTATATGAAATAGCGACCTGTTAAATCCAGAGATCATTATTCTATATGAAATAGCGACCTGTTAAATCCAGAGATCATTATTCTATATGAAATAGAAAATCGACCATCCCATTATAGAATAATGACCCCCTACCCCCAATGTCATAATATAATTGTATTAATAATTGCATAAGCTATAAAACTAACAATTATTAATCAAGTGAATTATATATTTAGTCTTATTATGTTCAAAATAAGTTGAAATGATAGGTGCATGTTTCTTAAGGAGAAATTAATGTTCCCTTTAACACACTTAATTCATATATATCCACCTATTATAGCACAGTACTAACAATTCTTATCATATTCATGTATGTTTTGTTAAACCTTTCCAAAAATGTTCAGTATTTTAATCGATAGTTTTTCTGACAGGGCTGTGAATGGAAAATTGTGAGAGAAAAAAGAGGATTGCCCTCACCTAAAGGTTAAAAACATGTACAAGTACCATAATATTTATATATATTATAAAGTCCCCATTTGTAATCGAGAAAATATACGACAAATTATCGACTGTAATCATGTGCAACTGCTTCAAGCTTAAGCAGGGTTCATTCTAGGTCAGAATTTTTGGGAGAAGTGAGAAAGCGCGTGATCGCTTCCTTAAATGGTGTTCTTTAATATACTTCTGCAAAATAGGGTTAAAATGCACAATACAACCATTAAATACAACATTTGAATAGAAGGAGTGCTTTATAATGGGCCAGTGTATCTTACTAGACACCGTTTTGTTTGAAAATCGTAAAAACCAGGAGAAGTGGAGCCCCCAGAGGGCGAAGTCAGGGTCCCTAAGGCGACAATTTCGCCCACATCGCCCTCTAGAATGATCCCTGTTAAGTACAATATAGACAGCAGTTTGTTTTTGTTTATACTACATATATCTTAAATTTCACAATACTATTCTTATTAGTTAATAAAATGGCCATAAATTTGCAACAATTTCATTGCCAGGTTTTGTAAAGCATAACCTTAGCATAATCTGATGTCATGGAAAATTCTCTGCTATGAAATAAATAAAGGTGATATTTTCAAGTGGAATTAATAAATAAGCAAATTATCTATGTGCGTTTATGTTTATTTATCATAGCTACCGGTTGCCCATATGAGTGACGCATATCATAGAATAGTGCAATGATACAGTTCCAGAGTCCCCTCTAGTTCTTTTTACGTGCACAGTGTAAAGCACCGACACGAGACCTCGGTTTAAAGTCCCATCTGAAAGACTGCTAATTATATTAGGGTCAGACGAGGTATCGATCCTGCGATCCCTGGATTACCAACTTCAAAATCGTATAATTTCTGATGCACAATTTGTAATGTTTTGGTGCTTATTGGTAGATGATGATAATCCGTGCCTGAAATACTGCTCGGAGTGGAACCCGGATACAGCCACCGTCCAGGCTTCACAATACATTTATATATTATTACTACATTGTATTAGTAATATAGTTAATGAGCTGACCTATTTTAGGTAAGGTGGTATAGTTGAGGTAGTCTGTATAGTTGCTATTTCCTTCTATGTTATATGCAAACATCCGTACAAAGTAAGTTGTCGAATCATCGAGACCATCTAGCTTCTTAGATATTGGTTCTTTGCTGATAGCAAGCATACCATTCACCGATGTTATGTTGCTCCAGTTCACCTTATCTCTGCTTAGTTGTATCACAAATGTTTGTTCAAAGCCTCCGTGGAAGCCTCGTTTCCAAGACAACATGACCGTCGTGTGCTGAATATCGCCTATTTGTATATCATATGGGGGACTTGGAGGTCCTGAAATAATCAAAACAATCAAATACTCTATACATATATGTAGTACTTCCAAAAAAGGGGCTATGCAAAACAGAATATAAAGTTTGAAAGTTGTATTTGTTTATAAAGTTTTGACTGTACAAAATTCCAGAGTAACCAGATGAGCATAGAATATATTTTATATTATCCAACCATTACCATTACCGTGTTCCAATAGCTTTCTCCAATAAGAAATCACTTTGATGTCTACTACACGTATCAACAGGGTTATACCAATTTCCCAATATATCACATAACTTGGTTGTATTCAGTACACAGTCATCTCATAATTTCTTATATGTACACATGTGTAATAACACCTAAAATGGTTCTGATTGGCTGAGAAGACTAATCCTTTTAATTTGTACATTAAACTTTACAGTATGCATATCTCTATTTGAATTGGTACATAACGTCAATGGTAAAGACAAACTATGATTTAAAAGAAGTATTGACACAATTTTAACACTGTTTAACACTTAAATATAACGCTGCGTTGCGTGGTGATGTCTTGACAATTTGCGCTGACACATGGCACCAAAGTGAAAGTAGCAACGTTATTTATTAAAACGAGCGTGCTATGGTAATGTGATACAAGCATGCTGTGGTAATGTGATACAAGCATGCTGTGGTAATGTGATACAAGCATGCTGTGGTAATGTGATACAAGCGTGCTATGGTAATGTGGTACAAACGTGCTGTGGTAATGTGATACAACGGATGTTACACTCGTGATGATTTCATATCATATTTGAATAAACTGGTTTCATAAAATATGGTATGATATCACCACTCATGTAAGATCATATTATTATGTATCATGCTAAAGGAGTTGACATTTAATTTAAATTGACAATATTGACCCGGTTTTTTACAACAAATTTGGTAAGGATGTTGCAGAACAACTTCGGAAACATTCGTACCAAATATATCATGCCAGCTGAATATAATCTCGAAAGAAATCAAATGTTGGATACTTCCATCTCGCAACTGTTTGTCCAGCCCATTGCGTCCGATGAGTTTAAAAATGTCATCAGGAATGAATCATTTATATTGCAACATATGCACACATAACAATTCTGTTATGATGAGTTAGATCAATGCACTAGTTACGATTAAATGTTAAATTAGGCTTTCTTTTTCTTGAAAATGGTAATGGCCACATAAAGATGCATACTAATATTTCATAGTTGGAGAATTAGTGGTTACAATTATGTCTTTCTAGTGATGAAAGGGTTATTTTCGAGATCGACTTGAGTGGATGTCAGCCAAACTATGACAATAATTTGTCGTTTTAGGAACACAAACTAGACATGTCTTACATACCCTGTCAACTTGTAATAGGTCAGCATTAGACTACAAAGGAACAACAATTATTCAACACTATGGTATCTTGAATAATAAACTAAATAGTGTCTGTAAATGTTTTTTGTTTCACCAAATGTTATATTGATGTTCAACAGTGTTTTCCATAGGTAACAAAATGTAATATATTTAATCTTACCTTGTGCAACAATTTCTAATCGTAAATAGGTAGAGTTGATCTCGTTAGAGATGGTGACATTGTATAATCCGAAGAATTCCTCAGAAAGTATCCTAATTGATATGCTAGCTTTTATTCCATTTTCTTTAATAGTTTGTGCAAATACTGGCAAGTCAACAACAGTCGGAACAGATACTACAACACATTCATGTTCTATATGTGTGGTTCCATTCAACACTCTAAAACATTTAACATCAGGTACACCTGCATTGGAGTAATATTCTATTTCTACTGTTGCGTTTTCACCCAATTTAGATGAAGCAGTCATCTCACTCGTGCCATTTGGAAGTGTTATAACTGGAAATGCTGAAATACAAATTACACAGTCGACATGTACATTAAAAGACAACTGTGGCTATAACTGAAGATCCTTAAATAAAATATGTGCTGATGTTGTGAAATAAGAATATCCAGATCAGAGCTCGATCTGCGCGTTAACCTCATAGTGCGATATTGACATGTGTGGGTGAAATCTGCGCTCTGCACCTCGTCAGAAAACATGAACAATGCACCAACCAATGATTAGAACAATAGTCATTTGCACACTTAGGTTTCCAATTGTGACATTGAAACAACATGGTTGTTCAAAGCCATATGCATATTGAATATGTGCCAAATTAGTTAAATATCTTCAGGCGGTTGGATAACTATTGACCGGACACAAACTATAGTAATGTGACCGTCTACTTCCAATTATGGCAGTAACATTAAATGAACAAGGTTGGAGGATGTGTTCCGCACGTCGTCTCTGTGAGTAGGTGTTTAGAAAGTATAGACAGAGAATGTGTGTCCCCCGAGATGTGGATTAGCACAGCATCCTTTGTAAGCATAAAATTATATTACATAGGAGATCATATTTGTCTTGTCTTTATCGGCGATTAAAATACAGTTTGGAGTTCTGATGCGAATTAACCACGCATGACGTAGGCCACTGACCCAGAAACATAATGTTAAATGAAAACTATTTATTGTAATAAGTCGGCCTTCGTTTTTTGTTTTTCAAGTTTTATTTCTGGTCAATATACATATAATAATTACAAATATTCACAGCATGAATAAGTAGAAGAAGTTTTACTTGCATATAATCCCACAAATGGTGGTCATTTACAAGCATCAATATAACACATACTTTAAATAACGCTGTATTATACAGTAGTAAATGAATTACTTATTTATTGATGGGTCATACTGAAAACACTGTTTAGTCCCGGCCAAGGGTACACATCAGGTGGATATTGGCAACACCCTTATTTCAGTTTGGTTTGTCTAACAGGAAATATTGTTAAATTTCACAATGTGAAGCCACTGCCAAACCATGTGTTGGTACTTATCAGAGATAAAGTGTCACTGATGCTCGCATTTTCTGGTATTGGTTGATCATATAACATCTGCTATGCAAACAATGGGACAGTCGATTTATGCTAATTTGATGAGGGAGTATCTCAAATATTATGTTGCATATGGTTTCACAATACATAGTTCCCACGGCAGTCAAAAACATTGATAAGATCTTATCATGGTAGCCATTTTGACTGGCACGTTTTATTAACGGCAATTTCATGATTTTACTAGTAATTCTTTAATTGCAATAACTTTATTAATGTTGGTTTCTTAATATATAATTTGGTATGATTTTAAAGGTATTAAATTGTACTTTTTAAATATTAATTTTTTTTTGAACATATTTCAACTGTGAAAATAGACTTTCAAAAATAGGTGCAAGTTAAGTTCTTATAATTTATAATCCATACATATACAGGTAAATTATTATGTATTCGTTATTGATATGAAATTTGTGAAATGATTGAGAGCTTTCCAGCAATGTATGAACCATGGTGATGGGATGAAAAATAAATATTTTATGAAGAAAACAAAATTACGCTACTATATATTATATATAATATCTGATCAACTTTGCCATTCAAAATGGCAGCCACAGTAGGAATGATGACGTCACACGGGAACTATGTATACTATAACTATTACAGAACTTCATTATTAAACAAGGCTAATCTCAAACACTATTAGCAGATTTTGCTATTTATCCATTAAAACTTTAATTAAATATCATTTTACCAATCAAATTAATTAGATTTAATAACTTATATATTGTGACTATGATAAAAAGTAAATAGGGTATATATAGGCTAATAATTTATCAGTACATTTGCATAGTAAGGAAAGATGTCCATTAATTGCTATATTTCCTAGCAGTTCCCGGTAATTCCCGGTATTTTCCGCCGTCCTGGGAATACTCTAATTTCCGAGAACCTTGCATTAATCCACAGAAATACTACATGTATGTTAAAATAGTTCAGCTATAAACTAGATGTAAAACATAAACAACGAAATTTCAAATGCAAACTATTTGCAGTAACAAATGCTGCTATTTTGGATGAAATGAAATATTCTGGATTTGCTTGGGATCAATGTTGAAACATTCAGCAATCTAAGTTTAGAAAAAGACGATTCATCTTTGATTGGACAAGAAATGGCCACGAGTATCAATTGTAATATAATTACGCATACATATTAATTCCCTTAATTGATTCATTGATGAGTTATGACGTTAATTGTACATATGGTTTTATACTTGATAACTGCGAGGACTAAATTCTCGTCTTTGAAGTTATCATTTAATATACATGTGTTGTACATTGATATATCGGAGGTGGGTTTCCTAAATAATATATGATCATGCTATAGAACGGGCCTTTTAACAATAGATAGATGCTGAACATATGCTTATATCAAGCTTCAGCTCCTAGGCTACACATCCACTGATGGCGTGAACAATTGCACAATATATCAACATTTTCAATTGTAAAGTTAACATTGGTGTTAGCCTATTTCTCGCCAAGGAGCTGCTAGCGTGATTAAATTCTGAATGTCATTATGTTCTTGATATCACCAGATTGTTCTGTTCTGCCTTCAATAGCAGTCAGTAACCAGGCAACCAGCCAAATATGCGATTATTGATTCAAAGTTTAAATACGTACAATTAGAATCAGGGATACTTACATTTAACAAGTAGGTACACAGATCCTTCAATATATTGCTGGTCGGTACCAAAGACTTTGACCATGTTGCTTGCAGAACACGTATATACCCCAGAGTGTTCATATGTCAAACTGGTCAGTTCCAGTCTCTCAGAACCAGTAGTGTCTGATACTTTCTCATGTCCTGACCAGAACTGTACCCATTTATCATAAATGTATGGTCCAATCGGTTCTCCAACAGCGTTACACGTTAGAACTGCTGAATGTGCATTAACTGTCGTGTTTGTTGTTGTAACTGTGACATCAGGCGGATCTGAAGCGATTCATATATGGATGATTTCTCACAATGATAATATAATAACAACAACTATAAACATCTTGTTTTATGAGATAACGCAATTGTCGTAAAACAATGTTCGTTACCAGGTACATATAAACAATAATTATAATGATATTCTTGAAAACATATATTTGAAGCATCATATTGAAAAGGAGTGTGTTTGTTTGTGTTTGGGGTTTAAAGTCGTACGAACAGCTTAGGTCAGATGGCAGCAGATCTCCAGCTGTGGATAACTTCTTGACATGAAAGAGAACTCGACACCAACGGTGGGATTTGAACCTACAGCGGGATGTGGCCATTGATTTGTTACAGAAGTTATGACTGTTTAGATGTTTAGAATTATACACATACAGTCACTGTAATAGCCAAATAGTGAAATATGTGTAATGCTTGTGTTGTTGATACTCGACAGTACTACTACAGTTGCTACACTTGATAGTGGTGCCAAATTGTTGCTAATGGCTGTCCGATTAGTGCAGTGGTTAGCACGTTCTATTCTTACCAAACCAAGTTTGATCCTTGTACCGGGAAGTATATGAAATGGTACGATGATCGCAAAATCAGACAGGTTGGTTTTCTCCGGGTGCTCTGGTTTCCCCACACACGAATGACGACATAATTATACGCTTTGATCCGTGCCAATGGGAGTAATTAATATAAATTGTTAAAGCTTATTTCGCAATCTTTATGGTATTGATTTCTGATAACATTTGCTTTGGATGTGTGTGGGAAGGGGATGAATGGTGTCGAATGGAATTGTGTGAGGCATATGTATTGATGTGCAATTTAGCTTGGACCAATTTGGTTATAGAAGCTGTGAGGACAGGGCAATTTTCACATCAAAGTATGACCATGACCTATTGAGGGTATTCCTCTTGTGTGCAACATGTTGTCTTAATATGGAGATCATATTCAGTTAATTTAAATGCCTACATAGATGGGAAAGATAAACAACTATATTCATATATAGGTGAACATGCTGTATGCATACATACATGAAGCTATGTTTCTTGGCACACTAAGTTATATTAATGTGGACATAGATATTATCTAGAAACGAAACGTATGGAAAACACTTATAGTTGGATGTAAGTCAGTATGATGATACATGTTCATATCTGTGCAAAATAAAATTAATTTCCATCCGTCTATTTTGTGCATGTTTCTTTTAACTTGGTTGCACAACGTGTTCAGACAATGTTTGTTTGTTTGTTGGGGTTTTAAGCCTGCATCAACATCATTTTAGGCTATATCGCCGGCAGGCAGTTTACCTAATAACACCTTTCCTGGACAGGCTTCAGCGGTTAACCAGTACTTGCACAAACCTCCGTAACAAACAGTAAAACTACCAACATTTTCATATAATTGAGACACAGCCCGAGCAGGGCTAGAACCAATGGCAATCATTGATGATAGCTTACAATGGTATATACAATTCAGCGACCGTAACCACTCGATCATGGAGGCGGACACGTTCTGACAACATTAACCTAATCGCTCTAAAGACAACAAACCTGATGATATCCATTGTCATGATGGAGAGAGACGATGCAATGTGGATAGTCTAAGGACACAACCGTGGTTCTGAATAGATCCAGAATCGCAAAATATCGTAATCTATCATGGATTGATATTCTCACAAATGATTACTTAAAGGAGAATAGAATCTGATGGGGTTTCTGAATGCATTTCTTCACATATTTTTAATGACAAACTAGAAGTTGTTTTAGAAAAAATATGTATGTCTCCCCATTCTCTGTTGCTTCAGTGGAATAATAAAAAAGTGAAATATATGAAGCTGGTTGAACATCAACATGTATGGGACTTTGGAGATATGTAAGTGTTGACAAGCTTTTTGTTACTGTAACATAATTGTTCAAAGGGCAGTAAATCTGCAAACATATCATACGACAAAATACTGATTATTCTTACCAAAGTTGGTGAAAAACCAAGAATTTATTTTACAGTGGAAGCGCAGACAAGCTTTGTGTGATAAGACATTAGTTTAGTCATATTTTATTGTAAATCAATAGTAAATATATCATACACATAAAGATACAATACATAGCATGAAAATACAAATGGTTTGTGCCACAAGTTTTAACAACATAATACAATGGCCGCACCAGAAAATAATAAGACATAATACGGTATGATGCTTCCTGATAGAGAACAGCACAACAACATGACAATTGGCTATGAGATAATGTTTGTTTTGGTCTTTGTGACCAAGGACATCACTCTACTGTGCCAGCTATGTCACATGTAAATGCTATTCGTTACATCTGAATTTCCCAATTTCATATTTTGTTTGAACCAAGAAGATAATAAATTCCATAGCAGCAATTTGTAATTCAGTGTCACAATTGTTCACGGCTTCTAGCCAATTAACATATTTAAAAGCAATCTATTTTATACATTCATACATCATCCTAGATGCCTAGTATTCGGATTGTAAGGTAAGTATTTGAGACACACATGTTATGAACCATCCTCCGACGCGCGTCCACTCAATGCTTACCTACAATATATTAATACAAATACAGTTCAGACGAAATTATTGTGGGTGCAATTGTCACAATAGGAGTTTGTTTGTAGTTGTTTGTTGTGTTTGAGGGGATATATGCAAACTAATGTAATTGAATGGACGGACATATCAAAAATTGTATACTAAAGTTGCAAGGCTATTGCCAAGTAAACAGAATTGATAGCCACATACAACGTTTCATCGCCACATAAGCACCATATTATGGGTGCGTGGAAGGAGTACAATTGAAAAATTAAGTAGTAACTTTTGATAGTTTTCAAGTGTGAATCGGACAATTACTTATTAATACTATTTATACTTACATTGTACAGTAAGAACAGTTTGTTTAGTATCCACTGGTTGTATTTCATTATCTGCATTACATCTGTATGTTGCAGCATCTGTCCTCTTAACCTCGCTAATGGTGTAGGACAGTCTATTGCTGCCACTGGTACCGACTCCTTGATGAATAACACTGCCTTGTCCATTCTTGAACCATTTGAATGTAGACACTGGTTTACTGGATGCTTCACAATGCAGTATGCTGTAATTGCCCTCTACTACAATAATGTCCTGCATTGTTTGAATCTGCGGGCTAACTGAAATGTGAACACAACTGTTAAACACAATATCTCCATTATATCTGTCTTATTAATGAGGATGTTAGTTTACAGAAGACTGGAGGTTGTATGCTATACAAACTTACATCAATTGTGATAATGTTCTGCATTGGATGAATCAAGGTCTATCTGGAGAAGAATGAAAAGACCAGAATGATAGTCTCTCTAGCAAATTACTGGTTATACACTTTAATTACCCCTACAACAATAATGAATCAATGATGTCAAACATTTATACTACACATTTTACAATTCTCCAGACATCGCTCAAGTTAATATATACTAAGGAACTAGTGTACTAATAAAATGTATTTTATGTTATGTATTCCAATAAATATATATCAGTGATATATCATGTCACTGATTGCAAGCAGAGAACTAACCTATTTTATTCTCACTGCTTAATGCTTATGCTTCCCAGTTACAATTTAGAACAAGAAAAGCATTGAAATGGTCTTGCTATTCAAATATGTTGATAGAACTGTGTTTGTTTATGGGGATTAAAGTCGCACCAACAGGTCACATGGGTGACTCTCCTGATATTATTGGGGGAGGAAGCACTTCCAAGCATTATTGCAAGCACATATGGGCATCTGTGTAGAACCACCTACCTACCGCAAACCAGCTGGATAGCTTCCTCACATGAAATAATTCAAACCCCCTGTGGATTTGAACATACCGCGGTTAGGGACAAGTGATATGAAGTCAACGACCATAACCACTCAGCCATGGAGGCACCCTTGATGGAACAGCATTTTCAGAAGATCAATTCGTTATCTACTTACGAAATAATTTTAGCAAATTTTGATCTACTAGCTGTCACAATGCTCTATACCAAGATTCATCAACATTGACCAATAGGATCAGGAGAAGTCGAAAATATCGTTTTCAATGGAGGCCAAGTGGATGTCAAGTCAAAAGAAAGTTCTTGAAGTTCACCACTAATGGAGGCCAAATTGAACATCCAATCAGAATAAGTTTAGCAACTTTTCATCTACTAGCTACCCTGATGCTCCACAACAAGTTCATCACAATTGACTAAATAAATGAAATTGAAAATATATTTTCAAAATGGCTACCACACGGCGGACATTTTGTGTTTCTCTTTAGAATGAGTTTATCTGTTTTTATCTACTATTTACCCCCATGTACTAGTTGCCTGTATGCGCCATATGAAGTTTCAAGGTGAACTCAAATATAGATTTTTAAGATGGAGACCATTTTGGATTTTGCATCAAAAGTAAAACCTGTCTCCTGTCTTAAGCAACCAGCCAACGGAATGACAGAAAGTGGCTGCTTAATAGAGGTCAAATGTATAATAAACAACACATTGGGAATCTGGAAATTGGCTGCTTAATACAAGTTGGCTACTTAATAGAGGTGACCACAAATGCAGGTTTGACTGTAGTTTAGGTATTTTTGATCTACTAGTTGAAGCGAAGTGTTGCTGGAAGACAGATGCAGAACACAAGAAGGCACACCTAAACCAATGACTAACCTCATGGAACATTGTAATATGCAACATGGTTCATAGCCTTTGTTATAATTGATGGATGATATCACACACTACATTACAAAATGCTTTTGTCGTTTAAACGATGACATCATTTATAATTCAGATGCAAATTGATTTTGTGTTACTTCAACAAACAACTATTTACTATTTTATTCACAATTTTGTAAATAAATATTCATAAAGGGAGGTAATTATCAAATATTTAATTACACAAAAACCAATGCTGTTTATTTATGTGCATATCCTCAAAATGTTACTACTATTGACCACAGTTCAAAGTTAGTAAGTATTTTACGATCATAATTACCTATGTGGATTAATAGCACAAAGTCATGAGCATACATTGAAGAGATATATAGTTTGTATTAAAATAACCTTTACTGCAACAGAGATGAAGCTAAGCAACATTTTGTTGGAAATATTATCCTATAATGATTAATTGTTTCAAGTTTAAATAAGTTCTGACCATAAGTTGAATACACATTGTTATTAAAAATGATATTTCAAGCCTAGTAATATATATTTCTACGAGCTCAATTAATATCACATTATGCATGAACTGTTTCTGGCTCTCCCTTCGGTTATTAAGCCTTGCTAGGTTGAAGTGTAGTGCTCTGACTGGGCATGTAACATTTCTGTCCGGTTATTCATGAATGAAGCTAGATTTGGTAAACGAATCTGCGGGTATGTAAGGCACAGGTTCTTAGCGAAGAATAGCAGTGTGGTAGAAAATATAATGAGCTATAGCTATGAATCGGAATGTCCTTTCTTCTACTGACCGTGCATGAATTTCACTCACTCTTCTCACTGGTGATAGCGACATAAGATATCAGCATGGAAGCCTCTGAGCACGGTTCCAAAGATCTTGCTTGTGGTGAGTGATCTACGATCAGCTTTCTTAATTGCGTGGATCAACTACACCTATCTCTAGAAAATGTCCTTCTTGCCTGGTATAATTGATAGTGGAAGTACGTCTCGTTGAGGAGAGGTACCTTGCACTTCTGTAGAAAACATGTCTTATAATCGAATTCGGGACAACATGTGAAGATGGAACATGTCTGGTATGCATCTTGTAATATGCCCTTAGCATAAATACTCTGTTTGCCGGAAACTCATAGTTGTAAGTATTTCTCCACTCTTCTTAGAGTGGGATCGACACTCTGTCGATGTATGATGTGATGACCCTGGAACTGAGATGTGTTCCGGTTCATCGTCACTGTATTAGTTTGTTCGGGTTGACATAGTTGGTCTGTTATCTAAGTAGACATGGATTCCTATCATAGGGTTCTGGTATGCTGATCCGTATTTATTGATATGGCTATATTGTTATAGCTTTACCTCCAATTTTCCGGTGGTAACAAGTGTACATCTCTATTAATTGAGATTGCTGTGTGGAACGCTTTGAGAGGAGAGGTTGCTCAAGAACAATCTGTCCTTAGAAATGGTGTTTTACATCTTATCACTGAGGTAGAAAACTTCCAGCTGGTACCTGCATGTACCATTACCAAATCCCACTTGCTTGGAGGAGCAGTTTGAGTCCGAGGCAATGTACTACACCTTGATTAGGTAGTGGTATAAATAATTGCTAGGCATTTGTGACCATTAATAAGGAGAGGTGCAAGCCTATGTACCAAAGGGGTTCGGCATGTTGGGGAACGGTGATACGATGTCTCATCTTAGTGTCTGGGAGCAGCAACTAACAAAACCCTATGAATCCATTATAGAAAGAGTTTCAGATCGATATTATGAAATTTTGTACATCAGCGCTGAAATTTATAAACAGTAGTCAATATTTCTTAACCAATGTGGCCTTTACTTAGTCCATCAATCATCTAAATTATCCTTGCTGACGAGTACATTATTGACACATTCGTGACATTGCTACAAAACTAAATGTAAATAAACGAATCTTTCAGTCGAACGAGTGGCAAATCCTGTTTATTTGAAGAAATAAAAGATAAAAAACAAACGCTAAAATGCAGGTCTATAAAATTAATTCCAGTTTTCATATTTTACATGCATTGACCCGATTATATTAATTGTTGGCAAAACTTAAAAGCCCAGTGAGTTACTCAAAGTGTTTAATGGTAAGTACTGTTAAATCAATATGTGTTGAAATCAGGAATAAAACACAGTAATCAAGGGATCGCTTAGTATTTTGGATGAGACTTGAAACTGAGGTATCGTGTTGGCGCTGTACATTGTGCCCGTGAAAGAACCAGAGGTTCCTCTGTGCTATATCTGTATCATGCACTGTCCTTCAAAAACATAAGGTGTCAAATCAACATACGGAAACAGGAAACTTATTGTAAACTTAAAGAAATTATAGAAAGCCAGTTATATGTAGTAATTCGTAGTAGTACTTCTTATTTCTCACACCTGTACACAAGAAACAAACTAAGACAATTTGATACATCATTTGGACATGCTTTGCGAGGGCTTTCATTTCACAAACATATCAAGAACGTCATTAATTACAGCATTTATTATTTAAAACATGGGTGAATATTTATTTTGAGAAAACCAAATTGAATGTGAAGCATAACATTATTATTAGTTCTCAATCAGAATACTGTAGGCACCTCTTTGTCGGTGTATTCATATAGCTTGTCACTGTAGGACTTACTTCAAACATTTGAACAATTTGAGCAAATAGTTTCTTCATTGAATTTCATGTAAATACTCGGGGAGTTAAAATATATTCTTGTATGAATATATACAAAAAATGCTTGCCGATATAACTTTATGAAAAAAACATTGCCGTATATGTGGTATGCCAAACCAAGATGCTTAGGTAGTGGCATCTACTTCAACCCTTCTTAAATTCTGTGTAATTTTCGGCATAGAGATATAGATATATACAAAAGATCATTCATAAATGTACGTACATTTCAGATACAGTGTTGCTGTGATATAGATATATACAAAAGATCATATATAAATGTACGTACATTTCAGATCCAGTGTTACTGTGATATAGATATATACAAAAGATCATTCATAAATGTACGTACATTTCAGATCCAGTGTAGCTGTGATATAGATATATACAAAAGATCATCCATAAATGTACGTACATTTCAGATCCAGTGTTACTGTGATATAGATATATACAAAAGATCATTCATAAATGTACGTACATTTCAGATACAGTGTTACTGTGATATAGATATATACAAAAGATCATACATAAATGTACGTACATTTCAGATCCAGTGTTGCTGTGATATAGATATATATACAAAAGATCATTCATAAAAGTACGTACATTTCAGATCCAGTGTTTATGTGATATAGATATATACAAAAGATCATTCATAAATGTACGTACATTTCAGATCCAGTGTTGCTGTGATAGTTGCTGGATTTGCTAAACTGTAGTCATTGCGAGCTTCACATGTAACACGATCACCATCATTGTCACGTGTCGGTTTTAGGGTCAGGTTTTGCCGTCGTTTCTCACCACCATACTGTCCAGACTGGTCGGCTAGTGAACTCGTGTTGGTTGTGGTCACATTGTTGATTTTCCACGTAATGTCAGATACTGGGTTAGATTCTCCAGATGTACAAATTAGTGACAAATTGTTCTGACCATTTGCAATGATATTGTCGTTTCCTGATATTGTAGTTGTTAAGGGCTTGACTGAAATCATATAAATTATGCGATCTATGAAATCATTGAAATAGTGTAGCTGCATTATCTAAAATGCATTGTTTTATTACCACATTATATCACATGACTGTATTCACATGTATTTATCAGACTTCCTCTGCTATATAATTATTTTGATTTTGTATTATATACATAGACTATAAATTTAAAACAATGAAGATTGATGTAGACAATATTCTTATAAATTTGTTTTAAATAACATCGTATGATCTATAGGGGTGTAACGATGCATCGAAATATCGATGCATCGCAATAGACAGCGTCACGATAGTCAACCATCGATGGTAAATATGACCATCGATAGTATTGACTATTGCGGCAGTACTATCGCAATAGTTTCGATAGTTGCCAGGGATGGCGAAATCGGTCATTTGTTACGCCGGGCAAGTAGATTTTCGAATGTAACTTGTCCGTGGACAAGTAAAAATACCGGCGAGTGCATTTACTTTATGTTCCCATGGCATTTAAATCGTATTTTAATGAGAAAGCATCGGCAAATGTTCTTGTTTATTTTCCTGCGGAACTTCCGCAATAAACACAAGCCAGCCGACAACGGTGGCGGACAACATTTCCAGCCGACAATAACCTGAATAAGAACCGGAAATGTCAAGAGTTATCGCCCGTCACATAAAAACTGTGTAAAATGCGGTGGGTATGTAATGTATTTTCCGCTCAAAACAAGCCAGCTGTCAATAAGAATAACTACTGTCGAAAATGGCTTCTTTGGTACTGAATAGTGAGCAAAGTAGGCGATGTGACCCCCATAATCCCGGGTATGGGTAATTTAAAGTGCTATAGCGCATGCGTCAGTTACAAGTATACTACGCGGTCGCTAAATCGATATACGGGAACGGGTACGTGACGCAGCCTTATTATTGAAGACGACAGGTAAACAATCATGTAACTTAGCGGGACTGTGTATCGATTTTTAAATAAGGTTGGTTTATATTATTTAAACATATAAAGTTCGGATATACGGGCAAGTGGGTTTTCAACTTTTCACTACGGACAAGTAAATTAGTGCAGTGTGTTCGATGTCATGATAATAAAGAAAAAATTGCATGCTAATAAATAAATACACAAAACTTGTGTATTCCATGCGAAACAGAATATTTTTTTAATTAATATGTATTTACACAATACTATTGCAATAGTCCTACAACTATCGCAATACTATCGCAATAGTATTTTAACTATCGCAATACTATCGCAATAGTAAAATTGACCCCAATAGTCACCCCTAATGATCTACTATTCCTCGTACAGGCCTGGAGGTTATAAAACTGTTCTCCAATCTCAAAACTCAGTCTCAGGCGTCTGATTGGTTCAGCTGACATTAACACTCAGAATCAACCAATCAGATCATTTGAGCTTGAGTTTGAGATCTGAGAAAAGTTTTATAACCTTGGACCCTGGACATACATTTTACTGTTATGGAGATCTGTTTCTCATTCTCCGGGTTGATTGCGTTGTTTGCCTTACATCTATAAACACCATAGTGAGTCCTGTTGCTTGGATTAAGCCTGTAACCAAGTGAGTTGCTGCCTGGTGTCGCCTGTGATACCTGAATGTTGCCATGGTACCAGGTAATGGTAGAAGTTGGTTTACTGTTTACACTGCATGACAATAGGTTGTTATCTCCCTCAGTTATAGAATTAGATGTTGGTCCAGTAAGTGTAACTAATGGAGAGTCTGAAAGAAAACAATAATACAACTATAGTGATAGACATTGTTTCACTTTGGAAATATTATGCAGTTGTGTTGTTGATTTGTGTTCAATGGCGTATAAATACAGTTCAAGCTATATTGTGTATGTAGGGCTGAAGATGACTGATCAACTTGTACTTTCACATCTGACTTACAGCGGAATTAAAATAAGATACATAAATGCTCTAGATAAACTGTGTATCAACGTGTTCAGATATGGAGCCAAGTCTTGATACTACAAAACTAACTAATAAGATCCAATATGGCTTTTTGATGATGACGTTACGCAATGCTTAGCGCAAAGTAATCTGGGAAATGCACGACAATTATTATTGGTTTGCATGAAACCTGGTGGAAACTATAATTCAACATGCGGTAAGTGATGCGAAACGAAAGGTGCGATCTTATCGATGGTTACACTGTTGCCCTTTTTGATCAATCAATGGCATGGTAGTGGCCTCGACACTAATTAAATTACCTACATGCCCTGAAATCAAACAGGAGGGTACCTATTATATATATACTATCTAATATTGTTATGTGCACTGAAGTCGTGATTGCGCAGTAACAGGGCTTTTAAAATTGCCACCACATTACCTACTCACCATTTTTCCTTTGAATACAATATTTTTGTGCCAAACCCTTCAACAAAATAGGAACTGTTACTATTCAATTAAAAATGGCACACAGGAATTTAACAGGACTTGGTTAGGTGACTATTAGCAATAGGACCACTATGTTGAGGGGCAACCTTACCCGGTCAGCTAACAAAACGAGTTATATACCAAAATGTTTGTAAATGTCTGAAGTGTCACACATGCGGCATAACTTGGCATAAATTGTGGCATTCGGAGAAATCCAAGGAGGCCTCCTTGAATATGTGCATACAAAGTTTCATAGCAATATCATTTCATGGACTATTTTTTGCCAAACGTCAAGATTACGGTCACTCTATGGGGGGGGGGATTATGTAGGTCTACAAAGACTAAGTATTATATGTTTTAGTTTGTATACTTACGTTACAGGCAATAAGTATGTTTGTATACTTACATTACAGACAATAAGTATGTTTGTATACTTACATTACAGACAATAAGTATGTTTGTATACTTACATTACAGACAATAAGTATGTTTGTATACTTACATTACAGACAATAAGTATGTTTGTATACTTACATTACAGACAATAAGTATGTTTGTATACTTACATTACAGACAATAAGTATGTTTGTATACTTACATTACAGACAATAAGTATGTTTGTATACTTACGTTACAGATAATAAGTATGTTTGTATACTTACGATACAGATAATAAGTATGTTTGTATACTTGCGCTACAGATAATTAGTATGTTTGTATACTTACGTTACAGATAATAAGTATGTTTGTATACTTGCGTTACAGATAATTAGTATGTTTGTATACTTACGTTACAGATAATTAGTATGTTTGTATACTTACATTACAGATAATTAGTATGTTTGTATACTTACGTTACAGATAATTAGTATGTTTGTATACTTACATTACAGATAATAAGTATGTTTGTATACTTACGTTACAGATAATAAGTATGTTTGTATACTTACGTTACAGATAATTAGTATGTTTGTATACTTACATTACAGATAATTAGTATGTTTGTATACTTGCGTTACAGATAATTAGTATGTTTGTATACTTACATTACAGATAATAAGTATGTTTGTATACTTACATTACAGACAATAAGTATGTTTGTATACTTACATTACAGACAATAAGTATGTTTGTATACTTACATTACAGACAATAAGTATGTTTGTATACTTACATTACAGACAATAAGTATGTTTGTATACTTACATTACAGACAATAAGTATGTTTGTATACTTACGTTACAGACAATAAGTATGTTTGTATACTTACATTACAGACAATAAGTATGTTTGTATACTTACATTACAGACAATAAGTATGTTTGTATACTTACATTACAGACAATAAGTATGTTTGTATACTTACATTACAGACAATAAGTATGTTTGTATACTTACGTTACAGATAATAAGTATGTTTGTATACTTACGTTACAGATAATAAGTATGTTTGTATACTTGCGCTACAGATAATTAGTATGTTTGTATACTTACGTTACAGATAATTAGTATGTTTGTATACTTGCGTTACAGATAATTAGTATGTTTGTATACTTACGTTACAGATAATAAGTATGTTTGTATACTTACGTTACAGATAATTAGTATGTTTGTATACTTACATTACAGATAATAAGTATGTTTGTATACTTACGTTACAGATAATTAGTATGTTTGTATACTTACGTTACAGATAATTAGTATGTTTGTATACTTACATTACAGATAATAAGTATGTTTGTATATTTACATTACAGATAATAAGTATGTTTGTATACTTGCGTTACAGATAATTAGTATGTTTGTATACTTGCGTTACAGATAATTAGTATGTTTGTATATTTACATTACAGACAATAAGTATGTTTGTATACTTGCGTTACAGATAATTAGTATGTTTGTATATTTACATTACAGACAATAAGTATGTTTGTATACTTACATTACAGAAAATAAGTATGTTTGTATACTTACATTACAGATAATAAGTATGTTTGTATATTTACATTACAGATAATTAGTATGTTTGTATACTTGCGTTACAGAAAATTAGTATGTTTGTATACTTACATTACAGATAATAAGTATGTTTGTATACTTACATTACAGACAATAAGTATGTCTGTATACTTACATTACAGATAATAAGTATGTTTGTATATTTACATTACAGATAATTAGTATGTTTGTATACTTACATTACAGATAATAAGTATGTTTGTATATTTACATTACAGACAATAAGTATGTCTGTATACTTACATTACAGATAATAAGTATGTTTGTATATTTACATTACAGATAATTAGTATGTTTGTATACTTGCGTTACAGATAATTAGTATGTTTGTATACTTGCGTTACAGATAATTAGTATGTTTGTATACTTACATTACAGACAATAAGTATGTCTGTATACTTACATTACAGATAATAAGTATGTTTGTATATTTACATTACAGATAATTAGTATGTTTGTATACTTACATTACAGATAATAAGTATGTTTGTATATTTACATTACAGACAATAAGTATGTCTGTATACTTACATTACAGATAATAAGTATGTTTGTATATTTACATTACAGATAATTAGTATGTTTGTATACTTGCGTTACAGATAATTAGTATGTTTGTATACTTGCGTTACAGATAATTAGTATGTTTGTATACTTGCGTTACAGAAAATTAGTATGTTTGTATACTTACATTACAGATAATTAGTATGTTTGTATACTTGCGTTACAGAAAATTAGTATGTTTGTATACTTACATTACAGATAATAAGTATGTTTGTATACTTACGTTACAGATAATAAGTATGTTTGTATACTTGCGTTACAGAAAATTAGTATGTTTGTATATTTGCATTTCAGTGAACTTAAAGCTGTTAGGGCGATTATGTTATAAATAGCACCTTATACTTGTGTTAATTTGTAATTTAATACCAGTATATTTAACTCATCTTCTATACACTTTTTAGAAGTCTTCTTAAATAAATTCAATAACATATGACCACTCATATAATATCCCATATTTACGCACATACGGTGGTCGCCAGATAGTCGGACAGGTGTTGTGGAAGTTGTGATAGCGCAGTGTTAGCGCATTAGAATCAGGTGCGAAAGGCCCGGTGTTCAAGCCCCGCTGGAGCCGTTACGATTGTGCACTTAGGCAAGGCATTTAAATTGCACATGCCTCATCTCTCCCTCGTGGCGATGGATTCCATCAGGAATGAGGTCTCGAGAGTGTGAAATATAAGTTGGAAGAACATATACTTACATGACAGGTTGAGTGTTTTCGACCGGCTCGTCAATGTCTGGGCTAACATATACTTACATGACAGGTTGAGTGTTTTGGACTGGCTCGTCAGTGTCTGGCTAACATATACTTACATGACAGGTTGAGTGTATTGGACTGGCTCGTCAGTGTCTGGCTAACATATACTTACATGACAGGTTGAGTGTATTGGACTGGCTCGTCAGTGTCTGGCTAACATATACTTACATGACAGGTTGAGTGTTTTGGACTGGCTCGTCAGTGTCTGGCTAACATATACTTACATGACAGGTTGAGTGTTTTGGACTGGCTCGTCAGTGTCTGGCTAACATATACTTACATGACAGGTTGAGTGTTTTGGACTGGCTCGTCAGTGTCTGGCTAACATATACTTACATGACAGGTTGAGTGTTTTGGACTGGCTCGTCAGTGTCTGGCTAACATTATTCTTAACTTCACATTTATATTGTTCCCCGTCCATGTCACGTGTTGGTGTTATACTGAGTTCCTGTATTGTCGACTGACCATTATACGATCCAGCTGGGTTAGATATCTGCTTGTCACTGGTAATTATAGTATTACCACTTTTCCATGTAATAATTGAAACAGGATTGGCCTCGCTTCCCGTACATGTTAAACTGATCTTGTTTACTCCATTGGCAATGACATTGGCATCACCAGACAATGTAACCGTCAATGGGGGATCTGCAATTAAACAGATTACCCATTAAATACATATTGTTCATATTTATACACAATTTATGAAGATATATATACATCGCTAATGCATTTCCTTCGATGATGAAATGTATAAAATATGTACAGGTTTATTTCATTTTCATAAAACTACAAAATAGCAATCTCAATACAAATTGCAATGTCATGATGATTGTGATTCAACTAGAAATATCCCTGAAGATGATAAATAACCCGTCAAACTAGAAATATTCATGAAGATGATAAATAACCCCGTAAAACTAGAAATATTCCTGAAGATGATAAATAACCCCGTAAAACTAGAAATATTCCTGAAGATGATAAATAACCCCGTAAAACTAGAAATATCCCTGAAGATGATAAATAACCCCGTAAAACTAGAAATATTCATGAAGATGATAAATAACCCCGTAAAACTAGAAATATTCCTGAAGATGATAAATAACCCCGTAAAAACAAGAAATATCCCCGAAGATGATAAATAACCCCGTAAAACTAGAAATATCCCTGAAGATTATAAATAACCCGTAAAAACAAGAAATATCCCCGAAGATGATAAATAACCCCGTAAAACTAGAAATATCCCTGAAGATGATAAATAACCCCGTAAAACTAGAAATATTCATGAAGATGATAAATAACCCCGTAAAACTAGAAATATCCCTGAAGATGATAAATAACCCCGTAAAACTAGAAATATTCATGAAGATGATAAATAACCCCGTAAAACTAGAAATATTCATGAAGATGATAAATAACCCCGTAAAAACAAGAAATATCCCCGAAGATGATAAATAACCCCGTAAAACTAGAAATATCCCTGAAGATTATAAATAACCCGTAAAAACAAGAAATATCCCCGAAGATGATAAATAACCCCGTAAAACTAGAAATATCCCTGAAGATGATAAATAACCCCGTAAAACTAGAAATATCCCTGAAGATGATAAATAACCCCGTAAAACTAGAAATATTCATGAAGATGATAAATAACCCCGTAAAACTAGAAATATCCCTGAAGATGATAAATAACCCCGTAAAACTAGAAATATTCATGAAGATGATAAATAACCCCGTAAAACTAGAAATATTCATGAAGATGATAAATAACCCCGTAAAACTAGAAATATTATATAATGTCGAATATTAACACATTATATCAATTGACATTCTGGCTGACCCAGATCAGCATTCCAATCCTTTAAGTTTATTTATACTAGATCAGCATTCCAATCCTTTAAGTTTATTTATACTCGCAAGCACAGAAATGCATTTCGGCATATCAGCATTGAGTATATACTAGGTACTGAGTTGGTTATTGATCGAACATCAGAGTATCGAATACGTGTTCAAGTAATAGAGTACTCAGCAATTTATTAAAGTCAATAATATTTGAATAAATCTATATTTTACCTGTGAAGAAGTATAAACAATCGATATCACTAGGTCCATACAATACATGTGGCGCCAAACAATACGATACAAATGTCATGGTAATTATTTAATATGTGCATACAATTATGACATGAACGGAATATAGACATTTTGTGATAAGGTAGTGTTAATTGGGATGCATATGTTTTGTTTCGAATGATTTTATCATTGTCCTGTGTTCGCAGTTTCGTGCAGAAATATTTATAAGGAGAAGATCTTAGCATGGCTTAATTATATCAATAAATTTAAATAAACTGACTAAAGGTATTTTCATCCCCTCCCTCCCGGATTACCTTTATTACAACGAAATGTTTTCATCACAGAATCAGATAAATTCGGACAATTATCATCCAAAATACTTATCATATATCTGACATTACATAAAACCTATTGCAATGTATATGTAGCCAAGAATAAAATGATCGTGTCCGAGTACTCGAGTATTAAAATTGCTACATGTCTCGTCAGTTGAGTTGAGTTCATGGGCATGAATACTACTGCTGACTGACCGGGACATTCACAATTGCTATTAATCATTGGTATGGTTTCACTTCAATGTGTTCTATCTCCATTTAACAACCACGTCGTCTTCCAGATTATATCTATGTACCGTACTGGGAAGTTCAGATTATTTGCAATTTTGATCTTATAAGAAATCTACTAATATACAACATTTTTGATTTCATATTAGAATGATTTAACATGGTTTTCATCTACTAGTGGCACTGGTACTCCATACTGAGTTCAATCAGTATTGACCGCCCCATTTGGAGAGTTGGAAGTCGAAAATATATATAAGATGGCCATTTTTGATCTAGACTAGTTAAACAGATGCTCCACATCAAATTATATTAATATAGTTTTAGCGGCTCAAAGGTTCAAAAATAAGTATTAAAGATGGTCACTATGGCAGCCATTTTGAATCTTGCATTGGAATTATTTAGTACTATTTGTTTTACTACTTGCACTGACACTCCAGACCAAGTTTCATCAAAATTGACCCAGCATTTCTGCAGTTGGGATCGGAATTAGTTTATCTCCCGCATGTTAACTAATTTATTAGTTGTTTGTCTTATATCCATAAACATTTTGGATTTAAGGATTTTTCTAACAGTTTCCTGGTCCACCAATTCTTAAAAGAGCCTATCCACGAAAGCATGATAATAGATTGCCTATAACGTATGACGTATTACATAAAATAATTATGGCATCAAAAACAACAATTGGCAGTCAGTAATAACGAGTGACATTTACTACAATGTGTATTGTAGCTTTTTATGGCTGTTTGCGTATTGGTGAAATTTCTGTACATAGGGCCTCAGTCAGTGTGATTCAAAGACAAGACGTTACGTTTATTTTCGAGGCTAAGAAAATTGCTGGAGTAGAACTAAGCATTCGGCAATTCAAACATAGCACTAGGCCAGTCACTTTGTTCTTACCGCTCAATTTACACACGACTGATATGTGTGCCACCAATGCATTGCTGCAGTATTTTGATATGGCAAATTTCAATTGACAGATAATAGTCCCATCTCTTATGCTATATTTAGTAAACATTTACACAATGTAATGTCATATTTTGGTTATGATGCAAAATTGTATACATCTCATTCATTTAGATAGGAGCAGCCATGCATACTGCCAAGTTAGGATTTTCTGAAGACTCTATTCAAAATTGGGGTGTTGGAAGTAAACTTTTTAAAGTGTTATAAAAAATGATGTCCGATTGCCGTGTGTGTCATTAAAATTCAGTTGTTTGCCGCGGCCCACTGCTGGTTCAGCATACAGGCTGCCAATATGATGGGTATATGTAGGTTCCACAAGAGTGTCTAGTGTCAAGCATGTATGCATTGCTTACATGGAATATTTGGAGTCTTTTGGATTCACATTGAAATTAATTTGATCTGCATGTATTGTTTACAGAGTTAGTATAAACATGTGTAAATCTCTTGGCATATACATGTATGTCACATTGGTATTTGTGCGGACGGTAGTTTAACAATTAGAATACAACAGAGCTGTTTGAGTTTGAGTTTGTCAGAGATTTGAAGGCTGCTCTTTAAATTGTTTGCTTTGATGGGAAGAGTTACATGTGTGGGTTAGTGCTACCGGTATATGTGTACACTCTTTTATGTATGTTAGTTTCATTTCGTTCTATATGTGTATGTATTATGTAACTGGTAGTGTTCAACAGAGACACACAAGATGAGAGGGAGTACAACATAAGGTTGCTCTTTTAAAAAATGTCTGCACTCATCACAAGCTATTTAGTTGCATTTGTTACAAATGTATATATTCTTATGCATTATGATATTACAATATTTACAAGTATTTGCTGCAGCTTGGAGTAGATCATATATCTACTTTGTACAACTGTGTTTGTTTGATCCTGGGTTGGGGTGGCAAAATGTTACATTTCAAAATGCAGCATTTTGCTGTGGCGGAATCTGGTCCACCGTTGCTTTGTTCCTTAGTTTTCACTGTATAAGTTTACTAAGATTTATAGTCAGTAAACGTTACAATTATATATCGTGAAATTATACTTCTAGTTGTAAAGCAAATAGAACCAGGATCAGAACAGTTGGGGTGTTTTGTGTACAACATGCATATATATGACAATAGTTGTATTGTTCTTCGTGGTGTCCGGCGATGGCTGATGCAAATATTAGTTATTCTGATGTTACATACAAAGCTTCATTAAAATTGACAAGCATTTCAGAAGTTTGGATCGGAATTAGTTTAGCTCCAGTTAATAAATTAGTTGCATTAAAGAGGAGAAGATGAAATAGAAATTCAAGATGGCCAATGGTGGCCATTTATGAACAACATTTATCTCTGAATTATTTCAACAAATTCTTGTTGGTAAGAAATTATAATAACTCACAAAAAACAATGACAGTCGTTGAACCATTGACTGGTGAAGATAGTGTAGAATGGTTTACAGAACACGTCAGCTGTTTGCCATTGTCTTGTCTGCCTACTTGCTTGTTATATGTTGATGTAACGGAGAACTTTGCTGAACTTGCAGGATCTTCCGTTGGTGTAACTGTGTCTACTTCCGTCTGTCCTCTAAATATCCACGAGAGACTTAAACTGGTAGAAGGACGAAATCCAGAACTCTCACAACGAGCAATATCTTGTAGAGTATTACCTTCTACACGCGTTGGAAGTTGAGAAACTGTTGGTATGGATGGATTTACTGAAATACAGAGACAACAAATTGATTACCATGCATTGGAACCATTCTATACCTCATTGGGGACAACATAAATACTTTTATCACATAATATAGTTTCATAACGCAATCACATATTTTTTTATACAACCTGGAAGGATTCTGATTGGTTGAGAGAATAATCCTTATAATTTGTAAAATAAACATTAAATTATGCACATTTCTATTTGAATTGGTGCATAACATTAATGATAAGACACACGACGATTTAAAATAAGTCTCAACGTAATTATAACGCTGTTTAAAACATAAATATAACGCTGCTCATGACAATAGAGTGACATCATGACAATTTACACTGATGACTGGCGCAAAAATGAAAGTAGCAACGTTATTTTGTGCATAAATATGATTAATACGAGCACTTTATGGTAATGTGATAAAAAGGATCTTTCACACCATAATTTATGAAACTTGTTTTGGATTATTGCTAAAATGCTCGCTTAAATTACAATGGTCATGAAATCACGAGTGTAAGATCATGTTTGGGCTATATCGACGGCGAGCAGTTTACCTAACAACACCTTTCCTGGGCAGTCTACAGGTACATCTATGGACTGGTGAGATAACGTCAGCATTTATGGATTGCTGCTCCAGGTACATCTATGGACTGGTGAGATAATGGATTGCTGCTATAGGTACATCTATGGACTGGTCAGATAATGTTGGCATTTATGGATTGCTGATACAGGTACATCTATGAACTGGTCAGATAACGTTGGCATTTATGGATTGCTGATACAGGTACATCTATGGACTGGTCAGATAACGTCAGCATTTATGGATTGCTGCTACAGGTACATCTATGGACTGGTCAGATAACGTCAGCATTTATGGATTGCTGATACAGGTACATCTATGGACTGGTCAGATAATGTCAGCATTTGTGGATTGCTGATATAGGTACATCTATGGACTTGTGTGTGTTTTACGTTTATTTATCGTTGCTATCGGTTGCCCATATGAGCGACGCCTCCTGAAGATATTAGTCATTTTAGATTTTGGAGGATAGTGCAGTGATACAGACAGAGACTCATTCCAGAGTCTCCTCTGGGTCTTTTACGTGCACGGTGTAAAGCACCGACACGAGACCTCGATTTAACGTCCCATCTGAAAGACTGTTGATTTTATTAGGGTCAGACGGGGGATCGAACCTGCAATCCCTGGATTACCAGTCCAGCATGTTAGCACTGGGCTACAGATTCGTCTGTATTTATGGACTGGTCAGATAACGTCAGCATTTATGGATTGCTGATACAGGTGATACAGGTACATCTATGGACTGTCAGATAAATTCGGCATTAGATTGAAATGGGTTTTTCATTAATTAATTTATCCGGTAGTCCAGGAGACAAAATACATTTTTAACAAAGCATTTAGATAAGAAGATGGCTTTTACCGTTGATAGTGTTAAACATGACATTGTGTAAACTACCTATAGTATTGCAAATTGTATATAAAGTTGGGGAACTTTCAAATATGTGTAAAGTCAAGAAATATTAGTATCGGTAATTTACTATGGTTGTTATATTATGTTATTTTGGATAGGAGAACAATATCAAATACCTATCAATAAGTCTTTCTCATCAGTCTTCAAGGAAGTAGTATTTGAATGTGCACAAAACCCCTTCTAAATATGCTAAATAAATAATCTTTAGCAAATATTATACCTTTTCTGACAAGATTTAAGAATTAATGCAGTGGCTGAAATATAAATAATAGCTGAAGCTTATTTTCACACGAGTTTACAGATGCATTACAGTTCAGAAAAGAGAAATGTATGTGCTGTATGTTTAATTTATGATCATGTCACTAGAATGCGTGTGGCTGCGGAAAAAGCTGAATGATCTTCGGCCAAATTCATGATATTATTTTTCTAAAAAAGACTAGGTTAACCAAAACAGATTTTATTATTTTCGAATACATTTAAAATGTTGTTGATTTCATTTGTTTACTGAGACACTTGGGTAATAATGATAAAATGCATGTGAACAACCCTAATAGTGGTGCAACCATATAAAATTGTTTTTGGAATCAGAATACAGCCAGCTGGTGCAAACATAAATATCTAAGTGTGTGGCGTTCAAGAGTTATGGCATGAATACGACCAATGAATTCGAATTTTCCATTTTATTGAATGAAATGAATTAGTCAGAAAATATTTTATTCTGATTGGTTAAGACATAAGTGTTAGTCTTATTGAATGGTGGTCAAATCAACTATGACCAATGGAAAGTGTGATTTATGTCTAGATGACTAATGGAGTAGTCGCGTGATAAATATGGACTAGTTTAGTCATTCAGCTTTGGGTGGCACACAGGACACACGTTAAAATTAATTTTAATTTTGGAATAAAAATGTGTTCGAAATAATGGAGGCTCACATACAATATACTTAGTCATCTAAGATTTTCATTATAGAATGTAGTACTGTTACTGTTTTGTAATGAAACAGTCACTTATCATAATTATTGTAGAGATGGGGAGGTTATCATGGTAGTCAAAAGATTGAGGGTCGGATGAAATAGCCTTTTGTAATCGTAAGTTCTGAGTGTGATCTTGGAAAGAAATGGCTGAAGCCTACGACCTGCACATAATCTTAGTATGGTTAATATTTGTGCTAAGTCCTTTTAAAATTCCACACAAAGAGGTTTTGGACAGAAGGACGGGACGATTGACCTCACAAATGGATATCCCATTGTTCTCTAACTTGTTCTATTAGCAATATAAGCATTTACACATCCAGCCACATATCAGCTAACCAATAAACAATATAATTATTGTAACGTTCTCCTAGTCACGTAGGTACCAATTAGAGTATGCGGACAGACAGAGGGATGGATAGAGACCATTCCTATATTATATTTAGTGGGGGTTCTCAAGATGTGATCATTAATCAGGTTGATATATCTTCAGGAATCTCAAATTAGAAACCACTCTACTGAATTCAGATTGTATTTTGCAATAACATGTCTGACAACTCTATCACTCCACAATCTCCACAACCCCCAACACATCTATAGCATATTTACAGTGTATGAACTATACCTATAGTTTAAAATGTGTTGTGGAGCAATTGCAAATCAGCATAAGAGTTTAACATAGTTTAACACAGAAATAGCTCAATGGAGTATTAAAAATACATTATCAAAACATATTCTCCAGCATTGTACCAATGATACACTTATATTATAATGGCATTATTGACACGGTACAATAGTATAGAGCCTGGAACTTACAATTCAGGTATAATTCCGCACTGGTTGAAGACTGTAGTGTTGGTTCTGTGTCATACTTCGATTGACAATAGTATTGTATTCCATCATCTGAGCTGCCAGGTATAATCGTACATCTCTGTGTTACTGTGTATGTATCACTGGCAGTATTATGTACCGTAGATTTACTTGACGTCAGTGGGGATGTTGTAGTACTACCTCTATACAACTCCACTGTCGGTTCCGGGTAGCCACCAGTGGATGTACATATCAGAGTATGCGATAGTCCTTGTGTCGCTCGTATGATAAGTTTGTCTGGTGACACAGATTCTGTATTGGAGATGACTGGGTTCTGTGGTGCAACTGTTACAAAATAGATATGACAATTTAGAGTAAAGATGGCATAGATTCCCTAATTTGCTTGCCTATTAGACTGTGATACGATGTCAACAACTGGTAGTGGTTATTGCAAGGAGATATACTACAGACAAAAATTGGGACAATTCCTACAATTGTTTCATAAGTACAAATATATTTAACGATTCACCACTAACTGACATAGTGATCTAGTGTTTAACCCCAGTGACCCCATTCTACCAAACCTGATAGATGGTGTTAAGTCGGCACCAATCATCAACAGGACATGGATGCCCCTACTGGGTTTTTGTACAAAGTTATTGAAACATTCTTCTATGCATGATCAAGTCATCGACTGGAAACCACTGTTCTATTTGAAACATTGTAGGTTTCATTTATATCAAATCCCTTGCGTGGACCTAGTGGTTAACCAGTACTAATGTGACATTATGAGTGGTGTTTGGGATTGAATTAAGGTCATTCCCATACATTCTTTTCGAAAGGAGCTATTGTGACATTATGAGTGGTACAAAAGGGGACTTTATATGCGCTTCATGCTAAATAATAGTTAAGATGTCCATATATAGAACTGTATGCACGATTGGTCTCTCTGCATGTAGTCTAAAGTAATGTTAACAGGTGGGAGGGAATAGTGGTTGCTAACATGGGAAGATATGAGATAGAGAGGGAAGTCTGGATACAACGGGCTATGAACTAGCTGGGTGCTGAGAGCTGGGATGTTTCATAATACGATAGTAATATGTAACTTAAACCAGACTGGAAATGGCTACGGTTCAAGCATCTGTGGGACACACTATCATAATAATCATAATTATAGGGAAGACTTTATGTAATGCAAAGTGTTATATTGTTTCGACACTGTTGTAATTATATGAGAGTAAATCTGTATAACGTAATTATATGAGAGTAAATCTGTATAACGTAATTATATGAGAGTAAATCTGTATAACGTAATTATATGAGAGTAAATCTGTATAACGTAATTATATGAGAGTAAAACGTAATTATATGAGAGTAAATCTGTATAACATAATTATATGAGAGTAAATCTGTATAACATAATTATATGAGAGTAAATCTGTATAACGTAATTATATGAGAGTAAATCTGTATAACATAATTATATGAGAGTAAATCTGTATAACGTAATTATATGAGAGTAAATCTGTATAACGTAATTATATGAGAGTAAATCTGTTGTCGCCGGCTTGTGTTGTGAACTAGATCAGCAAATGTAGAATCTGGTCTAAGCAATGTGTGTCTGGTGCCTTGCTAAAGGACACTACATATGTGCTCTATCGAGTATCGAATCTAGGACCCTGCAAATCCAAATGCGTCACTCTACCACAAAGTTGGGGTGAAGGCATTATTATACCCATTTCTAAAGGGGGAAAACAGTGATGAATCAAAGAATTACAGAGGCATAATCGTGAACAATATCATATAATAAAAATATATCCAGAATTACTCAATAGACTAACGAAATGGGCCAACAAACATAATAAATTGATTGATAGGCAGGCAGTTCGGTTCTCAAAATGGAAAATCCAAAGTTGACTGTATTTTTATATTAAACTCCCTTATTTAAAAATCATTAGCGAACAAAATGAAATTATATGTTGCTTTTCTCTATTGGGAATGCATTCTTGACAGCATCAACATCATCAACAGCACATTTTTAGTTTTGGTTAATCATATTTTATATTGCTCTATTATGACACAGAATCTACATACAATACATGTACAATGCAAAGAAGCAAAACTGAGTCGAGCCACAAGTTCTTACAACATTAAGAGCCGGCTCTTCCCACATTTTAGTATATAACAGTATAACCCATGCTTGTCTGTAATCTAGGTCGGCCCAATAACTTTAAGAGGGTATGTGTTACAGACGGAATATATTTCAAATGATATTCTTACAATATCATTGTTATTATTACATAACATATAATTACAATCATTTAGATTCTTTTCATAAAAGGAGATCACTATTGTATTTTCTTGAGCATATAAGTACTGCTATCAAGCTCAAATTGGTAGCCTGTTCATTCCTATTAGATGTACATTTTGTATATACAATAAGGGAGTAAATTTATTTATAGAGACTTCAATTTCATAACTAATAAGTAACAGTTTTCAACTTACTAAATTTCGAAGAGTTTATACATTTTTAATTGAGAAATTTGGTTCGTTACAAGTAAGCACATCAAATATTTCATATCTTTACACAGATAATTACTGCAATTCACTAGATAGTTATTATGCAACATCTATATTACTCGTCTGTGCAATATGATGACAGGAGATTAGTGTCAAGCTGTATAAACATTAATTGTTTGTTCTGTTGCATATTTGGATAATAATATACATGTCATGGACATTCCTGGTCAATGAAGATTCAAAATTCACCAATTGGCTGCCAAACCTGGATAGGTGGGCGTTTCAAAACTCATCCATTGGCTGCCAAACCTGGATAGGTGGGCGTTTCAAAACTCATCCATTGGCTGCCAAACCTGGATAGGTGGGCGTTTCAAAATTCACCAATTGGCTGCCAAACCTGGAGAGGTGGGCATTTCAAAACTCACCCATTGGCTGCCAAACCTGGATAGGTGGGCGTTTCAAAACTCACCCATTGGCTACCCAACCTGGATAAGTGGGCGTTTCAAAACTCACCCATTGGCTGCCAAACCTGGATAGGTGGCCGTTTCAAAACTCACCCATTGGCTACCCAACCTGGATAAGTGGGCGTTTCAAAACTCACCCATTGGCTACCCAACCTGGATAGGTGGGCGTTTCAAAACTCACCCATTGGCTACCCAACCTGGATAGGTGGGCGTTTCAAAATTCACCCATTGGCTACCCAACCTGGATAGGTGGGCATTTCAAAACTCACCCATTGGCTACCCAACCTGGATAGGTGGGCGTTTCAAAACTCACCCATTGGCTACCCAATCCGGTCAGGTGTGCGTTCGAATCCAGCTCTAGCCAATATATACCCCGATATTCTGGCTGCATTATGCTAATCCAGAATCTGAACCAGGTTAAATAAATAAGAATTAAACTTTTCGTAAAACTTAAATTGTGAATTGGATCTTTTAATTATAGCCCGACCAACGACTGTCACTATTTACAATTGATGGTATCCTTAATTGGGAATCAATTCCGTGAGAATATAGGGGATCCCTCTATAGAAACATGCACTAGCACCAAATTCGATATAATCTTTAATTAATTACGATATATTTCCTCCTATCATGATAACTCATTAGTGGGAATGTAATGAAAACGATTGTTACATCTGGGAATGAAACATACAACATTCAGCAAAATTTGAAATACATTGGATGTATTATATACAGGATTTCTGGATTAAGATAACACATTTCTTAAGAACAATGTTGCAAACAGATAATTTGGCTCAATTTAATTATGAACATATTTCGTTATGTAATTTCAAACACAATAGCAAAGTGTATGAAATGAACATAAACTATATTATACTACTGGCTAAATATTTCATCTTTAGATGCAAATGTGAGAAGATTAAACCAAATGTAGTCCAATTTATAGCATATTTTAAAAGGAAAATAAAACTAAAAGAAACAATCTCAATTCTCAAAGATACACAAAATATGTTCAATGAGAAATGGAGACAGTTCTTGGATCTTATCGACTAACTTGTCAATAAATGCATGCTATATATAGACAATCATCCACACTTATCTCCACTGAAACTGCTTACTTTCTTTTGCTAATCTTATCTCTTCTACTTAAAAATTACTCCTCCTTCCCAATATACATCGGGTTATTATTTCATCGCTTTACGTAACTTCACATGATTACGTATAACTTAATATAAATATAATTCGTGAATAATGCGCATAGATAATACTGCAGGCTGTTAGCACTTGTCAACTACTTTTTGACACGTTCTTTGTTTTCAATACATGTACATGCCTGGAAAGTCTACAGTGTGTGTAATTATTATGTATATGTGTAATTATTATGTATTTGTGTAAATATGATGTATATTGATCAGGAAATAAAAATCGGAAAGAAAAATAATTAGATCTAACACTGCTGTAACATGTTTTCGCGACATACACAATGTAGGTCAGACACAGCTATTGCAATTTCCATAGGCCACCATTATAACACACAGTGCCATTAGATTTTCCCCAAAAATAGTTTGGCACAAAAGACAGTAGTTTTTAACAGAATGGCCTTTGAGCCACAGGAAAATGTCAAATTTCAATGGGGTTGACTAATTGCATTTTTTAAATTTCCCACTAAAGGCACCCAACCCTACTCTGAAGGTAATTTGGTGGTGAATGTTTCACTGACACCTGCATTTGTAATATACTGTTTATCACCAAATAGTCTGCAAATATTTTTAAATATTCCAAAATGCAGCTCATATATTGTATTTTAATAGAAGTCATTTTCACTATTTGTGACAATACCTACTAAGCCAATCAGTTCATGTATCAATAACCTCTTAAGGGCTGCCCTACACTTTTTCAACCAATCCCAGACCACTATATCAATAACACTGACTGACCAGCAGATGAAGAATAAAAGGAAGAAGATTTGAATCCCTATTGTGATTTCGTTTTCATTATATTTTTTTGTATTACTTTAAAACATGTTCGGCCAGTTACGATTCTTTGAAGGGGCCAAGCCTGGCCAAAAGAGGAAGAATGTTACAAAGCAAGATCCGGCTGTAAAATCAAGGAAATATGAGGAGCATAGGAAAGAAAGAAAGCTGTGTGAGACGTGGAAAGTGGGGAGAGAGTGGCTTATGTTTGATTATTCGATGGATGTGATGAGGTGCAAAGCCTGCTGTGATTTCAGCACCGTGGAGTCGGGTCCATTAACTAATATTAACCTTAAAAATCAGAACACTTTCATAGCTGGATGCAGTAACCGTTGTGATATATTGTGTTACTTGCTCTATTATTGCTAAATTATTCGGTCAGACAGATTTTTCTTTGGTCAGACAGACATTTTTTTCTTGTCTGACCGAATGGCCTGTGTAAATTCAATCAGTTTCATGAAGACTGCATGTTGGGTCCACTTGTTGCTACAATTGTCTTCTGCATGGCAGTTACAACAAGTGTGCATGCATGCAACTGTTGAACAAGTCTGTTCTGTTGAACAGTTGATCATTTTGTGATTTACTTATGTGAGACAATTTAACTGGTGATAGTTTCTTTGCAAATTATATTAACCAATGTAACTAAGTTGGTCTTAGATTATGAGGATCTTGTTCAATGGTCCTTTCCAGATGCATGTTTGCACATTTGACACTTTTGAGGTTGGGAAAGATTTCAGCTTTGGAGTCTTTACTACCTTCTATTTTATCCCTTGTTGACCATACACCATACCAAATGTTTGACATGCTGTCCCTAGTTTTGCTGCAATAATATGCAGAAATAAATTGGGTTGCTTCAAAGACCATGTGCAGCCTAATGGAGTACACATCACTGACATAGATTATAATGACAATGTGTGGATAATCGGAGTACATCACCGAAATAGGTCAAACTGACCATGTTTTTCTTGCTCATGGAGTACATCACCGATAAATGCAACACTGACTATGTGTAGCTCTTCAAAGTAAATCACCGATATAGGTAACATTGGACATGCATAGCTCATCCGAGTAAATCACCGATATAGGTCACACTGACCATATGTAGCTCATCAGAGTAAATCACCGATATAGGTCACACTGACCATATGTAGCTCAGAGTAAATCACCGATATAGGTCACACTGACCATGTGTAGCTCATCAGAGTAAATCACCGATATAGGTCACACTGACCATATGTAGCTCATCAGAGTAAATCACCGATATCGGTCACACTGACCATATGTAGCTCATCAGAGTAAATCACCGATATCGGTCACACTGACCATATGTAGCTCATCAGAGTAAATCTCCGATATAGGTCACACTGACCATATGTAGCTCATCAGAGTAAATCTCCGATATAGGTCACACTGACCATATGTAGCTCATCAGAGTAAATCACCGATATAGGTCACACTGACCATATGTAGCTCATCAGAGTAAATCACCGATATAGGTCACACTGACCATATGTAGCTCATCAGAGTAAATCACCGATATAGGTCACACTGACTATATGTAGCTCATCAGAGTAAATCTCCGATATAGGTCACACTGACCATATGTAGCTCATCAGAGTAAATCACCGATATAGGTCACACTGACCATATGTAGCTCATCAGAGTAAATCTCCGATATAGGTCACACTGACCATATGTAGCTCATCAGAGTAAATCACCGATATAGGTCACACTGACCATATGTAGCTCATCAGAGTAAATCACCGATATAGGTCACACTGACCATATGTAGCTCATCAGAGTAAATCACCGATATAGGTCACACTGACTATATGTAGCTCATCAGAGTAAATCTCCGATATAGGTCACACTGACCATATGTAGCTCATCAGAGTAAATCACCGATATAGGTCACACTGACCATATGTAGCTCATCAGAGTAAATCTCCGATATAGGTCACACTGACCATATGTAGCTCATCAGAGTAAATCACCGATATAGGTCACACTGACCATATGTAGCTCATCAGAGTAAATCTCCGATATAGGTCACACTGACCATATGTAGCTCATCAGAGTAAATCACCGATATAGGTCACACTGACCATATGTAGCTCATCAGAGTAAATCTCCGATATAGGTCACACTGACCATATGTAGCTCATCAGAGTAAATCACCGATATAGGTCACACTGACCATATGTAGCTCATCAAAGTAAATCTACGATATAGGTCACACTGACCATATGTACCCCAGCTCATCAGAGTAAATCTCCGATATAGGTCACACTGACCATATGTAGCTCATCAGAGTAAATCACTGATATAGGTCACACTGACCATATGTAGCTCATCAGAGTAAATCTCCGATATAGGTCACACTGACCATATGTAGCTCTTCAGAGTAAATCTCCGATATAGGTCACACTGACCATATGTAGCTCATCAGAGTAAATCTCCGATATAGGTCACACTGACCATATGTAGCTCATCAGAGTAAATCTCCGATATAGGTCACACTGACCATATGTAGCTCATCAGAGTAAATCTCCGATATAGGTCACACTGACCATATGTAGCTCATCAGAGTAAATCACCGATATAGGTCACACTGACCATATGTAGCTCATCAGAGTAAATCTCCGATATAGGTCACACTGACCATATGTAGCTCATCAGAGTAAATCCCATATAGGTCACACTGACCATATGTAGCTCATCAGAGTAAATTCCGATATAGGTCACACTGACCATATGTAGCTCATCAGAGTAAATCTCCGATATAGGTCACACTGACCATATGTAGCTCATCAGAGTAAATCTCCGATATAGGTCACACTGACCATATGTAGCTCATCAGAGTAAATCACCGATATAGGTCACACTGACCATATGTAGCTCATCAGAGTAAATCTCCGATATAGGTCACACTGACCATATGTAGCTCATCAGAGTAAATCACCGATATAGGTCACACTGACCATATGTAGCTCATCAGAGTAAATCTCCGATATAGGTCACACTGACCATATGTAGCTATTAGTAAATCACCGATATAGGTCACACTGACCATATGTAGCTCATCAGAGTAAATCTCCGATATAGGTCACACTGACCATATGTAGCTCATCAGAGTAAATCACCGATATAGGTCACACTGACCATATGTAGCTCATCAGAGTAAATCTCCGATATAGGTCACACTGACCATATGTAGCTCATCAGAGTAAATCTCCGATATAGGTCACACTGACCATATGTAGCTCATCAGAGTAAATCACCGATATAGGTCACACTGACCATATGTAGCTCATCAGAGTAAATCTCCGATATAGGTCACACTGACCATATGTAGCTATGAGTAAATCACCGATATAGGTCACACTGACCATATGTAGCTCATCAGAGTAAATCTCCGATATAGGTCACACTGACCATATGTAGCTCATCAGAGTAAATCACCGATATAGGTCACACTGACAATATGTAGCTCATCAGAGTAAATCTCCGATATAGGTCACACTGACCATATGTAGCTCATCAGAGTAAATCACCGATATAGGTCACACTGACCATATGTAGCTCATCAGAGTAAATCTCCGATATAGGTCACACTGACCATATGTAGCTCATCAGAGTAAATCACCGATATAGGTCACACTGACCATATGTAGCTCATCAGAGTAATTCTCCGATATAGGTCACACTGACCATATGTAGCTATTAGTAAATCACCGATATAGGTCACACTGACCATATGTAGCTCATCAGAGTAAATCTCCGATATAGGTCACACTGACCATATGTAGCTCATCAGAGTAAATCACTGATATAGGTCACACTGACCATATGTAGCTCATCAGAGTAAATCTCCGATATAGGTCACACTGACCATATGTAGCTCATCAGAGTAAACACCGATATAGGTCACACTGACCATATGTAGCTCATCAGAGTAAATCTCCGATATAGGTCACACTGACCATATGTAGCTCATCAGAGTAAATCACCGATATAGGTCACACTGACCATATGTAGCTCATCAGAGTAAATCTACGATATAGGTCACACTGACCATATGTAGCTCATCAGAGTAAATCTCCGATATAGGTCACACTGACCATATGTAGCTCATCAGAGTAAATCTCCGATATAGGTCACACTGACCATATGTAGCTCATCAGAGTAAATCACCGATATAGGTCACACTGACCATATGTAGCTCTTCAGAGTAAATCTCCGATATAGGTCACACTGACCATATGTAGCTCATCAGAGTAAATCTCCGATATAGGTCACACTGACCATATGTAGCTCATCAGAGTAAATCTCCGATATAGGTCACACTGACCATATGTAGCTCATCAGAGTAAATCTCCGATATAGGTCACACTGACCATATGTAGCTCATCAGAGTAAATCTCCGATATAGGTCACACTGACCATATGTAGCTCATCAGAGTAAATCTCCGATATAGGTCACACTGACCATATGTAGCTCATCAGAGTAAATCTCCGAAATAGGTCACACTGACCATATGTAGCTCATCAGAGTAAATCTCCGATATAGGTCACACTGACCATATGTAGCTCATCAGAGTAAATCACCGATATAGATCACACTGACCATATGTAGCTCATCAGAGTAAATCTCCGATATAGGTCACACTGACCATATGTAGCTCATCAGAGTAAATCACCGATATAGATCACACTGACCATATGTAGCTCATCAGAGTAAATCTCCGATATAGGTCACACTGACCATATGTAGCTCATCAGAGTAAATCACCGATATAGGTCACACTGACCATATGTAGCTCATCAGAGTAAATCTCTGATATAGGTCACACTGACCATATGTAGCTCATCAGAGTAAATCTCCGATATAGGTCACACTGACCATATGTAGCTCATCAGAGTAAATCTCCGATATAGGTCACACTGACCATATGTAGCTCATCAGAGTAAACCTCCGATATAGGTCACACTGACCATATGTAGCTCATCAGAGTAAATCACCGATATAGGTCACACTGACCATATGTAGCTCATCAGAGTAAATCTCCGATATAGGTCACACTGACCATATGTAGCTCATCAGAGTAAATCTCCGATATAGGTCACACTGACCATATGTAGCTCATCAGAGTAAATCACCGATATAGGTCACACTGACCATATGTAGCTCTTCAGAGTAAATCTCCGATATAGGTCACACTGACCATATGTAGCTCTTCAGAGTAAATCACCGATATAGGTCACACACATTTTTTTGGTCAATAAATTAACAATCAATATCAAATTAAGCAGGCACATCAATATCAGCAAATGCGTTGACACGGAGATATTGCTTTGGAAAATAGTAAAGGTTTACAGCGAAAATTGGCAACATAAACATTATACGACATTTTGATTTGGTAAAAACAGTTTCCAATCTTACATTTTATGACATTTTGCATTTGTATTGAAAACACAAACATATTCATTTGTTTAATATTAACCGTTTATTGAAAGAAAAGAACTGCAAAACAAATTTATATTGAACAGTACTACACAGAGTTAACGCTACTTGCAACGCGAAACCGTGGAACACAATAAAACATTCTATAACATTGAATATTATCTAGCTCTCTAACAATAGAACGATTAAACAAATTTGAATGTGATGGATTGCCAATAAGTCCATATCATCAGCCACCTTGTCAATGATCACTTGACTTCACTGAAAGGTGTGAATGCTGAATGCCACTCACATGTAAAGAAAAATGCAAGTTACAGTAGTATGGTCCAACAGTTCTTGTGACCCACCACTATTATCGTTCTTGCGTTTATTTGACTTTGGCATGCTTATCTATCACCACACTATATCTGTGATATCTGAAGCTTCTAACTACAAATGTAAATCTATATATAAGCAGTAAAAAAATAATTAACTATTTAAATTACCATGAAAATTGGGACAAATATGTTAGTAGGTTACATGTACATGTAGTTTTGGTTGACCTGTTATTTGCCATCTCTCATATATTTATTGGAGGGAACAGAATTCATCTCAATACTAGAGTATATCCAAAATCACAAGCATGTTATTATTGATCTTGCTAGTCGCTCTTGAAGGTGGGCTTCTAGCCTGGGAACAGGCGTTGATAGATTTTGCCTGGTCAGTCATATAAATATATTTTAATACCGAGATTAATTAATTGGGCTATATTGAGTTTTTGCCAGAAGTAAATTGGTGAAAAATCGACAGACGTGAACCCAGGCTAGGTTACCATGCAAGACTTTTATTGTAAATATTATTATTAACATTTTTCAAATGTTTCATGTGTAAACATACTCAACTTGTTTAAATCATCATTTAATCATACAAATAACATTTCAACATGCTTCCTAATGCCCAACGTAGCCACAAACAGTGACTTCAATTGTTTCTGTGCCATGTCTAGTTGAAAAGTTATTATCATTTTTGTCAGAAATCCAAGATTGCCACCAATATGGCTGCCAATGGAGCCCATTGAACAATATTTTGTGCTGGAAACATCAAAAATCGTTTACTAAACACTTTGACGATTACAAATATGTAAGTTAGAAAAATACATCAGCATGAGGATCCTATCTTCCTACTCCACTAATTTCAATATTTGCATAGGAAAGTGCAGCTTGACAATCGGCAGTATATAATGTGCTGCAAACAGTCATCAAATATGCAGAAAGTTGTCTTGACTGTTTCTTCAGCGGTAATTTTGTCAGCAGAACTTCACCTACACTGAAGCTGATGACACCACAATGCATACAAAACATAGTAATTACATGTATACATAGTAAGTTTATCCATACCTCTTATTTCCAGTTGATGTTTATTCTCTCTGCACTGATATTCACCCTGGTCAGACCGCTTGACAGAACTGATGATAAGGTTTTTATTGTTTGTGTCCCATGACAACCGATCCTTCTTTTCTCCAAGGTATGTGTTAAATGGACCAGTAGCCAAGTTATAAACCATATGTTCATCATTCACATTAAGTTCTGGACCATACCAAAGAGGATAAATATATTCAGAAGTACAAGGTAATTTAACACTGCCATTTACAGGTACCGAGAATGTCGCCGACAATGCAGGTGTCACAACTGAAATACATAGTATACCATGATGACGTAAGTATATACATGTTAAGCAGGTGCTACCCGGTATATGAGGTTGTCTGCTCTTCCGGTAAATTTGACATTAAAACATGCTCTAATGGGTCTGAGTCACCTCCCTAAATACATTGAAAAGAAAAATACACACAACGTCCACACATGATTTAGAGCCATAGCCACTATTGTTATCCACGTGAATTAAAATCATTGTACTGCAAGCTGTAACTTCTAACCATGACGATTATCACTAATGTATGCATTTATAGGGATGGTGAAATAATTAATAAATCATAATAGTAAAACAGGCATTGAGGATTGTAGAGGGAATGCTTTGTTTTAAAATACAAGAGACTATGTTAAATTGTCAAGACTTGATCACCAGACTCTGATGTTAAAATGTTTGTGGTAGAACAGAATTTTCAAAACAGCTAATGATAATTACGGTGGAGTTAACATATATACTTATGAAAGCAGGACATTGATGTTGTAATCACATACAACTAAGAGATTGTTTTTGTAACCACATTCACTGTTGCTTCAGTAGAATAATAAAAGTGTAATAATGAAGTCATAGCAAAGAAGTCATTCTGTAGTAGTATGAAGTTTTGGAGATGAAGAACGGATAAGCTTTGTGCTCAAATTCATCCAACCGGAACTGGATTACACTATGTACAACTAAACATCACACTGCTTAATGCACAGCTTGGTGAAAATGCAAAAAGGCACATTGGAGCTTAAAGCAGCATTACATCGTAAGAAATAAAAGATATTTGAAAAATTCTATTTTTACGTATGGGTAGCAATGCTGCTACACATTCTAACATTATACTTTGTATGCTTATGTTCATTTGATAAACAGTATTTTTTTGCGATAAAACAAACTCGAAACCGAATGTAGGACTTTCCGAGTTGCGCACTTGTTTACAACTGGAACGTATCGTCCGCACTTGTTTACATTCGGAATGCATCGTCCCCATTTGTCCCACGTTGTCGTTTTTAATTAAATTACTTGATATGGTGATTCATACCTCTGTTAACTAAGTCTTTTAGGGACATTTCTACATCCCCGCGAGGGGTTCGGCATTAGAGGAAGATAGATAGATAGTCTTTCATGTTCAAAATATATACGTTGTTTTCTACATCCTCTGTTGTTTCATGCACGCTGCGCTGTGTGTGTTTACATTTCGTGTGTTGATAAACAAATAAGCATATACGACGGTTTAAATTTATTGGAATTTTATCGTTTCTGAGCGACTATTTCGATTTTGTAAACACACACACATTAGTATTTATATTTTACCCAAAACATCCTTTATTACGATGTAATGCTGCTTTAAGGATGGAGAAGCATTGAGTTATAAAAATTCTCAACCAGCCGTAAATCTGCAAAAGATCATCATACCGGAATTTGGTTACACAACTACCGATACCGCCTGTCAAGATTGATGAGAATTCAATTTGGTGTTTTGGGGATGAAGTGCGTGTGTGTTTTACGTTTATATATCGTCGCTACCGGCTGCCCGTATGAGCAACGTCTCCTAAAGAGATTAGTCATTTAGATTTTGGAGGATAGTGCATGATACAGAGAGAGACCAATTCCAGAATCTCCTCTGGTTCTTTTACGTGCACGGTGTAAAGCACCGACATGAGATCTCGGTTTAAAGTCCCATCTGACAGACTGTTAATTTTATTATGGTCAGATGGGGGATCGAACCTGCGATCCCTGGATTACCAGTCCAGCGTGTTACCATTGGACTACAGATCCGTCTGTGTGTGTGTAATACAGTCATCTCATAAATTCTTATATGACCACACGTTTCATTTAGCAAACAGTTTTCTCTGTCCATAACTCAAAGCATTTTTATCTCAACTTTTCGCAAAGTCAAACTGCTTCTATTGAAATACTTATCGCACCACACCTAAGATCACGTGACCATGCAACGCGAAACCTCCGATAAACAAATACAATTTGACTATGTGATATATAGAACTCTATGGATTGAACCAAGAATATAGACAGATAAAACAGGTCCTGATTGAACATATTAATTTTAGAATTTGTATGGTGGTATGTTATACCAGTAGTACACTAAAATAATAACCTGTTAGTGGCATTTAGCTAGTAAATAATGCTGATGAATGGTCAAGGGTGTATGATACGTACGTTGTGATACAAAGAATTCATTTATTCATATAAAACGTTAATGCATCTATCCATTTCCTGCTGTAAACACATTTTGGCGTATCTATAACATTCCATGTTGTAAACAACAATACATTTATTGCATAAAACACATTATATGCTTATGACAAATACACATAATTCCAAATTAGACAGTCATGTCCTATTTTTATTAATAAATATGTGAATTATGAACTATACATACTTATTAATATCTCTATCGACAATAATATGTATACTATTCTCAACATTTATGCAAACAATGATAAAACACTGCGAAACAATTTTAATATTTTAATATAGATAAACTACTGAGTGAAAATGAAACATCGATTTTGAATGTGACAGTTAGTTAACTTTTACAGAAAATTATATACATCGAATAAAAATGACACAGACCAATTAGAATCATATCTAGAAAATACACAATATGAACAAAAACTCACTGAAACAGATGCAGATATTTGTGAAGGTCTATTTACTACAGAAGAAATTAAGAAAGCCATTTTTGAAATGAAAACTAATAAAAGTCCAGGTATTGACGGCCTCCCAGCCGAATTTTACAAAGAGTTTTGGCATAGTGTTAGAAATATTCTCACAGATTCGTTTAATGATAGTTTTCATAAAAAAGAATTATCTCATTCACAAAAAAATAATTGTTTGGCTTTGTCGTATAAAAAGGGTGATCCATTATCATTAAGAGAATTATAGACCAATATCGTTACTTTGCATAGACTTAAAAATAGCTACTTGTGCCTTAGCTGATAGATTACAGAAAATTATTCATAACATTGTAAGCTTAGACCAACAGAGATATATTAAAAATAGATTTATTGGATATAATATAAGACTCATACAAGATATCATCGACTATTCCGAGAAACTTCAGACTGAAGGAGCCGTTCTATTTTTAGACTTCCGGAAAGCATTCGATACTTTAGAATGGAAATTTTTAATACAGGTTTTAAAGCAATTTGGTTTCAAATCAAAATTTTATTCAATGAGTTGAAACTATTTATAACAATATTAAATTATGTACCTTCAATTATAATGGACACAGGTCTCACACATTCAGTCTAAATCGTGGAATTAAACAGGGATGCCCACTTTCAGCACTTTTATTTATAATAGCAGTCGAAGCCATACATATATGTAAATCAGATGAAATTATAGGTTTTAAAAAAAACAGTAGTAAAAATATAAAAATATCACAACTAGCAGATGACACAATTCATGAAATCAAACCATGATATAAATAATGCATTAAAACTTGTTGAGCAATTTGGTAAACATTCAGGACTTGCGCTTAATTTAATAAGACTAAAACAGAAGTTATGTGGATAAGGTGCAATCAATTAAAATCAGACACAACAGGAAATATAACATGGCCAAATAAACCGATAAAAGCGCTAGCTAGAGTATACTTTGGCAAAAATAATGAAGAATGTTCATTACTAAAAATGAACAGAATGTCAAAACCTAATAGACACTTATGACAAAATCCCCCCTGATGATAGATTTTAGACCCAATGTTCAGCTACCATCCGGAGAATCTCATTCTTCAGAGTTTGATCAGGATGATACATTAAAGTACCCCGAGGAGGCTAGACAGACAGTCTGATTGGACCGATGTTCTTAAGACATTGAACATGGCGACTGGTCTGGTCCAACAGAGGGTGGCAGGAAATGCATCAATAGAGTCTACCAGTGAAAGACTCTGCCCGCCTAACCCACCTACTGCTGGGAAGGAGCGCTACCCCCCCTAAAAGTTATAAACGGGAAAGTAGGCTCCATCAATATGATGCATATGGCACACCCCCAGGTGGGAATCCGTTTTCGCCGGGAGCATCACGAAGGCCGGAATACGCCCCTAATGTGTATGACCCGATAAGTGGGGAACATAGTACATGTCGTGTTGGGCATCATGCGCCTGATTTGTTCAGTGGAACACGGGTACGGTCCTGTGTATGGGACCCAGTTGCAAAGAGGTATTATGCACCCGAAGATAGCGACAGTAGTACTGATGACAAATTCAGTATACGACCAAGTCATACTGACAAAGGTCGCAAGGTAGCAGGTCAGGACCTGCTTAATAGGCGAAAATGGGCTAGAGATGTCATCAACATGTTGCCCAAAAATCTAACATATGATGGCAAGGGTAATTGGACTGCGTTCAAGCAGAAGTTTGTCCGTTTTGCTCATGCATGTGATTGGACAAAGGAAAAGCTGCAGATTTCTAGGCAATATTAACTGAGCGTAGAGAATCTGTCTTATCACAGTCTCATGCAAAAGCTAGAGAGTCGGCTTGGTGCGAGAGAGCTTCCGGCCACAGCATAGGTCCGGTTTCAACAGGCATACAGAGGCCTTAGAAGAGTTTCGAGATCTGCCCGAATACTATTCCACGCAGCAAGCAATAACTCGCTTCTGCCAGGGGCTTGTGGATCGTGAAGCAGGACAGCATGTGTGTATATATACAATGGATGTAGCACCATGGAAGTAGCCATGAATGATGTACGTCGCTACCAGCACATACACCCAGGGCTCGACAAATTCTTTTCAAACTGACTTGCCCGGGACAAGTGACACTGGCAAACTGACTTGCCCCAATACTTGATGGTGCATGCCTTATGTGGTCCACTTGCATGATGGGCACGGCACGTATTGGTTCTATCCAGAAAGTGTTGGAACCACTCACAAATACCACTTTCTGATTAATTTTTGCTTCTGAAAGCTTTGGACATGTTTGGCAGAACATAACATTTTTATTTTCATCATGAACGAGCCAGTTAAAATCATCTTGCCACTTTACTTGAAAAGTCCTTTTACATCATATTTAATATTCTTTTTACTCTCAGCGAGTTTCACTTTCTTGGAAGTAGGCACACATTTTAAATCTAGTTTCCGTTTTTTACTATTACTTTCACTTACCTTGGATTTAAAGAATTTTAGCAAACTAATTGTTTTATTTATGTTATTATGAGTATGAAACATTTTGAGGACGAATCAATTTTCGAGTATGAAACATTTTAAGGACGAATCAATTTTGCAACCTATTGCGTATTTAGATTCAAAATATATTATAAGGCGTGACAATGGTGTGATATCGGAGATTATCAATTACCTAAACAAAAATGTAAGCCAGAAAATTACAACAATAATGCTAAATGCATTATTATTGTAATATTCTGGTTACATTTTTAAATCAAAACGTACATATAAAATTGACATCCATTAGCGGAATTTCCGACTGGTGCAATCCATATGCTGTGACCCAGTAAAACTAAAAAGTGAGACTATAAGAACAAATTGGGGACAATTTGAATCAATTAGCACCAATTATGAGATTTGCACACATGGGACAATATGTCTGGGACTTCACAATAAAGAACTTGTAACTGGACATTGCGCGCCGATAATCCCCTACATTTGTTTTTAAAACAATGACTCAAACGGAAATTGGGGCATAAATGTGCGAAAATTGACTGATTGGGCACGTATCATGATTACTTGTCAAATTTATTGCCTCTTCAATATACATAACCAGCAGACGACACATTTAATAGTCTCTTGATTTATTTATGTTTTGAATTTCTATTAAATCAATATGAAGACTACGACAAGTAACGTACATTCTTGCTAGGACCCCTTGCATGCCACATTGCATTGGTGGGAAAGATATGACATAGTCAGTTAAAACACGTGTTCAATATCTTGAGCAAAGTCAATGTTGCTCTAGGCTAGCTACAGGACATTTCACTGCATATTGATTGTAAACCTGTATATTCCAGATTATAGCATCAGTCTAACACAGGACTGGTGTTTGTTGAGGGATTTCAGGCAATATTGCAATACTTATAATCAAGTTTTATTGAGAATTTAGGCACACAAGGGCGGGCATTTTCGGAATTTCGGGCACACGAAAAGGGGCATGGCGGGCCGCCCTCCTATTCCTGCTTAGGGGAAACACTAAATTGTATATGTATTCAAATGATAACAGGGGATTTGGGGCTTGATTATAAAAGAACATTTTGTATAATCTGATAATTACCCGAGTCCTCTAACTGTTTAATTTTGTCAATTATTGTCTTACAACAAAGTTACAATACATCATTGAAATCGGCCTGTCTTCCGAGATTAATCAACACAATAGGTGTAGAAAACATGTATTTACCGTGTATGTACTCGTGGATAATGTCCTTGCTATGAGTAAGGTGTAATTAACAAGTATATAAGCAAGGCATTGACAGATTCTTTGATATTTCGTCGGCGACTGAAATTTGTAGAAATTAAGAAACCGCCCGAATGTTAAAAGCGCCGAAGTCTATTTAATAGGACTAATTTGATAAGTGCAAATAAAACAATTGAAATGTAGCGAGAGCTTTGATTGGTCAAACATTTCTGGTGATACCTGTCATTCATGGCTTGTAGTGGGCAGGGTTTACAATCGATATAGGGTCCAATCATGACAAGAAACAGTTGATTAGTTTGTTTATTCTATTAATTGATATGTTTATTCGACAACCTGTCGATGGAATTTTGACTTGCCCGGGACTAAGCTCTGGTTGACGGCCACTTGCCCGAACATGGGTTTGACTTGCCCCAGGCGTCGGGCAATAGGATTTGTCGAGCCCTGGAACTTGTATCTTATTAGTTTCAACCATTCAAAGACTTCAAGGCGCTTTTTATCATTTCCAATGCCCCGTACGTTAGTAGAACATGTTATAGACTCCATTGGCAAAATCGATGAATACATAAACAGAAGAGTAAGCAGAAACGATCGTGATATGTAGCCATCTGTATTGTCATATTGATTTTTTTAAAGAGGTCATTGGCATAGCAATGTTCCAACCCACACCTGCACCCTACCCAGCATATCAATGTTCCAGCCTACACGTGCACCCTGCCCAGCATAGCAATGTTCCAGCCTACACCTGCACCCTACCCAGCATAACAATGTTCCAAACCACACATGTACCCTACCCAGCATAGCAATGTTCCAGTCCCCACATGTACCCTACCCAGCATAGCAATGTTCCAGTCCCCACATGTACCCTACCCAGCATAGCAATGTTCCAGTCCACACCTGCACCCTACCCAGCATAACAATGTTCCAAACCACACATGTACCCTACCCAGCATAGCAATGTTCCAGTCCCCACATGTACCCTACCCAGCATAGCAATGTTCCAGTCCCACACATGTACCCTACCCAGCATAGCAATGTTCCAGTCCACTCATGTACCCTACCCGCATAGCAATGTTCCAGTCCCACATGTACCCTGCCCAGCATAGCAATGTTCCAGTCCCCACATGTACCCTGCCCAGCATAGCAATGTTCCAGCCCACACATGTACCCTGCCCAGCATAGCAATGTTCCAGCCCACACATGTACCCTACCCAGCATAGCAATGTTCCAGTCCCCACATGTACCCTGCCCAGCATAGCAATGTTCCAGCCCACACATGTACCCTGCCCAGCATAGCAATGTTCCAGTCCCCACATGTACCCTGCCCAGCATAGCAATGTTCCAGTCCCCACATGTACCCTACCCAGCATAGCAATGTTCCAGTCCCCACATGTACCCTACCCAGGATAGCAATGTTCCAGCCCACACATGTACCCTACCCAGCATAGCAATGTTCCAGTCCACACATGTACCCTACCCAGCATAGCAATGTTCCAGTCCACACATGTACCCTACCCAGCATAGCAATGTTCCAGTCCCCACATGTACCCTGCCCAGCATAGCCTGGGCTCACCAAGCAATGTTTGGTAAAGCCAAACGTGCACAGCATAAGATGGATCATGATGATGACCATCCCGCTGTTTATACGGTACAAGACCTGGCAACTATTGGAGCAATAATGAAAACGTTGCAAACACAGTTGGAGGAACAGCTACGGATAGGGCTGGACATAATTGCTGCAGAGGTAAAGCAGCAGAGGGGTAGTGGAACTACCAGGCCAGCTAATAGTAAGGCAAAAGCTGGTGAATGTTTTGGCTGTGGAGAAAAGGGACATTTCAAGCAGAATTGCCCAAGATCTGGTGACAGGTATGCGTCAAGTCGCCATTAAACCAGAACGGGTAGAGTTCAGCATGAAAGTCCAAGTAGCTGATATGGAAGCAACAGCTATAATAAGACTCCGCAGCCCAGATGTCGATCATTTCAGATAGGCTATATAACTCGCTACAGAAACCACCTCCTGTATGGAGGTAACAGTGCATAAATGCCTGTGGTTGCTCGGGTTACAGTGGCTAAACGCCAGATCATCCCACCTAACTCCGTGATGAGGGTGAAATGTATTCTTAATTGCGAGATGCCAGAGTACTACGTGGAACCCGTAGATAGTCTGAAAGTCCTTGTACTGAGAGTACAGTGCTGGTGCAGGAGCGGATCCGATAGTGTGTGTTGTCAACCCAAGTGATAAACACCGCTTGTTAAAAAATGGATGCAGATCGGCAGAGTCTATCCAGTGGGAGAGTTCCTAGAGACGGACAGTAATGTGTATGCAGATGCACAGGTAACATGTGAATCTGAGCAGGACATGCACAGGCAGTGTTATCTGGGGGAGGACCCATCAGTCCTGGTGGAACCTGAGCTCAAACCATACGCGTTAACTCGCGAGCAGTACTGTGTTACTAGAAAAGAACTTTTAGCAGTCGTGCGGTTCACCCGCCAATATCGACACTATCTGTTAGGGAGACCTTTTACGGTTAGGACTGACCACTCGAGTCTAACCTGGTTGATGCGGTTCAGGGAACCACAAGGACAGTTGGCGAGATGGCTCGAGGAGCTATCTCAATATAATATGGTGCTACATCACCGGCCAGGCAATAAGCATGGAAACGCAGATTCCTTGTCTAGAATACCTACAAGAGAGGAAGCGTGTGCTAAGAGGCTGCCTGAGGATCTGCCTTGTGGCTGGTGTGAATACTGAGAAATGGAGATCGTAGACATTGCAGTCTCGTTAGTTTATACAAAATTATTTTACCTCGATTGCGAAACAAGTTATTTCAACTTATATAAATCACTCTCGAGACCTCATTCCTGATGGAATCCATCGCCACGAGGGAGAGAGAAGAGGCAACGTGGAATTTAAATGCCTTGCCTAAGGGCACAATCGTAACAGCTCCAGTGGGGCTCGAACTCCGGACATTTTGCACCTGAAGCGAACGCGCATCCACTGCGCTATCACGACTTCCACAAGTCCCGTTGGCCTCGCAAAGAGTACAGGGATCCGCGGTCAACATTGCACAGGTCGGCATCGGGATCAGTACTAAGGGTAGCCGAGGAGGGAACTGGTCGGTCTACGGAGATTTAGAATCGTCCATGGACATCGTAGACATTGCAGACCCGTTGGCTCCACAAAGAGTACAGGGATCCGCGGTCGACACTGCGCAGGTCGGCGTCGGGATCAGTACTAAGGGTAGCCGAGGAGGGAACTGGTCAGTCTACGGGGATTCAAATGGAACTGCAGAAAATCAATTATACAACGGTGGCAAGCCAGTTCAAGCTAAATGGCTGAACTTTGCATGTGTAAGTTTGAACCAGAAAGAGACACAGACTTGCGAAGCGACCCAGGTGGCCAGGATCAGGGGAGGCAAAGGGGATGATGTGATGAAGACGGCGGGGGACAACGCACGTCGTCTTTACTTGCACCATCAACCTCCCAAGTAAGCCGACCGTAAGAACCGGATTGCATGGAATTATGGCTTAGGTGTGAGGATTTGGGTCCGGGGATGGACTTAGTACTGGTGAACCGCTTAAGTCGACTAAGCTTGCCCAGGAAAAGTAGAAATGCATGGAATTATGGCTTAGATGTAAGGCACTAAGCCAGAGATGGGTTCAGTAATGGACTTAGTAATGGTTGGTTAACCGCTTATGTCGGCTAAGCTTGCCCAGGAAAAGTAGACAACTTGGAAGATACCTACTTGGTGGTCAGACACCAAGTAGGTCCAGAGAATGTCATTCCCGTCGAGAGATGTCACAAGCCAGTCAGACCGATTGTGCCTGAAGAACAGACCCATTGCCAGAATGATGTGGAGGAAGTCCTCCCTGATGTACCACTCTTCTCGATAAAGTGGGGAGGAGTGTAGTAAATGGCAATTGGGTTCATTAAGAGCCACAGTCTGATGCGGTAGATTGAGACACTGTCTGGACGGGAAGGGAGGCATTCTGGGAAACGGTGCAACCATGCAAGAACGCCACACACGCTCAGACAACACTACTAATAAGACGTATATTATCCTGGTTAAGAGTAGCTGCTGTAGGGTACCCGATAGATAAGTTCCCTGGTCCTGTAGCGACTACTTCACCATTATTCTGCAAAACTATCAATTATTTTTATTATCAAAACTTATATTGAGAGTAACTTCTTTTCGTTTCTACAAAAATATGAATTACACTGTTTTATACAGCTCATGTAACTAGAACTCCTGTATAATTGACATACAGTATATACAAATAAAACATTCAAAACTTTGTGTCATAATTACAAGTTTAACGTAACTGATGTAGCTTCTCATTAAAAAACATATGGCTCCTAAAGCTATTCAAATTTGTGAATATGCTCGAACATGTAAAACAGTTCAATTGTCTTTTCAGATTTCATAATTACTTTTTTTCATGTCACTTAGTGTTTACAAAAAGCTATATATATATAGTCAGACTGTTACAAGTGGAATTGCCGTTTTGTTTATACACATGGTAGGGCTCATTGGATGCTCGAACACATTTTGTAGCTTCATCATAGATTGTCACCTTTAGATGGCCATCTTTGAACAATTTCACACCACATTTGCAGTTACATTTAACCATGAACCAAACATTTACTTAATTCTTCCCCTGTGTCTACTTCAAGCACTTGTGCATGATACATTGTTTCACCCTATTTCACAAGGATGTAATTACCTTCTGTTTGTATCTTATAAGTGTACTTTCTCTGGGAAGATCATCGTCTATCTTACTTAAATGGTTTCTTGATTGTCTTGGACAACATTACATTCACTTCTCTTCCTTTTCCTAAGTTGTTGGTGCCACTTTAAGCCCAACAAAACAACAATATCTTCCTTTTCTTGCTACGACCTGTTGGGTCAGTAATACCTTCTGGTTCAACATTGTAATTTACAGTTTGCACATGTCACTGACACGGCTCTAAATGGACGCACGTGTTGCAATTACAAGACACTAGTCCAGTATACAGTTGACCATATTTCGGAAAAACAGCATGGAGTCATGGTTCCGGGAATAGCTACTGGACAATAAACAATAATTATACTGTAAAGGGTTAAAATTCTATACTATCATGTATAATATAAATCAAAGCTAGAGTAATTCTTACCACAAATAAAAATAATTAGCAGATTTCCTGTCATTTGACCTTTCCATGATACAAACAACCTGCAAAATAACAAATTATATATAGAGATCCATTCAAATATGTACCACAAATACCATTTATTCCCGACCTTTGGCTCATCCAGAAATATTATAAAATTGTTTGGTCGACCAACATAGAAACAAACAAAGAATCGTTTTGACAAAACAAGTTGAATTGTTTTTTTTAGTTGTTGGAACAATGTTTATGTCTGCTTTAATTGAGAAAAACTAATAAAACAAACATAATCAATTATTGTCAAATTTAGCTCAGTTTCATTCAAATATGTGAGAAAAACTACCATTATCATAGCAAAATTAATGTCATACGTCCACAAATTACCCTCAACTTATGGAAGAATCAAGCTTAAAATCAGCATTTTCATACCAAAGTTTGACCCCCGACTTATAGTTGAGATCGACTTATGGCCAGGAATATATGGTTGGTGTTCCAATGGGAGATATGGAAAATATGTGTGCCTCCAAAGACAGAGGATATTTGTTCAATTCAGTACATCGCAAAGATGTCATAACTACCCAATAAAATTGATTCCAATTCTTGATGTAGTTTTGGAAATAACCCATTTCATCTGGATACATCTAAAGGCTTTTGCAAACAACATACATTCAGATCAGCTGCAGCGTGATGCTGCATGCTGATCATGATCTATGTTGTTTGCTACATAGCCAAGTGTCTTAGCAAGAACATCTGAATAGCAAACAGTATAGAGCCTGATCAGACGGCACGTTCCGTGGCAGCTGATATGGCTCTATGTTCTTTGCAGATACTGTTTGAACGGTATCCAGAATAAAATGGGTTAATGTCGCATATAAACAAGTGTCACAAGCCCCGAATGACAATTTATTTAAAAGCATTAAGAGACCATCACATCCATGTCATGATGGATACCCGACTAATTTGACATTTGTGCAGCGTTAGAGATTTTATTTCTGAATTCGGTTTGTCTGGAGTAAATTCAATCTTATAAACCTAGAACGTTATATCGAAGATAAAAATCTAGGTAATTAGTTTCAATATTAGATGTTTAAGTAGACACATCTTGATTCTTACATTCTCCACAAATACTTGCATACAGTTTGTTGTTTACGTACATTATTTTCGGGCAGTGATAAATGAGTATGAAATGTCATCAGTGCGCACCATCGCCCATAAAAATACCCATATTTTCTTGGGGGTAATTCCCCCAAACCCCATAAAAATACCCATATTTTCTTGGGGGTAATTCCCCCAAACCCCATTCATCCCAGTCCCACCCTCCTCGCTACCAGTTTGACCCACCGATGATTTCGCCATCGGAACTCCCTGGCATTGTTCAAAAGACATCTTTTTACAAACATGTTTATATACTTCAGGAGAAAATACTTCTATTAGCTCAGGCTGTGGATTCAATCATTCCGATTTAGTTATGCTATGAATCTATGATTGAGCTCACTTTGAGGCTTTGCCGTATTCATATTATAATAAAATAGTAGTATCTCAGATTAGGTTACAATATACAGTTGTGCAGTCCGTTTTAAGTTGACCAGTGACGTCCTGGTCTCGCTATCCAGAACGAACGTTGGGACATAACCGTCTGTGCCCGGCTGCTATGTGCTATGTTACATGGTCCAATGAACATGGTACCAACAAACGTTTAAGCAATATACAGGTATAAATCAAACATTCATTGCGTTCATTTGACCCATGAAAATCACTGAAGAGCTTGTATGACTCTTGGTGAATATGTGTAGCGGGTCAACTTTCATGCAGGATGATGAGCGCTCAAAGGTGTAATTATCGTAATCTGCCTGTCGAATATGATCGGAGAAGGCGAGTCGGTCTAAAAATATACATTGTAACTCTGGCTTCAGCCAATGAATGAAGATGTCTGTAAAATGTGCATACAACAACCATAAGCTTAGATATATTAGTGTGGAGTTGGAGCCAAATTTACATGAAAATACTACTTTTTTGCTGATTGAGCGAATATTATTTACCCTTTCCTTCATAGAGATTTAGGTTAATATACTATTATATCTCCATACAAACGACAGCCATTTAACCCTTTCCTTCATAGAGATTTAGGTTAATATACTATTATATCTCCATACAAATGACAGCCATTTAACCCTTTCCTTCATAGAGATTTAGGTTAATATACTATTATATCTCCATACAAACGACAGCCATTTAACCCTTTCCTTCATAGAGATTTAGGTTAATATACTATTATATCTCCATACAAACAACAGCCATTTAGCTATCATGCAGTGGATAAGTAGTCATCATATCTATCACACCTCCATAGATATTACTGGGACTACATAGAGATTTAGGTTAATATACAATTATATCTCCATACAAACGACAGCCATTTAGCTATCATGCAGTGGATAAGTAGTCACCATATCTATCCCACCTCCATAGATATTACTGGGACTACATGAGATTTAGGTTAATATACTATTATAATATATCTCCATACAGACGACAGCCATTTAGCTATCATGCAGTGGATAAGTAATCGCCATATATATCCCACCTCCATAGATATTACTGGGACTACATGAGATTCTTGCCTTCATTATGAATGTTGGTTTGGCTACTACATTGTCAATGTCTGTGTTATTGGTAATGGCGTCAAGAGATGCTTCAATGAGGGAAATGGTTAAAAGGTCATGTCAGGTCAAGGTCAAAATTATACAAACTATACGTTACCCGCAATTTGCTTTGAAATCGGTGACTCCAGTCGTAAATCTAAGCGAGTCCATTTTGTCTGTATGAACACTTTTTGGCTTTTATTGGAACTTTATGTGCTTATTTGCGTCACTTAAATCCACCCGAGGTCGCAAGGGCGGTGTAAATGATACAGGATGGACACTCCAAGCTCAATTTGGCTAGAACACTAGACGCCTCCAAGAGCGTGGTTGCACGTTTGTGGGCGCGTTACCAGGAGACGGGACAGTACACCAGATGTCCTGGTCAAGGTCGTTCACGATGCACAACCGATGCCGATAACCACTATATACGGTCATTGGCCTTAAGAAACCGTCGTGGTAGTGCAACACGGCTCCAGATACACTTCCAACTAACCACCGGGCAACGAATATCCACCCAAACCATCCGTAATAGACTCCACAATGACACCATGAATGCTAGACACCCAGTAACCGGCCCTGTTTTGACATGTGAGCATCGCATTCGGAGACGCGAATTTGCTGAGGACAACCTTAACTGGGCACTTCGAGATTGGGAGCATGTGTTGTTCACTGACGAGAGTAGATTCCATGTATCATCATGTGATAGGCGTACTCGAGTGTGGAGACGGCCAGATGAACGATATGCGGACATTATGGAATGGGATCGTTTTGGGGGTGGCTCAGTTATGGTTTGGGGTGGGATCTGCTTACGAGGGCACACAGACCTCTATGTGTTTGATCGAGGAACATTTACTGCTTTAAGGTATAATAGGGATGACATTCTATCAACGATTGTAAAGTTATTCGCTGGAGCCATTTTAATGCAAGACAATGCCCGCCCACACACTGCTAGGATAGCCATGGACTACCTTAATCAGGAGGGTATTGAAGTAATGGATTGGCCGACGCGTTCACCCGACCTAAATCCTATAATTGTTTTGAGCAGTGTATGACTATTAATCATAATTCCATGTAACTACAAATATAAAATATGCATATTTAGACTACAATAATCCTAAATCATGAAATTTCCATGTTCCGAGTACTTTTTTTGGTGAGATTTATTTGTATTTTTCAATTAATATTTAGGATATAATTTCAAATATTGTTTTCCTCACAAAAATAGAATTTCTTCAAATGTTGTATATCATTAGTTATGTATGCCTAAGTAAAACATTAAATAGATAAGTAGTGGAATGTAAGGGAGGCAAATTTTCTATGAAAAATGCAAATATTGTGGTAATATTTAAAACTAAGCCCCATATATGATAACACTGATTAATACAGTCAAACCTACCCAGGAGAATACCTCAATAAAGATACCACCTGTCATAAGAGGCCAAATTAGGTGTGTATTGAGATTATAACTAGATAAAATTGTGGAAGTCGTGAAAGTGCGCTCGCTTCAGGTGCGAAAGGCCTGGAGTATTCGTGCTCGGCAAGGCATTTAAATTCCACATTGCCTCTTCTCTCTCCATTGTGGCGATTGATTCTATCACGAATAATATAAGTTTTAAGAACTTGTTTCGCAATCAAGCTAAAATAAATTTGTATAAACTAAAATTTCATAAATATCTCAACTTCAAATTGTTCTCAACTCAAGTTAATAATTCCTTAAACGCCTTCATTGAGATATTGTTTCTGAATACTAAACAAAAATAGTTTGAAAGTTTAATGATTTATCAATGTATGTAAGTAAAATTGAGCTGAGAAGTTTGAAAGTAGGGCCAGAGAGTGCAATGACAAATGGCTCAACAGTCCGAATTACTTATTACCAGCGCAATATTTAATTTGTTGATAATGGAAGTATCGTCCATTGTTTGGCCTTTATGCCATTGCAGTCAAGCACACCGATGACTGTGCTGCCCGCCTGTCGCTTTTAGCGGATGAAAACCCTTTTTTATGGTTAAACGGCATGGTAAATCAAACTGTTATTTTGTTGTGATTTGACAGGCGGTATGAGCGTAAAATGTACACGTAATAATTTTCTACCACGAACGTCTTTAAGTTTAACAGTTCAAATTCTTTAATGCTAAACATTTACTTCCAACAACACTGGTAAAGATTCAAATAATCTATAAGCTTAAAGTTACAATAAATCGCAAAAATCAAATAAAATGTATTTTTTTAAATATGCATAGGCACACATGTGAGATACAGCGGTAAATCTGTACAATAAATCGTGTTATTCGGGATACACAAGTTGTACTAGTATTAATCATGAATGTCGACCCTATTTACATTATTTTGTTATGTCAACAAACCGCGTATGCAACGTTTGTCTATTAGTTGAAATATTCAGTTTTTAAGGCAAATATTTGGAAACAAATTATACCATATAATAGGAAATTACATTCTCTATCACTGATATCTATCACTCTATTAACCATCATAATTAAAGGAAATAATACATAGCAAGATTTAAAAGGAGATCAGTCACACTGTGATTAAGGATATACATAGAGGCGGGATGCTTTATATGGAAAATGCCTTGATAGTAAAATGTCACATTTTTCAGGTCTAAATATTTGGACTAGATGCTTACAAACCATGCAAGTATATTGCGGGTCAATGGGCAATAGTAGTCATGTGAACAACAACTGATTGGTGGTGATACGTCACTGATTCGCTGTTCTCATAATGACGTAAATTCGTGTTTGGATTTTACTGTTATCCAATGAAATGCTATAAATTTTGACGCGGAAATAAACAGAAACTACCAGTTTGTTTGTGATATCTAATTAGCATAAAGTAGTCACATTGTCTACTCGGTTAGACAGATTGATCTAACACCCCCAAAACGGCGCGAAAAGTCTGTCTATAGATAGATAGGTGAAAAAACATAGTCCTGTTTATATAGCTTCTTTCAATCTGAACATCTTCACCTACATGTACTTGCAAAATCTTTCATTTCTGTCTTAGTCTAACTTTACCCAAATAACACGGACCTCCACCCCCACCCAAACAAAATGGTTCGAACCTAGGATCTCACCATGGTTTGAGTATATCACGTTCTCATTCCAACTTACCATGACCATAGACCTACCGGTTGCAAAGATAAGGGACCTCAAATAAGGTCACCCCATATACAATGGTACATAGGAGGTGCTGTTTCTGAAGCTGCCATGCAGCCCATGGAACAACCACACTGGCTCACTGGGTGTCATTGGACTCAGTTAGGATGACTAAGTTAAGATTTGGATAGCTTGACATACTTGCAAAATCTTTCATTTCTCAGTCATTGGCTCTACTTACCCAACTACCATGGACCCGCGCGGCTCAGTTTCGAACCAAGGACCGCACAAGCGTTTGTACATGACACGTTCTCTTTCCAACAGGTATCATACCATGACTACCTATCTATCTATCTATCTATCTATCTTCCTGTAATGTCAAACCCCTCGCAGGTATGTAGACAGGTTGCGCATCAAATACCGCAAATAGGTTATAAGTATGTGTAGTTAAAAGCATAAATATAAGAAAGTAATGAAAATTAAGTTGGGTTAAGAGCTTAAAGGCAGCTGAGTAGAACAACTATTGGGCTGGCATGATCAATAAAGCAAACTGCCATATTGAATGGACCAATCGCGAAATGCCCTATCGCTCTGCCCCTAAGATCACGTGACCCAGTAACGCAAAACCTCCGACAAACAAATACAATATGGCTATATGATATATAGAACTATATGGATTGAACCAGGACTATATATAGATAAAACAGTAATGCGAAACCTCCAACAAACAAATACAATATGGCTATATGATATATAGAACTATATGGATTGAACCAGGAATATAGGTAGATAAAACAGAAACCTCCGACAAACAAATACAATATGGCTATATGATATATAGAACTATATGGATTGAACCAGGACTATAGATAGATAAAACAGAAACGCGAAACCTCCGACAAACAAATACAATATGGCTATATAGAACTATATGGATTGAACCAGGACTATATATAGATAAAACAGTAACGCGTAACCTCCGACAAACAAATACATTATGGCTATATGATATATAGAACTATATGGATTGAACCAGGACTATATATAGATAAAACAGAAACGCGAAACCTCCGACAAACAAATACAATATGGCTATATAGAACTATATGGATTGAACCAGGACTATAGATAGATAAAACAGTAATGTGAAACCTCCGACAAACAAATACAATATGGCTATATGATATATAGAACTATATGGATTGAACCAGGACTATAACGTACTTACTCGCCTATAAGATGACTCGCCTATAAGACGACCCCCCTACCTTGGTTCTGTCATCTGTGGATTTGGCATGCGCTCGCATATAAGACGGGTTGATAAAATTGACATCAGGAGTTGAAGAAATTTTCCGATAATTGATTCATAAGATTTTTGTGAACAATAACATAATGTTTTATTGTAATACTCCAAAGATCCGACATATGTAAATTAATCCACGGCATAATTATACAAGGACAACCTTTCTTACAGACGCAGCCAATCAGATCAATCATTAAACGGTTAGCCCGCATAAGATCACCTTAGACACGATAAATTTGGATATTGACAATACGTAGGTGTTGTTAGGTAAACTGCCCGTCGCTCAAATGGGAATCCGGTCGCGACAGTAAATAAACATATATTAAAAAACCAAAACAATTAGAAATGTCACACAAACTTGTGAAATTATCAACAAAATATGATGTTTTGTCCAGTTAGGCCGGTATAATTGATATGATTACTTTTGGTTACTGCGTCGGGTAGTTTTTTTTTTAAAGTGGCACATATATTCCAAGTGAGTTAAAAAACAAATATTGCAAACTGACGTCGGCAAATTGAAATATTTTATAGTTATGGTAGGGTTATCAAAGCGAGGGAAAATATATTTTCAACATGTATTCCGTATAGGTTTGGTACATAATTCAGAAAAAACTAAAATTAACATTTACTTGGCCTGCACATGTCAAAATGTCATTAGTTTCCACAGTATCAGAGCTGTCGGCACAGATCAAAGAAATATGTAAGTTACATCAAAGAGAATTAGCTCCCTCGCTTCCATTTTTATGACGCATTGCCCGTCGGTGAATGACTTTGAAGTATTTCCGCCGCTTCAGCCCATGTCCATATATGGAAATCGATGTAACAGGTACTCACACTACACACATGTTGGTTCGTTGCTATGGATACGCTATACTAGTGGATAATAGGGACTGTTTCAAGAGGTATGAAGAAAGGGGGGAGCGTTTAAAGGAGTCCCAGATATACTTTGCATATAATTTGTCGCAAATTGCATCGCACCTGGGGCCGTTTAAACGGGGGTATATAGTAATTATTGAAATAAGAATTGTCCAGGGCTAGAATCTTTCGCAGTTTTTAATTTACCAATGTTTCATTTAATACCCAAAGTCGGTGAAAAAATGTATAAAAAGGTATCGAATTGGCCAACAAAATTTATATAGGTGGCTGACATTTAGAAAACGCCGAACCAGCCGATTTTGACCGAAAATATTTAGGCGATGTTTTGTGATCCACTTATAAGACGGGACGCCGAGTTTGAGCCTTAAATCAGCTGAAAATATACCCGTCTTATAGGCGAATACGTACGGTATATAGATAAAACAGTAACGCGAAACCTCCAACAAACAAATACAATATGGTTATATGATATATAGAAATATATGGATTGAACCAGGACCATAGATAGATAAAACAGTAACCTCCAACAAACAAATACAATATGGCTATATGATATATAGAAATATATGGATTGAACCAGGACCATAGATAAATAAAACAGTAACGTGAAACCTCCGACAAACAAATACAATATGGCTATATGATAAATAGAACTATATGGATTGAACCAGGACCATAGATAGATAAAACAGTAACCTCCAACAAACAAATACAATATGGCTATATGATATATAGAAATATATGGATTGAACCAGGACCATAGATAAATAAAACAGTAACCTCCAACAAACAAATACAATATGGTTATATGATATATATAAATATATGGATTGAACCAGGACCATAGATAGATAAAACAGTAACCTCCAACAAACAAATACAATATGGTTATATGATATATAGAAATATATGGATTGAACCAGGACCATAGATAGATAAAACAGTAACCTCCAACAAACAAATACAATATGGCTATATGATATATAGAACTATATGGATTGAACCAGGACTATAGATAGATAAAACAGAAACCTCCGACAAACAAATACAATATGGCTATATGATATATAGAACTATATGGATTGAACCAGGACTATAGCTAGATAAAACAGTAACGTGAAACCTCCGACAAACAAATACAATATGGCTATATGATAAATAGAACTATATGGATTGAACCAGGACTATAGCAGCAGTCTTTCCGAAAGACCGTCAGACCGCCGGTCCTGACCGGTAAAAAATAGTTCGGTCCGATAAAATACCCGTTAACACCAGTCCTTTTGGCCGGTAAAATTTTAGTCGTCAGCATCATTCCAATTCTCACCGCGTGACATTTTTACGACGCACCAGTCATCTAGTTCCCGGCTATATTTGTTTCATAGCGCAACACCGTTTTGAATGGAATACGGGTACCAGCTACACCGGATGTTTTTGTGTCAAATTTCCGTAAAATCTTTATCTCAACCAGCCGATCAGAATATAGTATCAACCACGCATAAAGAACTTGCTCCGCCCAGGGTTAGGGTCAAAACGCGTGGTTGGTGTCATTAGTCAGTTGGGTGGTTGAGAAAAAAGGCTTACCAATAATTTCGGCAGAAGAATCCAGAATTTATCAGGTGATTTCGGTTTCATACTTCTAATTAGACCAGTTTATCATTCAATATGATCAGTGGCTTAAAATATTTTGCCGTAGCAGTACCTGGCTCCAAGTCTAACTCAAAGAGAAAGGCAACACCATCCGAGTCCGATAAAATTGAGAGCAAAAGGAAATATGAAGCCAACAGATCGGAAAGAAAATTCATGGACAGCTGGAAAGAGGGTCGACCTTGGTTACTATTCGATCATGAAAAGAACCACATGACCTGTAATCTGTGTGTTGACCACTTTGCCAATGGCCCCAATCAGAACCTAAATCTGCATGGGCAAAACAAATTTATTACAGGTTGCTCAAATAAAAAGTTGTCAACAATTGTAGCACAGACTAGCTAAAAAGAAATCTGAGGTAAATGCACAGAGCTCAGAGGCAATGATGCAGTCAAGTGCAGGAAAGGCCCTTAGGCAACTAAAGGCTGCAGAACGGCATAGATTGGCATTTCTTTTTGGTAATGTAGCCTACATGCTGTTGCCAAGAACAATAGGCCTCTTAGTGATTATACATGGTTATGTCATATTGACCAGGCCAAGGGTCTTGACATTGGTCAATCCTATTTGAACCAAAAGGCTGCTCTCGTTTTCCTTTCATCTATTGCAGATGCTGAGATTACCGTAGAAGCTCCAACCTAACCAATGCAGCATCAACAGCTTCCAAAGACATCAACAGTGAAGATGAAATTTGCTTAGACCTATCCGATATTCAGGACACTGACGTTCAGGAAGTGAACGACTTGTTTGCCAGTGACATAGATCTTCCATTTGACTGTGACTACTCTAATGACTATCAGAGCGAGGAAGACAACTTAGACAAGTTGATTGAGTTTTCACATGACTGATTGCACATGTTCTGTCAAAATAAACCAAGAATATAAAACCGATTGTATTGACTTTCTTAATGAAATCTTTGTAAAAGACAATATAATATACTATAATCTGTTCATTTCCAGACTTCCCCAGAGTACCCGTATCTTAGTTTAATAATATTTTATTGCATATGTACAGTACACATAAACATGATCAAGCAGAATTCAATACAATCTTACAAAAATTACATACACACACAAATTCTGCTTGATCATGTTTATGTGTACATATGCAATAAAATATTATTAAACTAAGATACGGACACAAGTTATTTCACCATTAGCTTTGGTCCTTGGGACCTCCACATTGTAGCAGATAAATAAGTAATGGTTTATTATGTACACGTATCTGTATCCTTATTGATCATGGCTTAAGGTTATTATAAAGCATATGAAGTGTTTCTAAAAGACGAGACCAGTATATATCTGATGAATTACATTATTTTTTTCGGGCCAGTATAATTTCATTCGGTCTGGTAAAAGTTCAAGGTTTACCAGACCGAATGTCCAGTAAATTTTTGAGGTCTTTTGCATAGACTATTAGCTAGATAAAACAGTAACGGGAAACCTCCGACAAACAAATACAATATGGCTATATGATATATAGAACTATATGGATTGAACCAGGACTATAGATAAAACAGTAACGGGAAACCTCCGACAAACAAATACAATATGGCTATATGATATTTAGAACTATATGGAATGAACCACAGGGATTCGGCACGTTTGGTGGTACTAGTATATATATTTAAGTACTGGGATTCTACTCTGTGGGATGTCAGATTTCGCATCGATCAGTAAAATGGCCCTATTTGAGACAATTTTGTACAAAGCTGTCCAAATATAACGCCTATCCCGAGTCTTTATATTGTTCTTCAAATAAAACACAACTTTAAGCTGCATGCATATATACTTTGCAAACAATTGCCACAAACATTGGCCATAGCAGGTCACATTTCCGTACTAGCACACGGGTTCTGTCAGCAACAACAAAAAATCTTCGATGGGAGAGTTTTAACTGTGAATAACATTATCAATAAAATGTGTTTCCACTAACGTGTAGGTTTATTCGGCAAAATTGTACGTCAAAAAGAGATTTCGTAGCATTTTCAATTTGTTTTGAAAAATTCTAAAGCGGCGCAATTCGCGTTGAAACGAGCGTTCTGATTGGACTATGATTATTCTTCATATATAAAAAAACATCTTGTTACATTCTAATAATCCAATCAGAACGCTCGTTTCAACGTGAATTGCACCGCTTTAGAATTTTTCAAAACAAATTGAAAATGCTACGAAATCTCTTTTTGACGTACAATTTTGCCGAATAAACCTACACGTTAGTGGAAACACATTTTATTGATAATGTTATTCACAGTTAAAACTCTCCCATCGAAGATTTTTTTTTGTTGCTGACAGAACCCGTGTCCTAGTACGGAAATGTGACCTGCTATGGCCAATGTTTGTGGCAATTGTTTGCAAAGTATACATGCATGCAGCTTAAAGTTGTGTTTTATTTGAAGAACAATATAAAGACTCGGGATAGGCGTTATATTTGGACAGCTTTGTACAAAATTGTCTCAGATAGGGCCATTTTACTGATCGATGCGAAATCTGACATCCCACAGAGTAGAATCCCTGTACTTAAATATATATACTAGTACCCCCAAACGTGCCGAATCCCTGTGGAATGAACCAGGACTATATATAGATAAAACAGTAACCTCCGACAAACAAATACAATATGGCTATATGATATATAGAACTATATGGATTGAACCAGGACTATATATAGATAAAACAGTAACGTGAAACCTCCGACAAACAAATACAATATGGCTATATGATATATAGAACTATATGGAATGAACCAGGACTATATATAAATAAAACAGTAACCTCCGACAAACAAATACAATATGGCTATATGATATATAGAACTATATGGAATGAACCAGGACTATATATAGATAAAACAGTAACGCGAAACCCCCGACAAACCAATACAATATGGCTATATGATATATAGAACTATATGGATTGAACCAGGACTATATATAGATAAAACAGTAACATGAAACCTCCGACAAACAAATACAATATGGCTATATGATATATAGAACTATATGGATTGAACCAGGACTATAACTAGATAAAACAGTAACCTCCGACAAACAAATACAATATGATATATAGAACTATATGGATTGAACCAGGACTATAGATAGATAAAACAGTAACCTCCAACAAACAAATACAATATGGCTATATGATATATAGAACTATATGGATTGAACCAGGACTATAGCTAGATAAAACAGTAACGGGAAACCTCCGACAAACAAATACAATATGGCTATATGATATATAGAACTATATGGATTGAACCAGGACTATAGATAGATAAAACAGTAACCTCCAACAAACAAATACAATATGGCTATATGATATATAGAACTATATGGATTGAACCAGGACTATAGATAGATAAAACAGTAACCTCCAACAAACAAATACAATATGGCTATATGATATATAGAACTATATGGATTGAACCAGGACTATAGATAGATAAAACAGTAACCTCCGACAAACAAATACAATATGGCTATATGATATATAGAACTATATGGATTGAACCAGGACTATAGATAGATAAAACATAACGCGTAACCTCCAACAAACAAATACAATATGGCTATATGATATATAGAACTATATGGATTGAACCAGGACTATAGATAGATAAAACAGTAAGGTAACCTCCGACAAACAAATACAATATGGCTATATGATATATAGAACTATATGGATTGAACCAGGACTATAGATAGATAAAACAGTAACCTCCAACAAACAAATACAATATGGCTATATGATATATAGAACTATATGGATTGAACCAGGACTATAGATAGATAAAACAGTAACCTCCGACAAACAAATACAATATGGCTATATGATATATAGAACTATATGGATTGAACCAGGACTATAGATAGATAAAACAGTAACCTCCGACAAACAAATACAATATGGCTATATGATATATAGAACTATATGGGTTGAACCAGGACTATAGATAGATAAAACAGTACAGGGCTCGACAAATCCACTCGTCCGCTCGTATTTACGAGTGACTTCGATCTGGACGAGTAGAAATTCCAAGTCGCTTGCCCAGTCGGACGAGTGAAAATTTCGGCTAAATATCCAATATAAATCGTAGGAACAAAATCAAATAATATCCGTTTTACTTTCTTCGGAATAATTACCAGGCGTGATAATGGGAACTCACCGAGGATATTTTAATGTGTTTACGCTGCCACAATAAACAACTCACAAATTGTAGACTGGTGTTTGACTCTTGCTAAACATGGGTACAATAGCTGCAGCCTATATTTGTTTTACGAAAACCCGTCACGGCCAATCACGCGTCGTTGCAGGGAGGCGGGGACGTAGACAACCGTGAATCTGATAAGGCCAAAGCTGTTACGGGTATAAATTAATAGGAATTAGTGTATGTGCGTTATGTTGCAGAAAACGGAGAAGTTAAGACTAGTCTAGCTGAAATTGTTGATCTGGAACATGGGCATGCGCACAGGGTGAAGGATGGCTGGTTGAAGGGACTTAATTCCGTAGGTGTCAGTAAGGAGAATATCGCGGAAAGGCTAGTCGGGATTAACACAGACGGGGCTTCTGTAAATCTAGGGAAGAAAGGCGGAGCTGTTAAGCTTTTCATTGACGACATAAACAATGACTTAGATGATGAACATAAATGTGACAAGTATGTGTCTGTCGTTCATTGATTGCATTGCGCATAATTTAGAACTCGCTGTATGCGATGCCAAGAAGGGGTGCGACTATCTAGTTGAGCTTGAGAAAGTTCTGAAAGGAATATTCCAGCTGTATTACTATTCACCAACACGTAGATGAGATCTGTATGAGATTTCTGTGTCGCTGGATCAGGAACTGAAACAGTATGGCGGTGTACAGCAGATACGATGGGTTGCCAGTCAGAATCGTGCCCTGAAGGCGTTACTAGACAACTATGACATCACCATGACACAACTCCAAGAAATAATATCAGCGGGTAATTCTGACGCATCCAACAAAGCTAAGAACTACATGAATGAAATGAAAACCGAACGATTCCTGACATTTCTGCATTTCATGATTGACTGGACCAATTTACTTGCAGAGGTGTCCGTACTGTTCCAGGAGAGAAAAAGTCTCATATGTGAAGTTGCAAAGATGGTACGTGAACTCCAAGAGAAAGTCAGCAACATGAAAGTTAGAAGGGGGGAAAGCTCTGTGAAAGTTCCTGTCTGATAGTGAAGATGGATAGTTCAGGGGGAAACCGATGGCTCACAAACACACCAGGTTACAGCACGACACATCAGGTAGAATCAAAGTAGACCTCAACGAACGTTTGACTGCTGCGGAAACATTCATCGAAGAACGATTTGTGAAGCATCTAGAAGGTGAACCACACTCGTTTCCAGAAACGTAAAGAGATCAGTTGTTGATGCCTATGAAAGTATTTTGGCGAACCAGGACGTGGAGCATCTGAAGAACATACATACTCCCTCTGGTACAGATAATATTGACAATTTCCCCAACGACCGCAGAGTGCGAACGGGGCTTCAGTAAGATGAACCAGATCAAAACGGACACCAGAACGTCACTCAAGCAGAGCACTGTCTCCAGTCTGATGCGTATCAACCTGGATGGAATAGCTCTCAAGGACTACAACCCAACTAAAGGTATTGTGAACTGGTTGAATGCTGGGAAGGGAAGCAGGCACACAAGAAGGCATGTGTGTCCAGATCCGAGGAAACAGACAATTCATAGTGATAATACTAGCCCAGATAATGAGCCAGCCGTAGTGGGAACAAGTGTTGCCTGAATTGAATATCCCACTAGTTTCGAGTCACAACGGTTAGCTCTCGATCTGTGACTGAATGTCTGATCAGTTATCGTAATCATGTGGCTAAGCTCAGACATGATGTAGCTAATTGATATGATTGAGAGTTGGAGACTCAGTTTGAGATATGTGCAAAGCTGTACACCAATGTTGTGACCAAAACGGTTACCTGAATGTGTCGTGTAATAATAATTGTATGATGCGTGCATTACTACATGTATCCTCAACAGGCGAGTTGATTACAAGTCTTAGTTAATTTTGTTTCTGAATAAAAATGTGTATAAACCACACGAATATAAACCATGCTAGTTTGTGTACCTTGATCAAAACTCTAAATACATGTAGTAACATAATTGCATTTATTAATAAATTAAAGTGCAATTCTGACGAATTTTTAATTTTCCTAAAATATACGGAATCAAAAAAGAAACGATACCTGGTGTTTATGTGTCTATAATTTCAACATTTATTAAGAAAATTCTTTGAAAATTCATAAGATGATAGTCCAACATGTTTGAAAGAGGAGCACATAAAGCATAATGAGCCTCCGAAACTGTCTGCTGCGTGATGACGTAATTCGTCGGACATGGGTCTAATGGAGTTTTCACACAGACGTCAATACCGAGTATGGGCACCATTTGCATCTCTCATTGCAATGCACCGCCGTCACATCGAACGTAAGAGTGTCTGAATCTCTTGCTGGTCAATATTTGTCCACTCCTGACGCAAAACATCCCTCAGTTGGTTTAACGTTACCGGCTGACGTCGTCTGACGCGGCGGTCTAACGTATCCTACAAATGTTCTATGGGTGACAAGTCTGGTGACAAAGCAGGCCACGGCAGGGTTTCAATATTGTTCTGCTCCCGATATATAGAACTATATGGATTGAACCAGGACTATATATAGATAAAACAGTAACGCGAAACCTCCGACAAACAAATACAATATGGCTATGTGATATATAGAACTATATGGATTGAACCAGGACTATATATAGATAAAACAGTAACGCAAAACCTCCGACAAACAAATACAATATGGCTATGTGATATATAGAACTATATGGATTGAACCAGGATTATATATAGATAAAACAGTAACGTGAAACCTCCGAACTAGGACTATAGCTAGATAAAACAGGCCCTGAATGAACATACTAAATTTAGAATTTGCTGGAAATATTTGTCTGACGGGAGTGGTGTTGAAAAATACACTGTAACTATTTATGTTATACTAGTACTACACTATAATAATAAGTTGGGTGTCAGTGGCATATAAAGCAGTAACTATTGCTGATGGATTGTCATGATCATTGTATGTAGATATTGTGTGGCACAAAGAGTGGGAACGAGGAAATACCTGTCATTTATTTGTATAAAACATCAATGTATCTATCAATTTCCTATATATATAATATATATACATACACTTTACTTCCCTCGACATATACGGATTACAAGTAAATACACATAAATTTACATATGAACGAACGTATATAACTACTAAGACATTTACTGGGAATGATCCTTATAACAGTGTAATGATGCAATATTTCTGCTTATAATAATTAAAACAAATGTAAAATATATACTATATATCGATATATACTTAGTACATTTGAAAACGCAACCGTTTTTTGTTTTCTAATTGCCGTAAAAGTAAACAAGCGATTGCAATGAATTTTTTTAAGTAATATTTTTAATGACGCGAAACCTCCGACAAACAAATACAATATGGCTATGTGATATATAGAACTATATGGATTGAACCAGGACTATATATAGATAAAACAGTAACGCGAAACCTCCGACAAACAAATACAATATGGCTATGTGATATATAGAACTATATGGATTGAACCAGGACTATATATAGATAAAACAGTAACGTGAAACCTCCGAACTAGGACTATAGCTAGATAAAACAGGCCCTGATTGAACATACTAAATTTATAATTTGCTGGAAATATTTGTCTGAAGGGAGTGGTGTTGAAAAATACACTAACTATTTATGTTATACTAGTACTACACTATAATAATAAGTTGGGTGTCAGTGGCATATAAAGCAGTAACTATTGCTGATGGATTGTCATGATCATTGTATGTAGATATTGTGTGGCACAAAGAGTGGGAACGAGGAAATACCTGTCATTTATTTGTATAAAACATCAATGTATCTATCAATTTCCTATATATATAATATATATATACATACACTTTACTTCCCTCGACATATACGGATTACAAGTAAATACACATAAATTTACATATGAACGAACGTATATAACTACTAAGACATTTACTGGGAATGATCCTTATAACAGTGTAATGATGCAATATTTCTGCTTATAATAATTAAAACAAATGTAAAATATATACTATATATCGATATATACTTAGTACATTTGAAAACGCAACCTTTTTTGTTTTCTAATTGCCGTAAAAGTAAACAAGCGATTGCAATGAATTTTTTTAAGTAATATTTTTAATGATTCCCAAAATCAGTTGTAAAAAATCAGTTTAAACAGAGTACGTTTTGTTATCGAAAACAGGAGTTCAGTCACCACTACTCCAAAAACAAAAAAACACACTCAATACCTCATGTGACCACCGCGAGCGTCTATTAGTGCCTGGCATCTACGGCGCATAGACAGAATTTTCGAAGCTATGCAATGCTGTGGCATACGTTGCCATTCCTCCAGAAGTGCCACGCGAAGTTCTGCTAGCGTAGTGGGTGGATTATCACGATTGTACACAAGCCGCTTCAAGTGGTCCCAAACATGTTCTATAGGAGACATGTCAGGAGATAACGCTGGCCACTCAAGGACATCGACGTTATTGGCAGCAAGAAAGTTTCTGGTCAACAATGCCGTATGCGGTCTGGCATTATCGTGTTGCAAAATGTGTTGACCTCTCCTGCCATGCTTTTGAAAGAACGGTAGCACAACTGGTCGAATGACATCATCGACGTAAGACTGGGCAGTAATGTTGCGATTAAAAATCACCAACCTAGTCTTTCCAAACTGAGTAATCCCTGCCCAGAAATGAAGTGATCCCCCACCCCACCTGTTGTACTCCATAACGCATGGATCCGTATATCGCTCATTACAACGTCTCCATATTCGCTTCCGACCATCCGCGCGTGATAGTTGAATACGAGATTCATCTGAAAATAGCACAGTTCCCCACTGACGCCTTGTAAATCGTAGATGGGCCCTCGACCAACGTAATTGTTCCAGTCTATGTCGAGCAGTAAGGGTAGCTGCCTTAAGTGGTCTTCTGACCTTCAACCCAACAGATCGCAGTCTAGATCGAACAGTATTTGGATGTATCCTGCGCCTGAAAAGAAACGAACAATAATAACAAAAACAATCAATTTTCATTTATTTTATGATAATTATTTTTTATTAGTGATATCGAATTTTCAGTTATGGTATTGGGTTTATTGACCGGTTATACACATCGGGTGGAAGGAACTAAATGTATAGTGAGCCAAGAAAGTGACGTACCACAATTTAAGATCTCACATTTAGGCGTTTTATATTTGTATCTGTCTGGAAAAATGATGATGGTAGTTACGAGTGTTGATTAAAAAACGTACCCATGAATACTGACGGTATTTCTGGCTGTTTCAGTAGCAGTTTGAAACCTGTTTCGAAGGTGGGACACCCTTATTCTGACATCCTGTCTGGGGGTAGTCACACGTTGCCTGCCAGGTCTTCGACGGTCAATGACAGTGCCTGTTTGTTGGTATCGCCTTTCTAGCCTACATATGGTAGAAATATGGCAGCCAAGTTGCCTCGCTACTTCTCGTTTCGCCATACCGGCAGCCATCATTCCGATGCCCTGGTTTCGCGCTTGTTCCGATAGACGTGGCATTATGGTTTGTGAATAGAATTTAGTTTCATCGTGTTTTTATACTGTACCAGGGTTCCAGCTTTCAATATAAGTCGAAAGAAATTTGCTTTCATCGTGATTCATGAAATTTTTGTGAAAAACGTATTTTTTTGCTTTTCATGCCCCGCAACTCTCGCTTTTTTCCAAATCATGACATTTTAGCAATGTACACACAATATGATGTATACTTACCTAAAATACCATGGTTGCATGAGTTACAATTTTTCCGTTAAAAAATTACGTGACATCAAAAATGATGCGTTTTCAAATGTACTAAGTATATATTTTTTTTTTTATTTAAGTTTATTTAACGTCGCTACAGGTTTCCCATTTGAGCAACGGGCAGTTTACCTAACAACACCTTTCCTGGGCAGGCTCCAGCGGTTAACCAGTACTTGGTGCACCAACCTCCGTAAGAAACTGCCAACTTGTGTTTTTTACGTTTATTTATCGTCGCTACTGGTTGCCCATATGAGCGACTCCTCCTTAAGAGATTAGTTATTTTAGATTTTGGAGGATAGTGCATGATACAGACAGAGACCCATTCCAGAATCTCCTCTGGTTCTTTTACGTGCACGGTGTAAAGCACTGACACGATACCTCGGTTTAACGTCCCATCTGAAAGACTGTTAATTTTATTAGGGTCAGACGGGGGATCGATATATAACTATCAAGCTTGATATTTATAAGATGATCGACAGCTGTCTAAACATACAATCAGTCTGCGTGTCCCCAATCAGTATAATGGTATATATATTGTATAATACACAAGGTGATTAAGTACTTCACATATGGTGCATCACATAGCCTGGAGCATTCAGATTAGTAAAATATCATCACCAATTAAAATTCAACAAAAGAATGACGGTCTTTGTACAAACATTGCCAACAACAGTGAAATTAAATCGCTCATCAAGCATGACTATCGTTAATCTTTAAATGTATCTAGCTAGAATTTTCATCTGTAGTCTATAAATAATATGTGTTAAATGTTTACATACAATTAATTTCTATATCTAATAAAGGGTTACTCATTATTTTCTAATTTTAAAACGGCAGTTTTCCCGTTATTACAATGTAGTTTTCATGGTAGCTTGTCGGAGGATATTAATTCGAGACACGTAATGTGAAATAACGACATCTGATTGGATTATTTATTAGTTTGATTGACAGGCAGCGGCTGGTCAATTGCCCTATGGTAGGGAGATGGACAATGTCCGGGGGAGATGTAAGACTGTTCTTGGAAAAAGGAAAACTTGTAGTAATCAGTATTCAGTAGTTGCTGTAATTAACCTATGGCATAAGGAATGGTAGTGGCGTACGGCACGGGAGAGGGGAACTAGGTAATCTTCAATGGGGATAGCAACCAGATCATTATGAATTTTAAGGGATAACCTACTGTCAATATGCCGTTGATCTAGTCAGCATAGATTTAGGGAATGTAGCATGTCTGTAACACTAGAGTATATGATAGAAGTCAGCCTTTATCCAACAATGACAAATAAAAAAGTGCTACTTTTGTCACAGGGGTCACTTTATTACAATAATCCTGGCGTAGGTTCATATATCTTTTTATTTCCTATTATAGTTAGCCTAAACTGTTGGACATTTTTCACACTACAAACTTTTCCACGTTGCTACACAAAGAACAAACAAATACACTGTAATCTTCACTGATTTCTTTAATCATTTATTTCATTTCACAGTAGTTACCTGCTAATTAGATTAATTCTCTCTTCGAATCTTTATTTATCCTGGTAATGAATTACCTCCCTTGATTCCGTGTAGATTACACGTCGTAATTTTCACACTATGGAAAGTGATTTCCAATTCACAATTTTATTTGTACACATATTCACAATTCAACGCTTCTAGCTAGCTTATTCACTTTACCGATTTTACTGATGCATCAGATTTTCAAACCCCCTATCCGTTTCGCCTAACCGATCTACATCGCTTGACACACAAATTCATTATTCGAAGTATGTCATCTCTTTTCGACTCTGGTCCGGGTTGTCTGACACTGTAGCCAACTGCAGGAACAACACTGGCCACCAATGTCACAGGGGTCACTTTATTATAAAATCCTGGCGTAGGTTCACATATCTTTTTATTTCCTATTTACAGTTGGCCTAAAACAAACAAATATACGTTTTAGGATAATATAAAAACAATATAAAACAATACAACATATCACAGTACTCAATAAAACAATCAACGCGTTAGGGGAAATATAAGTAATACATATAATACCTTTACAATTTCTTATCACAGCGTCGGTTGTATTTCTATGTACACTGTATATACATGTATCAGAGTAATCTGAAATCTATATCAAACATTTATTGCTTTGTCTATTTCGTAAAAGAATTCTGTCCTGACTCCCAGGAAAGATAGGTATTCCAAATACCCATCAGTGAAAGGATTACTATTAAACAACCAATGCACGCAATTCTTTCATACTATAATCCATTCATACACATAAAACAGACACAACGATTGGACAATACAAAACAACTCTAACTTTAATATGTGATATGTGTTCACGGACAATTTGCTCAAAATTGCATGGGTAACATCGGCTATTTCCGTCATTGACGTACATTGCCGAATGTCTTCCATACAACTACGTATTCTAGAACACATAGAACAACCGGATTAATGAAATTAATATTAACGTAAACGATTTTTGATGCATGAGCGATACTAACACATATGTTTGATTTACGACACCTTATAACGTATGTTAAGACCTACCGGGTATGTATAAATTACAAACTGTGACACTTTTTAACAATGAATATTTACATCGCTATTGCATTTCCTTAGATGAACGTATGTGCCCTTATTGTATATAATTTGGTATGAGGGTTCCCAACTAATGATATGCAGCTGACATGTGCACGCGAAGTTACGGGCACGCGCATTCGCGGTGTTACTGTTAGGCAGAGTTTGTCGTGAGAAAAGACGTGTCTTATGGTTTACGCTCCAAGGATGATCTAATTATCAGATCCCCGCCACACGATAAGTCACACATTTGGACTAAATACCTTTTAATTGAAAAGTGTGATATATTTTTTCTTTGTCACATTGAAAAAACTAATTAATGTAAATATAAGTAATGAATCACGACTTAATAGTTTCCATTGGGTATGAACTACATTGGGTGTGCTTAATGTTACTGTTGATGCCTCCGGCCTCCACGCACTTTAAACACACTCACTGTAATGTAGTTCATACCTGGCCTCCATGCACTTTATACACACTAAATGTAATTCATACCTGGCCTCCATGCACTTTATACACACTAAATGTAATTCATACCTGGCCTCCATGCACTTTATACACACTAAATGTAGTTCATACCTGGCCTCCATGCACTTTATACACACTAAATGTAGTTCATACCTGGCCTCCATGCACTTTATACACACTCAATGTAGTTCATACCTGGCCTCCATGCACTTTAAACACAATTTAAAAACAATATAGTTCATACAAGAATGGAAACTATCAACTTGCGATTCTCGCGAGAGACAAATATAAAGATGCTGTTTCCGAAGCCTCATGGGACCAGCCGATAAATATCGTCAACATCCCCGATATCGACTGTCATCTGTTTTCAGCCTTTGTTTATTCACGTGAGTTTTGTTTACTTCCGGCACGCGAATGATGTCATTGCTCTAAATACAGATGCTTTGGTATTTATGGGTTTCACATATTACTTATCAATTCATATGTAGTGTTCCTCTTTATACAGCTTTTTAACATTTTTTCTTCAAAAATACTATTGTCCAAGATATTTACTATTTATGCTAATTCAGTTTCATCCATTTTTATTTCAAATACAACCTGATGTCTCTATTCACCAAGTTCACTGACAAATGGATATCAGGCTGTTAGAGACATGGGTTTGCCAGTAAAATCGGCAGCAAGACAGTATGGTGTGCCACTCTCCACATTAAGTGACATTTCTCTCCATGTCACAACTTACCTCATATTGATGAGTAATCATAATTTGTTGGGTCTTAAATTCCTCCGTTTCAAGTAACAATTATTACTATGCCCAATGTTAATTAGTTTTTTGGAGCTGTAATCAACATTTCTGTTACATGAATTTTCAAAGTCGGCCGAAAATAGGTACTTTATTCAACGCCATGTTGAAATCACAAGCGAGTGAAAGTGTACATTGTATTTTATTTTGAACATTTGTTATGCAATCTGTTTAGACAATTGCATTAAGCAACATTACATCATATGAAATAAAAGATATTTGAAAAATTCAATTTTTACGTATGGGTAGCAATGCTGCTACACATTCTAACATTATACTTTGTATGCTTATGTTCATTTGGTAAACAGTGTTTTTTTTGCGATAAAACAAACTCGAAACCGAAAGTATGACTTTCCGAGTCGATCGGTCACGTACTTGTTTACAACCGGAATGCATCGTCCGCACTTGTTTACATTCGGAATGCATCATCCCCATTTGTCCCACGTTATCTTTTTTAATTAAATTACTTGATATGTCGATTCATACCTCTGTTAGCTAAGTCTTTTAGGAACATATCTACATCCCCGCGAGGGGTTCGACATAAGAGGAAGATAGATAGTCTTTCATGTTCAAAATATATACGTTGTTTTCTAAATCCTCTGTTGTTTCATGCATGCTCGCTGTGCATGTTTACATTTCGTGTGTTGATAAACAAATTCGTGTATACGACGGTTTAAATTTATTGGAATTTTATCGTTTCTGTAAACACACACACATTAGTATTTATATTTTACCCAAAACATCCTTTATTACGATGTAATGCTGCTTTAAATACACAAATGATCACTTTAGTAAGTAATATAATTTCACCTGCTGTAAAACAGACTGACAAGAAATCATTCACCGAAAAGCCTTAAGACGCCAATTACCGATACGCCTATTGATATAAATGTAGTGACAAATAGGGAGACTTATACTGTCTCGCTATAGAGCTAGCAGTTGTGGGTTCAAACCCTGAATTGGGCTTGGTTACAGTAATGGTGTTAGAAGAGTTTTTCGGGCCCATGTGTGACTACACAGACTGGTACTTCGGTTGGAGAGGGCTATACTCTGTTGAATTTATGTATGAACCATTGATGTCTGGATTCAAAAGATATGAAGAGGGGAGGAATGTAGTGGTAAATAGGGAGACTTATACTGTCTCTCTATACAGCTAGCTTTATAGCGACACGGTAAGAGTGTTCGCCTCCAGGTAATGGGAGATCAGGCAGTCGTGGGTTACTTTATTTAGAGTGGTGGAACCTATGCTCGGCGTATATTTCCATTTACATCCGTATTTTAAATATTTAAATAGTTTTAACCTATTTTCGCCGACAGAGGTGAAGCATGGTTCAATAACATTCCGTTGTAGCCTAATGCAACTGTCACCTGACTGGTTCAGTAGCCGAATATAAACAGACAACTTGTTGGGAACTCTTTTTTTTTCACCGAAATGTGCGGTTTATGAGCATTTCAGGTGGCTATCCGGATTGGAAAAAAATGTACAAATAACCAGAAAAATGTTTCTTATGAGTATTGTTAGTTATTGATGTTACTAAGTCCAAATAATATATTCATGCATAAATAAAAAAATTCATGAACATTATGTTCATGACTTAGGAAAATAATAATATACGGCAAGTGCATTTAACTTTTTTTATAGGCCATGATATGTAGGATTTACACTGAGCATAGGTTCCACCACTCTATAAATAACATTGAATAATCTTTTTTATAATACAAGATACAAGAAGCTTTATTTAACGTTGGATTACATTTACAAATAACATTAGCTAATAAGCTATTTTTCCGACAAACATATATTATAATCAAAACATAAGAAAATACAGCTAAGAAATGCGTATATAGTTGTATACCTAGACCCATAATCTCCTTTATTGAATGCTTCCATCTCAGCTACAAACGTAGTCCGACATATAAGACCTAATTTCGATCCGTTATTAATATCTTAATTATTTAATACTTATTTATTAATACTAAAATGTCACATTTTTCAAGTCTAAAATATTAACAAGGCCATGATCTTATACAGTTTATAATGTTTATCATATGACACACCTGTGCTGAAATAGGCTTAGTATTTCATTGTTATCCTTTATTTTGTATTATTGTCATTTGTTGCTGCAATTAATGGAAAAATAAAATATATTTAAACTAAATACATTAATACACGGAAACACGGTTTGGCTTATTATATAGTGCGCACCGTTTTGACCTACTCGCCAAAACGAGACAACAAAACAAACGTAAATATGCATTATCTTTGGGGGTATCCCGGCGTGAAGAGTTTACGCCCAGAACAGGTTTTCGCCCAACTGTGGAAATAGCAAGTCGTGAGAGATCACGCAATATTTCACGCTCCAGTTACCGGAATTATAAATAAACATACCTTGTGCACTTCCAATCTATTTCTAACTGATCATAATATATCAGACAAGGTAAATTAGCGGTGAAAACTTTAAACCTACCACAGTTTTCACTAATTTCACTATATCCGTTTTATGTCACCATATAAATATCATTTCTTAAAGAAATTGGCAATTTTTTCTCCAAAATGACATATGCATCGTCTGCCATGCCAATATATTTACGAATAAAAATGTCATTATAGTCTCACTGCTCCGTGTTTATGAGTTATGTCCGTTATTACACACAAGGGGTCCTTATTCATAATTTCGATTTTTCACCTTCAGGTCCACGGGTTGTCACATAGGTTCTCCAACTGATATATATGGTTGTGTAACCCTAGTTTTTCTTTGTTGGGCACCGTGTGATGTGTTCGATGGATGGGTCCATTTACGGTTCTGCATTTAGTCAGAGTAATTAGGAGGGATGACGACTTCTTATGCCCCGTGTGTTTGACCTAGTTAAATTAAATGTTAGTGTTTTAGATACAGTATATAGACAAAATGCAACAAATGAATTTTGAGTGAAAATGATAAATTAAGCCTCTTATTAAAGTAAGTCTTCCTTAGTTTATTGTTTTGTTAAAAAAGAACTGTTGCTTACATACTAATGGTGGCGCTGTAGACAATTTACACAGTTAGGCGAAAACCAGTGACGTCATTCCGGATTTCTGAAAATGAGGTGCCGCCATTTTATAACCTTTTCTCATAATGTAAACAATCGGTTTTCTTTGAGATTTTTGTGAATGAAAGGTAAAATATTGTTTATTCGACGACATAAAATTGTTTGCAGTGTATGCACATTCTAAACCTATGGGAGTCTGTTATGTACTACGTCGTCGAAAACCAGTAACACCGGGATACTTGGATGGATGGATGGATGGATAGTCGTGATAGCGCTGTGGATGCGCGTTCGCGTCAGGTGCGAAAGGTTTTCGCAAATAACTTGTTTCGCAATCGAGCTAAAATAAATTTGTATAAACTAAATAGACAGGTAGATAGTCAAATAGACAGGTATATAGATAGTCAAATAGACAGGTAGATAGATAGTCAAATATACAGGTAAATAGATAGTCAAATAGACAGGTAAATAGATAGTCAAATAGACAGGTAGATAGTCAAATAATAGACAGGTAAATAGATAGTCAAATAGACAGGTAGATAGTCAAATAGACAGGTAAATAGATAGTCAAATAGACAGGTAGATAGTCAAATAGACAGGTAAATAGATAGTCAAATAGACAGGTAAATAGATAGTCAAATAGACAGGTAGATAGATAGTCAAATAGACAGGTAGATAGTCAAATAGACAGGTAATAGTCAAATAATAGACAGGTAAATAGATAGTCAAATAGACAGGTAGATAGTCAAATAGACAGGTAAATAGATAGTCAAATAGACAGGTAGATAGTCAAATAGACAGGTAAATAGATTCAAATGACAGGTAGATAGTCAAATAGACAGGTAATAGTCCAATAGACAGTAGATAGATAGTCAATGACGGTAATAGATAGTCAAATAGACAGGTAAATAGATAGTCAAATAGACAGGTAGATAGATAAGTCAAATAGACAGGTAATAGTCAAATAGACAGAGTAAATAGACAGGTAGATAGTCAAATAGACAGGTAATAGATGTCAAATAGACAGTAGATGTCAAATAGACAGGTATTAGTCAAGACAGGGAATCAATAGACAGTAGATAGTCAAATAGATATATAGATAGTCAAATAGACAGGTATATAGATAGTCAAATAGACAGGTAGATAGTCAAATAGACAGGTAGATAGTCAAATAGATATATAGATAGTCAAATAGACAGATAGATTAGTATAAGGTACTATGTACAGTCCAGCCCCAGCCTTTACCATTTTTGCTGAGCGTCTGGCCACTGTACCACTCGGGACTGTTTTTGACCTTAGTATGTGGTTATTTTCAACATTCTGTGTCTCAAATGAGATGTTTATCAACGGTCCCCGACAAGCGCCACCCTGTCATACTCAGTAGTGTGTGCTGGGAGTACCCAGTATATGTGGATGAATACGTTACTACCCGAAATCATCGTTATACGAAAGGGGTTTATAGACGAAACTAGTACGTGAATTCGTGTTTACTCTGTAATATTCACTTGTTATCAGTAGTTATATAAATACGGATAGAATACAGTAACAAAACAAACTAGCAAAGTAAACAGAGTATGTCGAAGGTAGTATATTGCTAAAATACGCTAAACCGGTGATTTTATAATGAACGGTTTTAATGTTTGTTTACCTGTTTATAAGAATCTGGGTCAAGACGGTGTCCAAACCGTGTTTCCGTGTATAAGCTAAACACTACCAGTAATTTCCATTGAACATGAAGTTACAATAAAGTGCGGCGCATATGGCACATATCAAATGGAATATTGCTTGCGGAATGGATGAAATGTAATTTGCGAGTACGAAATGGAATTTAGAATCCTGTGTACATGTAAATGCAAAATAAGCTCATGAAGTGACTTATATTGACGATATATCGAATAGTAATTGTATTTAATGAAAATCCAATACGAAATGCAAATATCGGGTGCGAAATGGAATATAAAATCCTATATATGTATTCGTTGTTATTGTCTCATCAATGTACACTATATATATATATTTATGATTAGAGACAGACACATTTACAATTGGAAACGTGGCGATCGGTGTAAGGTCTCTATCGTCCAGATATAACAGCAGATAACCAGAATATCATATATATATAAACGACAGACATCGTCAATCAATTCACTGAAGAGTTATGGGAACACTTCTCTCATACTCTAAACACCCTTACAGGTAAATTGATTCCATCAAACAGTCATCGATAAGAGAGCGCCTACCCTGGATCAATCATAGTGGTAAGCGATTGATTAGAAGACGAAATAGGGCCTTTTAAAATACTAGGAAGTCAAGCACGCCTTCAACTCGCAAGAAGTTCCTGGATCTCAAACATTTAGTTCGGAAAAAGGTCAAAGAGACTTATATTGAAAGCATCCTAAATCTTAACAGTGCTGTTGCCTTCCATCCTTACAGACCAAACGCCAATAAACTGTATTCCCTCCTTAAGCATTCCAAACAAGACTCCAAATCAATGCCACCCCTTAATGTATGAAAACAAGTATCACCACGAAGAAGCTGTTACAGCCACAGCACTGAACAAACAGTTTCAGTCTGTCTTCAGCTCCAAATTCCCACTAAGACTTACCTACATTTATAAAAATGAAAATTCAGTATACAAATGGAAATCTGAATGGTCAATCCAGTCCAAACATGAAGTTCAAATGGTATAGAGAAACTTCTCAATAAACCTGAACCCCATAATGTTAGTGGTCCAGACCAAATTAAGCCAATAATATTTAAAACAATGTCTAAATAACTCTCGCCTATCCTATCCCTCAACGAAGGATCACTGCCGCCATCCCAGTGGAAGTCAGCAAATGTTGCTCCCATTTACAAAAAGAGGACATGACAAACTCTGCCAACTATAGGCTTATCTCACTGACATGTGTTCTATGCAAGGTATTAGAACATGTAGTTTCCTCTTCGATAGTATGGGTCTAATAAATATCTCTAAGATTGTAACTGTAAGATTGGGTTCCACACTGCTTATCATTAAAATCAATGCTGTTCAACACATCTGCATACTTATATTCATATGACAAATATCGTAGATTGTGTATACATTTATGTGGCTGTTTCTGGGGGGAAATGGATTATGGCATTAATGTTGCGACCAACATATATCGACAAGCCCAGAAAGGCATTTTGTTGACCGTGCTCCTCAGATAGGGTTTCACACGGCGCATTGTGCTAAATAGTCGTTCAGCGGTCGCCGTCGCAACAGGCATAGCAGCCAGAACACAAAGGCACGCTCTAACATTTGGATATAGATCCACATTAGCTAAGGATACCGAGTTCCGCTAGACTGTCAGTTGGTTCGTCCGTGTTTATCACATCACACCGCAGTTTCTATCGGTGTAGCTCCATGGTGAATTGCTCAAGATTCTCAATAACATCTGATGAGAAGGCTGAATGGATGTCCTATATATGCTGAAAAATAACGTTTAACGGTACCGAGATCCATGGGAATCACTGAGTACAACTATCTGGTGACATGGTAATTCTGATAGTATGCGCAATAGTGGTAGTGTTAGGCTAGTGTTGTGTCATTCACTAGATATGTCATTTATCTAGAAAAGTACTACTACTAACCCGAATTTTGCAATCTCCGGAAGTAACCGGAATTGTTTGGCGACTTTAGTTATAGATGGCGATTAAATGCGTATCAGAGATCCAGGTAAGTGTTGTTTTGAAGAGATAAATGTCACACCAACATGCAGCCAGAAGAACATTTTCAGAAGAGTTTTGTCGCGCCCACTTGCGGACAGCGCGATATAGTTGGCATTTTGGCGTGCTCGATGTTTGTATATAGTTTGTATACATGCACTTATCGCCAGGAAAACTGAATCTCTTATCAAAGAAGCGCAATAAGCCTCAACATCCTCCTCTGCAGATGTTAGGTGAACAAATCCCTCTGGTCACAAACACCTGGGTGTTTTTTCTCCAGTGATGTATCCTGTCATATTGATCAAATGAGCAAAAGGGCTTGGCACGTATCAATGTTATGAGAAAATTGAAATTCACACTAGATCGTAGAGCATTGGAGATTATCATTGTTTCCTTCATTCGACCTTTATTAGAATATTCTGACGTAATTTGGGATAATTGTACACTACACGAAAAACAAGAACTAGATACAATACAACACGAAGCTGCAAGGGTCATCACGGGAGCTACAAAATTAATATATATTCATAACCTTCAACATGAAGTGGGTTGGGAAACACTTTCTGACAGAAGACGGAAACACAAGCTTGTCCTTATTTATAAAATGAAACATAATCTAGTCCCATCTTATATTGCATTGCTCGTTCCACAAGAAGTTGGCCAATCCATGCGGTACAATTGCTGACCCGGCTAAATATTCGCTATGTGGGTCTAGAGTTCTAGTATAGTAGTGTATGTAGTTGTTTGGGGAACTCGCTTGCTGTGTGGTACCGGGGTGGGTCGGGCTATAATTAAAAGATCCAATTCACAATTTAAATTTTACGAAAAGTTTAATTCTTATTTATTTAACCTGGTTCAGATTCTGATTAGCGTAATGCAGCCAGAATATCTGGGTATATATATTAGCTAGTGCTGGATTCGAACGCACACCTGATCGGATTGGGTAGCCAATGGGTGAATGTTGGATCTTCATTGACCAGGAATGCTTCATGACATGCTTAGTATTATTCAAATATGCAACAGAACAAACAATTAATGTTTATACTGCTTACACACTTTATTTATTTTACAACGATTGCGAAGCAAGTTTTAACAACTTATATTAATCACTCTCGTTGGCTCGGATGAAAGCGCATATGTGGGAGGAAACCGGAGTACCCGGAGAAAACCCACCTGTCCGATCTGGCGACCATCGCACCATCTCACATACTTCCCTGTCCGAGGATCGAACCCGGTGAGAATCGAGCGCGCTAACCACTGCGCTAATCGGACAGCCACATACTGCTTGACACTAATCTCATGTCATCATATTGCACAGACGAGTAATATAGATGTTGCATAATAACTATCTGGCAGTAATTATCTGTGTAAAGATATGAAGTATTTAATGCGCTTAATTGTAACGAACAAAATTTCTAAATTATAAATGTATAAACACTTCGAAATTTAGTAAGGTTGAAAACGGTTACTTATTGTAATATGGCTTATTCCGGCCCATTTAACGGTGGGGTACTTAAAGAATATCCATATATGGAAACTAATCACTAGCTCCGAGATCCGAGGGTGGGGTTCGTTGATCAGGGACAGGACAATTCACAAAGACAACCAGATCGTAGTTTATAGTATATATTGTGTACAGCACGGTAAAACTGGTTAACGTACAACAGTCAAGCCCTGAAATGGACAATAGCGAACAATAACTATGTTGTACCAAATAATTCAATACTACATGTATAGCATATGTCAACAATCGTATTATACCTTATGACCACAAGCTCAACATTATTCTACATGTATATAATCTGCCAACATCACTATACATGTATACAATCTGTCAACACTATTCTACACATATGAACAAACGTGTATCGACAGTATTAATACTAAAATGATCGGATTCGCACGGTCCGTGGTGAATAGTGGCCATTCCAAGTAAAACCTATTAAAATCAATTAAAGACAAGTCAGCTATACAGAAACCATAGACATCACATATACACATGTATTTGCTTACCAATTGTGGATTGGACCTGTTGCTGTACAAACTCCACTATTACACTTTCTCTCTCACGGTGATAATCTGCAAGTTGTTATAGAACAGTGTGAATATGCATAGAGAGAAACAGTGATATAATCCATTACCATTTAAATAAGTAATTAACATATGCCGCCATTTTAAGTTATGCATGTACCTGGTACATGTCTTGAAATGTATATCTCTAGAATATCAACAAATACACATAGCTCATTTATGATTTCTTTAGTACTATAAAACAAACAACAATGACAGCTAACCAAATGAACCAACCTGTTATTCCATGATTGAAATTAACTAAAATAAATATGACTCTACATATTGACATCTGACCACTTCAGATATATGGAAGGCAGTGAAATCAGCTGATCATAAAACTATAGCACGGGAAATCAACCACGGCTGAATGAACACGATTTATAAACTGTACTCTGGTCAAGGGGAGACAACAAACAACTCTTACCAAACTGCTATATGACAGGGGCTAAATAAACGTAAACCTAAGCATCAACAATTTCCACCTGGTTACATTATTAGTTAAGAAATTGAAGTCTCTATACATAAATTGATTCCCTTATTGTATATACAAAATGTACATCTAATAGGAATGAACAGGCTATCAATTTGAGCTTGATAGCATAATCGTAGAAATGCTGATGATCTTTTAACAATACCAGCTAGAACCATCCTATGCTCAAATTCCTCCCTTCTATCGGTACTTGGTGAATGGAACAGCTTACCTGCCGAGGTTAGAGATATCCAGACACTGGATTCTTTCAAAGTCATTCTTAATAATTATTAACAAAGTTAAAATTGGAAAACTATTCTACTACGGGAAAAGAAAACCCCATATTCTACATACACGGCTTAGAACTAAATGTAGTTCACTGAACCAACATATTTTCCTAAAGAACATTGTAGAATCACCATTATGCAGATGTGGTTCTATAGAAGATAATTTCCACTACTTCTTTCAATGTAATATGTACTATCAACTCCGTATTACTCTCTTCAATAAGGTATCCCAAATTTGTACTGTCAAGCTAAACACACTTCTTCTCGGTGACACTTCTAAGGATCTAGCAATCAACACCGTAATTTTCTTAGCTGTACACGAATACATTGTTGGCAGTGAACGGTTCTGAGAAGATGGATGCTTTCTAAAATGTGTATATGGCGGATTCCAATTCAGATACTGTCGTCATTGTCGGATCAACCGGAGTATTTAACTAACTAATCTTTATATTAATCTCTTCTTCTTTTCCTGCTCAGATTCGATATGTTATGTTCTTGAAGATCCTTGGACTTACTTCAAATATGCATTTAGGTGTTAATCACTTTCTTTTTAACAACCTCAAATATTCGAAATTCGACCTTGATGAACGGCCCCTGGGGCCCTATATAGGGAATGTGACACCAGTTACTATGCATATACCTGGACCTACAACCAATACACACATAACACATACAATGATAAGTTTCTACCTTGGGGATGGATACCCGAAATATGAGCTTCTCTAATACCACTATTTGCAGTAAATATATATATGAAACAAACAGCCGACATTTATTCACCAGCCCAAAATATGGGCTCCTCCATATTACTAGAAATAAAAGTCGAACTTTGAACTTGATAAACGGCCCCTGGGCCCCTAAATAGGGACCACACGGCGTGCATGTCCCGGCCGAGGCCAAATCTCATATCCTCTGACCACACGGCGTGCATGTCCCGGCCGAGGCCACATCTCACAGCCTCTGACCACACGGCGTGCATGTCCCGGCCGAGGCCACATCTCACAGCCTCTGACCACACGGCGTGCATGTCCCGGCCGAGGCCACATCTCATAGCCTCTGACCACACGGCGTGCATGTCCCGGCCGAGGCCACATCTCATAGCCTCTGACCACACGACGTGCATGTCCCGGCCGAGGCCACATCTCACAGTAGCACTTAGTTTAAAGAAGAAAAGAACCTGAGTAAAAACCACCTCCCAGATGTCTGTATTTCGCTGGAGATGGTATTCCAAGTTTAAGTAATGGGCTACATTATCGTCTTACTTTATTATGCCAGTTTTGGAAGTGGTCTTTTGTGCATAGGTTTAACCATAAGCTAATAATAATTGATGATGTACCGTTTGCAACCTCATTTCTCATTAATGGCATCATGTTTCTAGTCTTCATAGTTATTTCTTTGGGTAATACGCACACTAGTCGATCACACTGATACTCCAGTATCCATTTGGTCGGTATACCATGATACACCCATTAATTACAGCGATGTTGTATAAGTACATGTAATTCCCAATATTTCTATTCAGTCATATGTCATGTGTTTTCCTCTGGATCAGATTAATTTGCAATACCCAATCTTCTTTATGCATAGATACGAATTGTTTGAACACTTGTCATATTACATATAATACACCGCAATACTAACATCATAAACGGTACATACTCATGATATAATAGGGTGTCCGGGATTCCAACAAGTTCTTGTGTCCGTAATAGAAACTTTCTGTCCCGTTATAATCACGCCACGTCGTTAAAATAAAACCTAACAAATATAGTCAGTATATTTAAAACGACGCCTTTCCTTTGCATAAGTTATTACCCATTCCCTGTTCCACCACATTCACTGTTGTTGGGTTAACCTATTTCCAGTCCGACATCGAAGCAGCTGTTGATGGTTTGCAACTATTGTCTGTGGAATTACTGTAATCCATCTGAACAATTAATACATACATACAGTCCCACCTCCACAAACGTCACCTCCCATGCATGAGCGACACCCTCTTTATAGCGTTACCATTATTCCCACCCGTTGCGTTTTAATACAAGTTCACCTCTCACGAACGACACCTCCCAACAACACACAACGACAGTCAATTTCCCACCCACCGATGCAGAAAACTAGTGGCTGAAAAAATACAGTCTGTACATGTCATCGGACACTAATAATCGCCAATTGTTCCTTTCAATTTTCAATAAACAGTAGTAGTTAAGGGGGGTACACTTTCGACGGGGTACCTATTCTGTAAGAGTGAGTGAAGGGGGGTATACATTTAATACACCCTTACATTTAAGTTTATAGGGGTACATTTACATGTTGTAGGGGTTTCTTAATTAATTTAAGGGGGTATACCCCCCTTATAACGGTAGGGCGACAGTACAACCATTATATAAATATTTATTGATGAAAATAAAAATGCTTAATGAAAAAAGAAAAAACTGTCAGTATTCATATTTTGTTCAAAATAGTCTATGTCTTCACCAAATCTATCAGGTTCTTTATAAACAATTCGATCAACCTCACGTGTTCACAAAAATCGCTCCCCCCCCCCCTGTGTCAAAATCAACACAGGTTTGTCTTCCGCGCTCAACCAGACCTTATGGAGTTTATCAATTTTGACCAAATAGTCTATGTCGATACGTTCTTCACCAAATCTGTCACGTTCTTTAAGTCTCTGAATACAAATTTCAGGGGTGTATCTGTAGCCTCTCGGTTTTTCCCTATCCTTTAATCCTGGACAGGTACCCCTTTCGACTAGCGCTTATACTTATATGTCCTGAGGGGGTGGATTCGCTACAGAATAATAATTTGGAGTCAACACATCTGTAGAGTTGCAACAATTCATTTATTGCAATCAATGGCATGTCGTAGTTGGAATGTTTAAAAACACTCTGAAATAAAACAGCAATGAATAATATGTCTTATCCATCAATACTCCTGAAAGACATATTATCTATATATTCAAATTATACATCATATGTCACAGTGGCAATTGTTCATTCTGGCATAATCATTTCACAACCAATCAATGAGTCCAGTGTCATCAAAGACTCGGAAGCATGACTATAAATCTTCTATAACGAGATATCCAACAGACATCAACATATTAAATAAACATCACATATTCAATCAAATAACTGATGTATATGTAGCATTAAACAATTTAATTCTTCAATGTACATTTAATTACACTCTTTCTAAAGCTTACCATTTGTGGAACGAGTGTTTCCTTTCAACCACCTGCTTGCAACCCTCAATAACTCTCATGAAATCTTCCCCCATTTCATCGGTTTCGCGATTTTGTGGTATTACCCCCGGGGTAACCTCCTCAGCTTCATGTTTAATGGTCTCCCCCAACTAGGATGTACGTTGCGGGGGCTGTGTATTTACAGACCCCGATGCGTTATTTTCCGATTTCCCAGCGCTTAACCCAAACGGTTCAGTTTTCACGACGGTTAAGTCAATCGGTTAATCGTTAATCGTTAATAATATTTTTTTTTCTGCCCATTTTTCTATCATTCCATCTCCGGAGGCGTAATCCTCATTAAATAGCAAAAACTTGTTGTTGTGTTCCAACTATATTTTGTATTAAAACTGAAAAATGTTATGGTTCTTTTTTATTATTTGTCAAGAAAAAGCACCATGTATTTCCCCTTGCAGTCGAAATACTTAACTTTAAGTATGTACCCCTCCATGTATTTCCCCCCATTGACAGGGTACCTCTAAATACTTAGCTGTCCATGTGTACCAGTAGTACGTGCATCTCTTTACTTGTTGGGTATATGCGTCACTATAGAGCCTATTGATGACGTAGCGCGCAACTACCAAGCTCTTTGCTTTTTTGGTATACGCGTCACTATAGAGCCTATTGATAATAGCTTTATAAATAGCGATCGCGTACCATTCTATAAATATCGACTACGAACCGATCCATAAATAACGATTACGAACGCTTCTATAAATATAGACCGTTTACAACGGACTTAGTCCTCAATCCTTTCATAAGCTTCACGAACTTCAACGAATATACGGGTAAGTTCATTATATTATTCAAACTAGGCGTACGTTTTTATCGAGTAAGAAATCCTAATTATACGCTATATACAAACTTAACCTATGTACTTTAGCGAAAATGAATAATATATATCTTACATCGTTACGTATACTTCCATAAAAACGCGATAAATTATTAATAATCCGTAATGTACGTTTTAGAAGGGCATATCACTAGACAACTCATAGCCACAGCGTATATGAAACACGAATAAAGTACACGTATTTTATCGTATAGAGTGATACAACGATTAATATAAATGTCTAATACTCGGTGTTCCATGCCCTGTAACATAATTAACTGAATCCAAGCGGTATGAGGTATGCCTGTCTGCTTGTATGTTTGTCAGTTGACCCTAAATAACCTTATCTGGGAATGCGAGAAATATTTCTGGCCCAAACTGACACAGTAATTATAAATATCGCGTGGCAACTTGTTTCATGATTCTAAAGTAATTAATACGTTTACATACCGAGGTTGTCAATGTCAGCCTTTAAAAGCTAAAGGTATGACCAATAACATATCTCTGAGCTACAACATAACTGATTAACTGATAAGCCCGGAGTGCGTACATAACTTAATCGGGAGGTCATCCTCAGCTAATTGGTCCTAATTGATGCGGAGATATCCCAATGATGTTGAAGACAGGGCTTGCTTCTGAGTTATCACAACTACGCTATCTCATAAGACAAGAACCGTCCGTGATGATTCATTAACGGACAATATTTTATTAACACCCAAACAAGATTGTCTTTAAGACGTATCTGCAAATAATTAAAATCGCTTTCGTTCGCTAAATGTATGCGTACTTGCCGTGGGGAATTCTTGTAATCACTGCCTACCTGCCTCCGCCTGCCCGTCCGTCCGTCCGTCCGTCTGGCGGTCTGTCTGTCGGTGGAGCATCTTCTGCCTCGTCTGTCCTCCAAAACAACGGCTTTGATGTTTTCATGATGTATATGTAATGGTCATTTAGCGCGCATATGTCACATTACGCGCGAAACAGAATTATAAGATGTACATGTATGTAAATGCTGTATGTAGGCCTACAGCGGTACTCAAATCAATCTAAAAACAGCAACAATTAGGGGGCGACGTTTCGCTATTTCTTTAGTATTTATACGGATATCCATAATTCGATTATTAGATATAGGGGTAGCGCCGCGTATGATCTATGCTGTTTATAATGGAGCTAAAAGACTTGGCCTACGAATCTGACGTCATCAATTTTCCGGATCGGCGTTAGAGCGTAGAAATCTGTATAATTCGACGTAGCTCGGCGAGACCGATACGACGATATATTTCCTTTATTTATACGGCGAGTAGTTTTCGAGATATCGTGGTTTAAAAAACTTATATATCATTAAAGTCCCGTAAATGAAAATGAAAAAAATATTTAAACGTAACTATACGTTAGTTCTAATATACGCGTACACTCACGAGTCCGACGCTACCATTCATTTTGATCTATCATTAGTCGATATATCTATAATACTGATTATCTCCCTTTAATCGTAAATAAGTTTGAAGAAAAATGAACTTTCGAGGAAACTGGCCGTGTTTGGTATCGTCGGAAAGATCTCGAAGAGTCAATGACGAATCCGCGACTCAATTAATGGTCCGACCTCATACCGGAAGTAGTGATCCGAAAAACCGGAAGTACCGATATAAATTCGTTATATAAGCTTTATTATAGGTCCTATCTATCCGGGGGTTTCGATAATCGTACTAAACGATTATACGTTCCGAGCCTACGATTTTCAAAATGGAGGATATAAATGGCGGGAAAACACTACCTCGCTTATCAATGGTCCATTCGACTCGGGGTGTGTTGATCCATTTTTGTCCGTATCTACCTTTAATTCTAATTACGTAGCTAATGTCCGTACACAATTACCTCCCTCTACACATTCTCATTATACCGATAAAATGATTATATTTATTACTCATTCCTACAAGATATCCACTATCTCTATTTACATACATTACTACATAACTACAACTGTCTCACCATATCTACATACATTCAAGAATATTACATCATCAATCATTTACATACAATCACTACAAGACATATACACACTATCTCACCATATATACACTAATTACTACAAATATACACACTATTTCACCATATTTACATTCATCCAATTATAACGACTGCTATCAATAACTACATACATTACTACAATATATAAAACTATTTCACCATATTACTACATTACTACAAGAACCATATCACACTCTAGTCTCAATCTATATCATCACACTATCTACAACATTACTAAACTATTCATCACCATATATACATACATTACTACGATATATACACTAAATAACACCATATTACATATTTATTACCACAATATATATCCATATCCTCATCCACATACTATATTACAATATTACACTGCAAATACACTGCTACTAAATCCATATATACATTTACAAGATCTCAAATTTACTATCTCACCATATCTACATACATTACTACAAGATATACACACTATCTCACCATATCTACATACATTACTACAAGATATACACACTATCTCACCATATCTACATACATTACTACAAGATATACACACTGTCTCACCATATCTACATATATTACAACAATATAAATCCACTATCTCACCATATCTACGTACATTACTAATAGATATATACACTATCTCACTATATCTACATTCATTACTACAAGATCTACACACTATTTCACCATATATACATACATTACTACAAGATATACACACTATCTCACCATATATACATACATTACTACAAGATATACACACTATCTCACCATATCTACATACATTACTACAAGATATACACACTATCTCACCATAGCTACATACATTACTACAAGATATACACACTATCTCACCATATCTACATACATTACTACAAGATATACACAGTATCTCACCATATCTACGTACATTACTACAAGATATACACAGTATCTCACCATATATACATACATTACTACAATATATACACACTATCTCACCATATGTACATACATTACTACAAGATATACAAAGTATCTCACCATATCTACATACATTACTACAAAAAATTATTCACTATCTCACCATATCTACATACATTACTACAAGAAATTATTCACTATTTCACCATATCTACATTCATTACTACAAGATCTACATACTATTTCACCATATATACATACATTGCTACAAAATATACACACTATCTCACCAAATCTACATACATTACTACAAGATATATCCACTATCTCACAATATTTACATACATTACTACAATATATACACACTATGTCACCATATCTACAAACATTGCTACAAGATCTACACACTATATCACCATATCTACATACATTCCTACAAGATATACACTATCTCACCATATTACATTCATTACTACAAGATCTACACACTATATCACCATATCTACATACATTCCTACAAGATATATCCACTATCTCACCATATCTACATACATTACTACAAGATATACACACTATCTCACCATATCTACATACATTACTACAAGATATACACGCTATCTCACCATATCTACATACATTACTACAAGATCTACACACTATCTCACCATATATACATTCATTACTACAAGATATACACGCTGTCTCAACATATCTACATACATTACTACAAGATATACACACTATCTCACCATATCTACATATATTACAACAATATATATCCACTATCTCACCATATCTACATACATTACTACAAGATATACACGCTGTCTCACCATATCTACATACATTACTACAATATATACACACTATATCACCATATCTACATATATTACAACAATATATAACCACTATCTCACCATATATACATACATTTCTACAAGATATACACACTATCTCACCATATATACATACATTGCTACTAAATGTACACACTATCTCACCATATCTACATTCATTACTACAAGATCTACACACTATATCACCATATCTACATACATTCCTACAAGATATATCCACTATCTCACCATATTTACATACATTACTACAATAACTACACACTGTCTCACCATATCTACATACATTTCTACAAGATATACACACTATCTCACCATATCTACATACATTACTACAAGATATACACAATATCTCACCATATCTACGTACATTACTACAAGATATACACACTATCTCACCATATATACACACATTACTACAAGATATACACGCTGTCTCACCATATCTACATACATTACTACAATATATACACACTATATCACCATATCTGCATATATTACAACAATATATATCCACTATCTCACCATATCTACATACATTTCTACAAGATATACACACTATCTCACCATATATACATACATTGCTACTAAATATACACACTATCTCACCAAATCTACATACATTACTACAAGATATATCCACTATCTCACAATATTTACATACATTACTACAAGATATACACACTATGTCACCATATATACAAACATTGCTACAAAATATACACACTATCGCACCATATCTACATACATTACTACCATATATACACACTATCTCAACATATCGACATACATTACTACAAGATATATACACTATCGCACCATATATACTTACATTACTACAATATCTACAAACTATCTCACCATATCTACATACATTACTACAAAATATACACACTATCGCACCATATCTACGTACATTACTACCATATATACACACTATCTCACCATATCTACCTACATTACTATAAGATATACACACTATCTCACCATATCTACAAACATTGCTACAAAATATACACACTATCTCACCATATCTACATACATTACTACAAGATATACACACCATATCACCATATCTACATACATTACTACAAGATATACACACTATCTCACCATATCTATATATATAGTACTACAATATATATCCACTATCTCACCATATCTACATACATTACTACAAGATATACACACTATCTCACCATATCTACGTACATTACTACCATATATACACACTATCTCACCATATCTACCTACATTACTACAAGATATACACACTATCTCACCATATCTACAAACATTGCTACAAAATATACACACTATCTCACCATATCTACAAACATTGCTACAAAATATACACACTATCTCAACATATCTACATATATTACAACAATATAAATCCACTATCTCACCATATCTACATACATTACTACAAGATATATACACTATCTCACCATATATACATACATTGCTACTAAATATACACACTATCTCACCAAATCTACATACATTACTACAAGATATATCCACTATCTCACAATATTTACATACATTACTACAAGATATACACAGTATCTCACCATATCTACATACATTAATACAAGAAATTATTCACTATATCACCATATATACATTCATTACTACAAGATCTAAACACTATCGCACCATATATACATTCATTACTACAAGATATACACACTATATCACCATATCTACATATATTACTACAAGATATACACACTATCGCGTTTAATTTTTTTATCAGATTAACGACACAAACATGCGATTGTAGCGTCGCATATCGAAACGACGGAGACAAAAAACTCATATAACAATGACAAAAACTGAAACGCTTGTGTCAGAAATTGAAACGCTTGTGTCAGGAACTGAAACGCTAGTGTCAAAAACTGAAACGGACTCTATGGAGAATTACGTGTTAACGGGTAAAAACTGAAACGCTAGTGTCAAAAACTGAAACGCTTGTGTCAGAAACTGAAACGCTTGTGTCAGAAATTGAAACGCTTGTGTCAGAAACTGAAACGTTACTGTCAAAAAATTGAAACGTTAGATACAAAAACTGAAACGCTACGGTGTAATACATGTTCTGACGACCTAATGTTATGGTAAAATCCATGTTTTGTGTTGGAAGATGCGGGATATATGTAGATATGGTGCGATAGTGTGTATATAATCAGTATTCTAGATATATCGACTAATGATAGATCAAAATGAAGGGTAGCGTCGGACTCTTGACGACGATACGCGTATATTAGAACTAACGTATAGTTACGTTTAAATATTTTTTTCATTGCCAGGCGGACGGACGGACTGACGGACGGACGGACGGACGGACGGGCAGGCAGGCAGGTAGGCAGTGATTACAAGAATTCCCCACGGCAAGTACGCATACATTTAGCGAACGAAAGCGATTTTAATTATTTGCAGATACGTCTTAAAGACAATCTTGTTTGGGTGTTAATAAAATATTGTCCGTTAATGAATCATCACGGACGGTTCTTGTCTTATGAGATAGCGTAGTTGTGATAACTCAGAAGCAAGCCCTGTCTTCAACATCATTGGGATATCTCCGCATCAATTAGGACCAATTAGCTGAGGATGACCTCCCGATTAAGTTATGTACGCACTCCGGGCTTATCAGTTAATCAGTTATGTTGTAGCTCAGAGATATGTTATTGGTCATACCTTTAGCTTTTAAAGGCTGGCATTGACAACCTCGGTATGTAAACGTATTAATTACTTTAGAATCATGAAACAAGTTGCCACGCGATATTTATAATTACTGTGTCAGTTTGGGCCAGAAATATTTCTCGCATTCCCAGATAAGGTTATTTAGGGTCAACTGACAAACATACGCAAGCAGACAGGCATACCTCATACCGCTTGGATTCAGTTAATTATGTTACAGGGCATGGAACACCGAGTATTAGACATTTATATTAATCGTTGTATCACTCTATACGATAAAATACGTGTACTTTATTCGTGTTTCATATACGCTATGGCTATGAGTTGTCTAGTGACATGCCCTTCTAAAACGTACATTACGGATTATTAATAATTTATCGCGTTTTTATGGAAGCATACGTAACGATGTAAGATATATATTATTCATTTTCGCTAAAGTACATAGGTTAAGTTTGTATATAGCGTATAATTAGGATTTCTTACTCGATAAAAACGTACGCCTAGTTTGAATAATATAATGAACTTACCCGTATATTCGTTGAAGTTCGTGAAGCTTATGAAAGGATTGAGGACTAAGTCCGTTGTAAACGGTCTATATTTATAGAAGCGTTCGTAATCGTTATTTATGGATCGGTTCGTAGTCGATATTTATAGAATGGTACGAGATCGCTATTTATAAAGCTATTATCAATAGGCTCTATAGTGACGCGTATACTAAAAAAGCAAAGCGCTCGGTAGTTGCGCGATACGTTATCAATAGGCTCTATAGTGACGCATATACCCAACAAGTAAAGAGATGCACGTACTACTTGTACCCCATCAATGTATTTTCCCATTGACAATGTATCCCGTCGTAAGTGTACCCCCTTTAACTACTAACAGTAATTATCTTAATCTGTGGCCATATATCCCAGGGGTGTAACCAGGATTTTCTGAGGGGGGTGCCGAGATTGGCTGGCCGAGCTAAAACAGCGTGGATGTACACATTACTAGAAATGACCAGTTAAACTTGGTGTCATGTGCCTTCAGCTCCTCTAGAGCTTTCTTGAAGTTAGTGAGTGGTCTGCTCACAAGCACACCCAGGTCTATACCCTCACGACCAACACCAAACAGTATACAAGGTAAGCAGAAACCTCCATCATCTTGCACACTATACTCCAACCAGCTATACCTCTGCAACCAGCTTGACTGGAAACGTCTCTGGGAACCACGCTTGTCTGGTCTGCCTGGAAACTGGAAGTTAGGTGGTGGGATGTAGCGGTTAGTCAGCATCTTGAACCTCTTTTCACTAGTCAGTGTGCGCCTTTCATTATATGAAGCATAAGTAGCAATGTCACAATCTTTAGGTTTACTTGTCTCAACTGTAGGAACAGGGTCACACCTGACAGATGAGAACTCCTGAGAGTAAGGCTAGAAGGCCTTTGCATAAACTTGAACATGGAAGACTGTCGCAGAGCCATGGTGGTGGCTAGTGGGACTTGAACTGAGATTGACTCTCATATTTGTAGGGCCTTCTCACTCACAAGGTGTGAAAACTGATAATCCAATCAGAATGATTCATGCAAAGTAATTGTCCAATCACATGGTGTTACTCCACAGGGCGAATGTGAAAACACCTTCCAGAGGTGAGAAAAGTTCTAAAGGAAAGGTGTGAATGATGCACAATAGGCATAAACACACCTTTCACACATGTGAACAAGTTTTGAAGCACACATGTAAAGATGAGAAACAATGACAATAGGGGCTGTGTTTGATTATTAATAATAATTTATTATACACCTCTGAAAGGTGACACATTTTCAAAGAGTCATTTACAATAGGGTTTAGCATGATTTTTACACCTCTCAAAGGATGAGAAAACTTCAACAGGTTATTACAATGGGACCTATATAGCATTATTCAAAACTGTTTATGATAAATTTAGTCCAAGGTTGTTGAAGTTCAATCTTTACCAGTGCAAGTTTGGTTTGGGGGGCCAAGGCCCCCTTCGCCCCCCCTGGGTGCGACCCTGTATACGGGGCCAATAATCTATAGAGTTGACCGTATGTGTGAAAATAATCATTATTTACGGGTATTCCTTCAATAAACAGATTGACATGATTGGCAGGTTGTTTTACGGCGTATATCTTTTGATTGTTTAAGATGAAGAAACATGGACATTTGCAGGTGCATACCGTATACGGCCATGCCTCGCCTGTCAATAGAGGAGACTGTTTATAAACTGTATATGTGTGTTTAATAATTATCTCATTAAAATGAGTAAAGCATTTTTCGATTTCCCTGGTTTGCTTTATTACAGCGCAATGTTTTATCACATACCGTAATAAAATAATTTAGCATCAGTTTTCGGACACGCCTCATCGGAAATACTTAAAAAATATCTGAAATGAAATTAAACATACGATCCCAAAAATCAATTGATCGTTTCCGAGCACTCTTGTACTCGATTGGAACTGATACTGGTCTTACTTATAATAAAACCAACTGGGCTTATCAAATTAAAATTATTCTTGATCAATGTGGTCTAACATATCTTTGGCAGCATCAGTTTAATATGTTACTAAATTTTAATCAAATCAAACAAAGACTATTAGATATATATCAACAAAGCTGGTATTCAACATTAAATAATTCAACACGACTAGAAACATATTGTTTACTTAAACATTCTTTTAAATTTAAATCATATCTGGATATCATAACTGAAAGTAAATATAGAACAGCACTAACTAAATTTAGAACATCATCACATGATCTTTTTATAGAAAAGGGACGTTACTTAAATTTACCTAGGCACCAACGACTATGTACTCAATGCAATATGAATATGATAGAAAGTGAATTTCATTTTCTCCTAATATGCCCTAAATATACTGACTTAAGACACAAGTATTTAAAAACTCACTTGGTTTCAACGATGCATGGTTGCAGCAAAGTGTTGGAAACATTGACTTATTTTTATATCTTGTTCGACAAAGAATTACCGATCAATTTGTTCAAAATTGGCATGACAGGCTAGAAAATTCTAGTAGGGCACTATTTTATAGAACTATTGCTTCCTTTAAATTTCAACCATATTTAGAATACTTTACAATAAATAAGTTTTGTCAGTCAATTACTAAATTAAGAGTATCGTCGCATAGACTACATATTGAGGCAGGTAGATGGGCTAGACCTAGAAGTATACCTCGAAACGAAAGAGTTTGTTATATATGTAATGAAATAGAGGATGAATTTCACTTTGTTATGGAATGCTCATTGTACAATGATTTAAGGCGTCCAAATATGCATAAGTTTATAGAATTGATTAATAATGAAAGCCAGACTATCATTAGGAAATTAGGTGTGTATATACATAATGCTTTTGCAAAACGAAATGAAAATCTGTATGCAGCAAAAAATGTAATGTAATATTCCAGGTACTTTCAGCTAATTCCCTAGAAATGTAGGTTGTATTACTTAATGTGTTAAATAGTTAGGACACCATCCGAATCTTAAAACTTTAGGGAGCGTGGATGATAAATGGCTAACTTACAAATTGAATTACACATTAGGAAACCATTTGTTGGTCTTTCTGTTTCGTTTCGTTTAAGGTCAACGTCATATTGGTTTCATTTTTAAAAAGTCTATTTATTATTAGTTAGAGAGAAAATTTTAAATAGCGAATGAACAGCTATGCAAAATAAATAACCTGGAACATTATAATATTATAGTAACTGCTACAATATAGCAATATAGCAATATAGCAATATTTAAAATATGAGTAATTAATGTAAATTTATGCATACTATATGTAAAATATGATCATGAATACGTATAACCTTCTCCAAATTTGAACAACTATATATTTCTCTATGTTTGATATTTATGTACATTGTACAAGTATTTATATAATGTATGCTATTATCACTGTTTGCCATAGAGTATGCATATATATGTCCTCGTGAGCTTTTGAGCCTATTGGAATTCAGAAATAAAATATCTAAAATATCTTTAAAAAGATATTACTATACCTGGCCTACGTTACAAAAATTGACCAACCTTTTAACAGCCGAATCAAAAGAATTATTATTAAAACTGTCCAAATTTATTTACTTTGCAAATTTACTAAGAAAGTAACTTCATTACACAATTAAAATTATTTGTATTTGTTAAGCACTTCTCTGAAAATCCATGACTGTCTACTCATATATATTGTGTATTTGCTATAAGCATATGACTATGTTTTATGCAATAAATTATTGTTGTTGTCGATTGGAACTGTGTCCGAGTGCTCGAGTATCAAAAGTGCTACTAGTTACCATCCTTACTTTTATATAATTGAAATGTGTAATTTATCAGACTTTGATGTATTGAAAACATTAATGTACACAATTGTCATAAATGTGCATAATTTGGCGATTTTAACACATTGCGTCCTCAAATATTCAATCTTAGTTCAATTTATCGTATAATGAAAGTAGTACCCTCATTCTGTATATACTCTATATTCAAAAGCAATCATAACTGACAAAACTGACTTCCCGCATTTCCAAACTTCAAAAAAGTTGAACCTCCCTAGAACAACAACCTCTCTACAACAACTAATCTGGGTGTATCCGGATGGTGTTTGCCCTGGAGAGGTTTGACATGTGATTAACAACGACAGCGATGTTGATTGTGGTGATGACGTTGATGATTGCGATGATTAAAATGATGATGACTATTATGAGGATGATGACGTCGATGACATTGACGACAACCAACAATGATGATTGTGATGCTGACGTTGGTGATTGTTATAATGATTGTGATGATGATGATGATGATGGTGATGATGATGATGATGATGATGACGACGACGACGATGTTGAATGTAATGGTGATGACAACGACAACGACGGGTGTGGTATGGTGATGACGCTGATGATGACGACGGTGACGACCACAACGATGATGAGGACGATGTCGATGATAATGATGATGAGGATGATGACGTCGACAGTGATGATGATTGTCATGCTGACGTTGATGATTGTAATGATGATTGTGACGATGATAGCGATGATGATGACCATGATGACGTAGACGACGATGTTGAATGTAATGATGATGATGACAACGATGATGACGATTGTGTTGATGACGTTGATGATTGTGATGATTATGATTATGATGATGATGACCACGACAATGATGATGATTACTATGCTGAAGTTGTTGATTATGATGATGATAATCGTGATGGCGATGATGACGACGATGTTGAATGTAATGGTGATGACAAAGATGACGATTGTGGTGATGACGTTGATTATTGTTATGACGACGGCGACGACAACGATGATGATGACGATGTCGATGATGGTGAGGATGATGATATCGACGACAGCGATGATGATGTCGATGATAATTGTGATGCTGACATTGATGATTGTAATGTTGATTGTGACGATGATGATGATGACGATGACGATGATGCTTGTGTTGATTAATAAAGAGAAACAATTATGTTATTGTAATGATTGTGATTATGATGACGATGATGATGATACCTGTTTTCGCTACCATGTTTCAGGAACAACATTGCCCTGAAAAACAGTATGCTATACAATGACTGCTACAGAACAGAACATAATGTTATTACTCAAAACATATGAATGCTACACGAGTTAATAACTGGCAAAACCATCAAACATAAATATATTATTGCAACAAATGGAAATGACATTGCACGATATCAGTATTGGTAGGGCCACATAATGAATGCAATTGTTTACAATTTATATTGAACATTGTCAATTGCCAGTTTGTATAGGCCATATCAAGTAAATTGACATGTTAACTGATTTTCTTTAATGCAGTGAGCAAGGCATGTAACATGACTGTTTGCGGAGCGCACGGTGCATATGTGCCTGGTTGAGGGGGTGGATGGACAAGTATATTGGGTACATATGTTGGACGGGCGCTGCCTTGTTCTCGGTGTGCTGTTCCTGTGCGCTTCTGCGAATGGACCTTTTTTCCGCTGTGAATTATTCGTTCACATGTTGTTACTGTAATTATTATTATATGTAACCCGTGTCTCCATCCCCAAGATACAAACCTATCATGCATCGTGTGTGTCATGTGTGAATTGGTTATGGGTCCACGTCTATGCATAGTCACTGGTGTCACATTCCCTAGTTAGGGCCCCAGGGTCCGTTCATCAAGGTCGAATTTCGACTTTTATTTCTGAAATTACATAATGATATGGAAGAGCCCATAGGTAGAAAGTAGAGCTTATATGTATTGTGTGCCTATTGGATCCGGGCTCACACTCATGCATAGTCAGTGGTGTCACATTCCTTATTTAAGGACCAGTGGGCCGTTGAATAAATGTCGGCTATTTGCTTCATATACATTTTAATGCAAATAGTGGCATTAGAAAAGCCCATATTTTGGGTATCAATCCCCAAGGTAGAAACTTATTATTATGTGTATGTATTATGCGTGTATTGCTTGTGGGTCCCGGACTATAGGTAGTCAGTTGTGTCACATTCCTTAGTTAAGGTCCGGTGGGCTGGTGAATAACTGTCGGCTGTTTGTTTCATATACATGTTTAATGCAAATAATGGTATTAAAGAATTGTTTGGATATACATCCCCAAAGTAGAAACTTATCCGTGTATGGATTATGTTTGTATTGGCGGTGGGTCCCTGACTATGGGTAGTCACTAGTGTCACATTTTCTAATTACGGGTCCAGGGGCCGTTCATCAAGTTCAAATTTCGACTTTTATTTCTGAAATTATATAGTAATATGGAAGAGCCCATATTTTATGTATCCATCCCCAAGGTAGAAACTTATCGGTGTGTGTATTATGTGTGTATTGCTTGTGGGTCTCTGACTTATGGGTAGTCAGTTGTGTAACATTCCTTATTTAAGGTCCGGTGGGCTGGTGAATAAATATCGGCTGTTTGTTTCATATACATGTTTAATGCAAATAATGGTATTAAAGAAGCCCATATTTTGGATATACATCCCCAAAGTAGAAACTTATCCGTGTATGGGTTATGTTTGTATTGGCGGTGGGTCCCTGCCTATGGGTAGTCACTAGTGTCACATTTTCTAATTACGGGTCCAGGGGCCGTTCATCAAGTTCAAATTTCAACTTTTATTTCTGAAATTATATAGTAATATGGAAGAGCCCATATTTTATATATCCATCCCCAAGGTAGAAACTTATCGGTGTGTGTATTATGTGTGTATTGCTTGTGGGTCTCTGACTTATGGGTAGTCAGTTGTGTAACATTCCTTATTTAAGGTCCGGTGGGCTGGTGAATAAATATCGGCTGTTTGTTTCATATACATGTGTACTGGTATTAGAGAAGTTATCCTTGTATGTCGTATGTGTTTAACATGTGTGGGTCCATACATATGCATAGTAACTGGTGTCGCATTCCCTATTTAGGGCCCCCGGTGCCGTTCATCAATGTCGAATTGAGACTTTATTTCTGAAATTGGACCCCATTCTGTATACTCTATATTCAAATCAGTATGAGCCACCGACTATAAACTGACTATTCCGCATTTCCAGACTTCAAAAGTTGAACCTCCCTAGAACAACAACCTCTCTACAACAACCAATCTCGATGTATCCGGATGGTGTTTGCTCTAGAGAGGTTTGACTGTACATATATATTGATATGGAATAGCCCATACATTGGGTATCTAACCACAAAGTAGAAAGTTGGGCTTATATGTATTATGTGCCTATTGGATCCGGGCTCATACTCATGCATAGTCAGAGGTGTCACATTCCTTATTTAAGGCCCAGTGGGCTGTTGAATTAAATATCGACTATTTGTTTCTTATATATTTCAATTCAAATAGTGGAATTAGAGAAACCCATAGTTTGGGTATCCATCCCCAAGGTACAAACCTTTGATGTGCTATGTGTGTGTATTGGTTGTGTGTCCACGTCAATGGCTAATCGACTTCTGTATCTGAAATTAGGGCCTACATAGTGATATGGACTTGACTTGACTTGACTTTGTATAATCTGCCTCTTATAGGCACCTCTCATAAGAGCACATAGGAATATGGTGTATATTCTGACAATAAAAACTTATAAACTTGTAACAGTAACCATTTGTATAGAAAAACACAAAATAATATATATATATATATATATACATATGAAGTAGACAATGCACACATTAGCAATTTGATAGACTAGACTTGATTTGAATAGAGTGATTGGCGTAGATGCGTAATTGCATAGCAAGCATTGCTGGCCAGTTTATATATTCCAGCATCTCTTGAAAATCCTAGTAGAATTTCTAAGAGTTCATTTTCCGATCTGGGGGGTTGGTTCCCTATTTCTTGTATTCTCTGGTAGACTGGTAGAAGTGCCGAGCATCTTGTTAGTTGTAGGGCTGGGCATCTGAGTAGCATATGTGCAGAATCTTCAGGCTCAAGTAGGCAAAGGCGGCAGTTTGGGCTTTCTTTGTAGAATTTGGCTCTATGTTTCTGCAGTGTGAATGTTTCTGTTAGGATTCTGGCTTGAAGTCTTGCTCTGTCAACAGCATATGGGTTCATTTCAACATGTTCCCATGATGGTATTTCCTGGTGAATTAGTTGGAGTGTGGGTTTCTCTTTAGCAGCTGTTTCAAGTTCCTCTTTCCAGAACATGTGTACTGTTTTCTTTACCAGTCTTTTCCATGTATTGTATTTCATCGGATTTTGTATAACATCATGGGGAGATGGTAAACCATACTTGAATGTCAGTTTTACAATTGAGATGAACCATGAGTTGGATGATAATTCTTTAGTGGCTAGTTGACGAATGCATATTTGGTGTAAAATTGATGAGCTATCGTTGATGATTTTCCCAAAGAATGTTAATGTTCGGATATCAAGTGTGCCTTCTGCTGTCGTTGAGTGGAATAGAAGATAAGGTGCATCGTTTGCAGTTCTTTGAGGAAGAGCTTGTATTCTTTTCAGGAGGTCTCTGATGCAGTTTCAAGTAGAGTCTTCTGTTTTTCAGTTACTATTAGGGACTCAAGACCGTATAGTAATCTGGGTATAATGTATAGATCAATCATACGTTTCAAACAGGCATTGGTGAGACCGGTGGTGCCATGGAAACCTGCTTTCGTGAGACTGTAGGATGTTCTTCGTGCCTCAGTAATGCGGTCTTGTGTCGTGTCTGGGCTTGTGGTACAGGATGCATATCTGTTTATCCCCAAGTGTGTTAGAACTTTGGCTGGTACTACTTCTGTTTCTCCTAATATCCATGAGTGTGATGTATATCCTGAATTGTCATTGTATACAATGATTCTTGTTTTTCCAGGGTGAATGTTGTACCTTTCCTGCCTTGAGTATTCATGAGCTATTGATAGTAGTCTTTGGAGATCAACAGGGTTATCAGCAAGGAGTAGTATATCATCGGCACATGTTGGTGTAGCGATGAAGAATATGCCAATGTGGCAGCCTGCTGTGCTCTTCCGTGCTAGTTCGATGACAGGCTCGATGAAATCTTTGTAATTTTTGGTTGAAAGGATTTTCCCTTGGCCTACCCCTTGGTTGATACAGAACGATTCACTGTATTGTCCATTCAGTTTGACACATAGTCTGGTATTCTCCAATATATTTGTGTGAGCTTTCCAGTATGCAAAGGGTTTCTTTAGAAATATTCTCATTGCCAGCGAGTCATGCCATACAACGTCAAAAGCTTTCTGTGTATCAAGACTTGCAATAAAGATTGGTTTATTTGTATCAATACTTTCTGCAATAGCTTCTGTGGTGATGAGTGATGCCATGACTGGGGACCGCCGTTTAGTGAAACCAAACTGCAGAGGGTCAGTTGAGTCACCGCTAACTTCTCTGAGGTCAATGATGTGCTCGTAGACCTTCGCGAGTATGGGGGATAATACTATGCCTCTGCTGTTATTAGGATCTAGAAGGTCCTTGCCTTTTTTGCCTACTGGTGTAAGGGATCCTGTGAAGAACTCATCAGGTTGAATGCCTTCATGTAATGCTTTAGAGAACAGTGCTGCTAATGGTTGAAGGATGTGGGGTATAGACATTTTTAAATGTTCCGCTGTGAGTCCTCACTTGTCTGCAGCTTTGCCATTGTTTAGACGTTTGATTGCTTTTTCTGTCTCAGCCGTAGTAACTGATGGAGTATTTCTATACGGCTTGGTGAGTTTGTTGAGGCTAGTTATGGCTTCTTTGTTCTTATTCTTGACAAGTGTTTTTGGTCATAGTGTGGATGGATTTGTTGGAAGGTTCCTAGTTTATGGAAATGAGAGGCCCAAGCCTTTCAAAACCATCTTTTGGTCTTGTATCACGTGATCTTCTATTCGTAATGCTCCTACTGTTTTCTGTCGGATGTTTCTCTGTTTTGCCACTAACTTGTAGAAGAGGACATCTTTGTCAGTTTCAGTTTGCATCAGTTGCGTGTAAAGACTTTTTCTTTCCTTTGCTCTTTCCATTCTGATGGCTTGTCTCAATGATTTGTTGGCAGCTTTGAGAGTGAGATGGTTAGCAGTTTTTTCTTTTCCTATCTTCATTTGTTTGAATATCCTCCTACACTCCTCCAATTTCTGCTTGATGTTATGTGAGATGGGAATCTTGGATCGTCTTTTAGATTTTTGTTTTTGCTTTTCTGAAGATTCTTCCCCACATAGTATAAGACAAGAGGTGATTTGATCATGTAGGCACTCCATGCTTTCAGTGGTGTTTATTTTGCTAAGATTTATTAAGGTCATATCTTTGTATTTGTTTACATCTACTTTGTCCCATTTGATTCTTCTCTGGATTAGTGGATCATCTCTCTGTGGCAAGCTTGGGCTACTCAGTACTACATCAATAATACCGTGTATTGGTAGGTGAGTGGAAGTGCTAGTGGCAAGTGGATGTGGTCGCTTTACTTCCAGGGTATTTGGGTGAGAGCATAGAATGTAGTCTAGATGTCGACTGCTGCCATTATAGGAGAAGAATGTGTGTTCATTAGGATAGTCATGAGGAAGATATAGGTCCACTTCATCGAGAACTTGTTTTAGAATACTGTCATGTGGATATCTAGGTGTGGTTACCGATCCATTCATGTCTCCTCCAAATATGATGATATGGTCTTGAAACGTTTTGATGATCTCGTAAATTTGGTCTAGATGATTGGGGTAGTTTGTTTTAAACTCTAGTGACCCTTGAGCTGGCATGTATACATTTATGATACATAATGGCAGGGGAGAGCATTGTAGTGTGATCACATTAATTCTATCAGATCCATCCTCATGAGTTTCAACAAGGTGGGAGAGTGATTTTTTCCAAAGTATAGCTGTACCATGCTTTCCATGTTTTCTTATGTCATTTGGAGTATTGTCTATACCTTCGGAAGAGGGTATTTTGGGTATCCAATCCTAACCCCAAGGTAGAAAGTTGGACTTATGTGTAGTGTGTGCCGTTGGATCCGGGCTCACGCCCATGCAACCAAAGGTAAAAAGTGTGTAGATGGGTAATTGCATCGTATATATGACCGATGCATTCCATATTCCGACTACTATGACACTGTAGTGTACTCCCAACACTCAGCCGCGAGTATGACAGGGAGGCGCTTGTCACGGACAGTGGTTAGAAATCTCAATTAGTGATACAGAGAGTATTAAAAGAACTATATACTATGGTTTTAAAACAGATATCATGTTATATTAGTGGTACCGTGGCCAACCGCTCAGCAACTATGGTTAAGCTGTGGATGGACTGTACATTATAGGGGAGGCTATTCCAGAGACGTATTGTTTGGGGGGGGGTGAAGAGTTTATATGGTATTGGGTTCGGGACTGAGAAATTAAGTAGTTCAGGTTCCTTGTGTGTGTTAGGTGGTTGTGGTCGGCGCATACCAAGTTATTTATCATTTTATATAGGTATATTACTGATGAGTGTATACGTCGGTATTCAAGTGCTTGCCAGTTCAGGGAGTTGGTCATTTTTGGTACACTGCTTGTATAGTTATAGTCATTGCAGACATAGCGTGCGGCTGATCTTTGCACTCTTTCTGCTTTATAGGTGAGATACTTTTGCCAGGGGTGCCAGACAGTTGAGCAATAGGCCTACTCGAGTTGGGGACGTACATAGGTGTTATAAGCTTTTTCTTTAACCTTCATGTTACTGGTCTTTACATTCCTTTAGTCAAACATCTTTACAATTAAAGTGTACCTTGTCATGTGCGATGCTTGCTTTTTATCTACGGAACTCGTGCTGATATCCATCGCTGTGAAATTTATGTCATCAGAAAGTCTGGTGTAATGAGTCAACGCCGAATATACAAAATGTTTAGTAAATAATACCGGTAATAAATATTACACGCCAAACATGAATGTAAGTTCAAATGGCAAAGAGAAACTACTCAATAACATGAACCCCCACAAGGCTAGTGGTCCTGATCAAATTAAGCAAATCATACTTAAAACCATGTCTAAAGAACTCTCACCTATCCTTGAAGTCTTATTCCAAAAATCCCTCAACGAAGGATCACTGCCGGTCCAGTGGAAGTCAGCAATTGTTGCTCCCATTTACAAAAAAGGGGACACGTCAAACCCCGCCAACTATAGACCTATCTCACTGACATGTGTTCTATGCAAGGTACTAGAACATATAGTTTCCTCCTCGATAGTAAAACACTTCACTAACCACAGTATTCTGTACCATTTGCAGCATGAATTTAGAGAAAAACGGTCATGCGTGATCCAACTAGTAATGCTAGTCAATGACTCGATTACCTCTGTCTACAATAAGCATCAGGTAGATATCATCCTATTAGACTTCAGTAAGGATTTCGATAAGGTCAATCACGAGCAAGTACTACTAAAAATGCATGACTATTGAGTCAGAGGTCAAACATTAAGGTGGGTTAAAAGTTTTCTAGATAATAGACTCCAGTCAGTTGTCCCTAATGGTATTAGTTCAGAGGCCATTCCGGTGTCCTCTGGAGTCCCACAGGGATCCGTACTTGGACCCCTGCTTTTCCTAGCCTACATAAGAGACCTCCCACAAAACATCAGTTCTAAAGTCCGTATATGTGCAGATGATACTGCAGTATATCTATCACTGACATCTGCAAATGAATCGGTCACACTCCAAAACGATCCCAAGAGATTAGAAGAGTGGGAGTTGGAGTGGGACATGGAATTTAACCCCTCCAAATGTCAAGTTATCCATGTTACCAGAAGGAAACATCCTATTCCCAGTCAATATAAACTCCATGGATCCTACTTGAGTCGGTCACCTCAACCAAATACATTGGCGTGGATATCTCAAATAACCTGTCGTGGGACACTCACATAAAAAGGTCAACTAAGAAAGCGAAAACCAAACATTAGTATTTCTACATAGAAACCTCCAGGTCAAATCCGAACCCCTTTTAAGTCCATGGCTTACCAGACACTAGTGAGACCTCAGCTTGAATATGGCTCCGAGATCTGGTCGCCCCACACCCAAACATTGATATACCAAATTGAAGGTGTCCAGCGAAGAGCAGCCCGTTGGATAAAGGCTGACGTACCTCTAGTGTTACAGACATGCTACATTCCCTAAATATACGCAGACTAGATCAACGGCGTATTGACAATAGGTTATCCCTTATGTATAAAATTCATAATGATTGTGTTGCTATTCCCATTGAAAATTACCTAGTTCCTCTCTCCCGTCCTGCTCACCATTGCCATTCCTTAAGCTATAGGTTAATTACAGCAACTACAGACTACTACAAGTTTTCCTTTTTTCCAAGAACAATCTACCATTGGAACCACCTCCCTCCTGACAGTGTCCATCTCCCTACCATAGAGCAATTCAATACGGCAGTTTGTCATATTGATCATGGCAGTCCCTAGTTGTTCTGCGCAGCTGCTTTTAAACTTTTACCACAACTTATTTTCATTACTTTCTTAAATTATGCTTTTAACTACTCATACTTTTTAACTTCTTTTTTGACGCGCAACATGTCTACGTCCCCGCGAGGGGTTCGACATAAAAGGAAGATAGATAGATAGATAGATAGATAGATAGAAAGGGACGCAAATCATTCTGATTTTGGTGTACGACAGTTACACCCCATACCAATTTCCCATAATGCAACCTATCGCTCAAAACACTATTGATTGCTAGCTTGTTTTCAGTGGATTTCGACTTCAGGTAACACATTTGCGTTAAAACAACATTTACATTGTTTTTCAATAATGACAGCGTTGGACACTCGCACTCGCCATGGCGATAACGTTTTTAGACTGGCGAGAAACTTTTACTACGCACTCGACATCGTGGCGAGATGCCTTATTTTTTTTAAATGTTTTTTTTAAAAAATTTTTATTATACTTTATTTATTTTACAACGATTGCGAAGCAAGTTTGAACAACTTATATTAATCACTCTCGTTGGCTCGGATGTAAGCGTATATGTGGTCATTCATGTGGGAGGAAACCGGAGTACCCGGAGAAAACCCACCTGTCCGATCTGGCGACCATCGTACCATCTCACATAGTATGTGAGATGGTACGATGTCTTATTTGATAGCCCTTGGCGAGTTTGTTGAAGTTCATACTCGCCTGAACCAGGACACACAGTATCTTCGCCATTTTAGGTGCTTTTTCTCATCTAATTAACAAAATATCAAATATTCTGTGCCTCCATTTTGGTTTCCGGTTATGACGTCATTACCACATTCACTGGCCTGTACCATTTATTTTTGGCCGGAACTAATTCTTAAGTTCAATTTCATCTTGGCCGGTACCTTTTCTCAAGTACAGGCCAAGTTGGCCGGAACATATTGAAACGAGTGTCAAACACTGTTTAAATGTCAATCCACTTGCGGGGATATAGACATGTTGCGTGTCAAACCGCAAAGAAATTAAACGGATGAGAAGTTAAAAGCAAAATTTAGATAGAAATGAAAAATATATTGGGTTAGAAGGAATTCAGGTGGTTTCGTATAATCCCTTGTTCGTCTAATGGTAGTTTCGTATACTAGTGCATTCGTATAATCACAGGTTCGTATAATTGATTTAATAGTACTGCACTATACAGGCCCATTATAATAATGCTATTATTAGCTATTTAGGTAATTAGACACAATTATGAATGTGACTATGTAGCCGTGTGTTTGCCATACCAGGAGTGATGATCTATCAAGGTTTCAGGCCACTAATCAAGATTAATTAAAGTGAATGGGGGAGAATAAATATATAAGTGTTTATCTATTTTTTTTATTGTATTTGTATTATATAATCAGCAAAAAACGCATGGAAATATAGACGCCATGGTTGTAATGAAATTGATGTGAAGAGCATGATATGTATACATGATTCAAGGGCATGGACATATGGCACGGCTCAGCTCTAAAGCTGATAAAACACGGGCATATAAGCCAGCATCACAAATGTTTGAGCCGACCAATCAAGGTGTGAAAAATAATATATTCTCCAGTAATTGATTAATTTGTCAACAGCCCATCTCATAATTGGCGTAGGTGTGATAATATACTATTAGACGAATCCACCACAATGTTTCACTCTATATTGCCTTGTATACGAAGAAGTAATTATACGAAACCACTGACACCCGTTAGAAGTATCAAGATATATCCCGGTGTTACTGGTTTTCGACGATGTAGTACATAAAGGACTCCTATAGATTTAGAATTGGCAAACACTGCAAACAATTTTGTGTCAGCAAATAAACAATATTTTACCTTTCATTCACAAAAATCGAATGTGTTTACTTTTTGAGAAAAGTTGACAAAATAGCTCTCGAAGCCGATCGCGCAAGATTTAATCAATATGAAGTTTCGGGTATGTGTCCGTTGTGTCATTCCGAAGCAGAGGACAGCAAACATTTCCTCCTGTACTGTGAAACCTCAACTCGTATAAGAAATAGATTCTTTCCAAATATTGTGTTGTTGTTGAAGGAAGTCCGCATCTCCGATCCGGAAATAGTGAACATTATGGGTGATGGTGAAACAATGGTGAAAATCATACTTGACTGTACTAGTGCCTGTGTTATTCCAAAACATATTCATTCCATGATGGAATCTATCACCAGGGGTCTGTGCTATGCACTGCACCAGTTCCCCTCGTCAACAATTCTGAACACATAACGAATTATCCATAAGGAGAAGTGTAATTAGTTAAAGGCGCATGCTCACTGTGTATATCCTCACGTCCAGTGTATATAAGTTTCGATCTTTTAGGGAAATAATGAACTCAATAGTATGTTAAGTCAGTTGCTGTCGGACATCAGTAGGGTCCAAATTTATAACCCCATTCTCCCACATTTTTTCAAGCCTATAATCAACCGAATTAGAACATTATAAGTGTGCGCGACGATTCTTCTAGGAACCACTACTACGTTTGCTGTCGGTGAACGGTTCTCCAGACATTGGAGGAAGCTACATACAAGAACAATACCTCATTCTCAGTAATCCGGAATGACGTCACATGTTTTCGCCTGTGGAAATTGCCTACAGCGCGAGCATTAGTATGTAAGCAACAGTTTTTTTAAAACAAAACAATATAAATAAGGAACACTTACTTTAATAATCTTGGATCTGGATATCTACGTTGCAGGGCCAGTTACGGCATAAGGTGCAACGGGAGAGAGTCTAGTAGAGCGGGTTTAGAGCTGTCCTGAAACCGCCTATTGTCTCTGCACACACAACATTGTCACTTAATTTATTCCAGTCTAGTACTGTTTTAGGGAAGAATGATTGTTTGAACTGCTCTTTATTACATACTTTGATTTTCTAGAATGTTTATTGTAGCACAGTCAGTGAATTTACGTATTTTTACGTTTCGCTTTGCCCTTATGGGTGTAAGTATGTCGTGACAAGGTAAAGCTGGCACCTTCCCCTCGACCACTTTGTATAGGAACGTCAGCCTTTTGGCCTTCCTTCTGGACTGTAGGCTCTCGAGCTCCAGTTTTTGCAGCATGTTTGTGATGCAGCCTTCTTCTCGAGAATGGTAGTCGCCAGTGATGAATCTGGCCGCTTGCCTTTGAACTTTCTCAAGTCGCTCGATGTCTTTTACATAGGTAGGGTCCCAGACTATGGAACTATACTCAAGTGAACAAGAGCTAGATATGCTGTCTTCCTGCAAGTTGCTGGGCAGTGGTTTAGGTTGCGCCTGATGAAGCCGAGCGATGAGTTTGCTTTCTTTGTAAGTTTTAGGATGTGCGAGTTCCATTTCAGATCGGACTGTATGGTGACACCGAGATAAGGATTTTCGTCAACTTGTTGTAGGAACTGCTTGTCTAATTCGTAAAAATGAGATGATTTGAGGTTGATGCTTAGTATATAGCATTTCTTGGCATTAAAGCGCATCCCCCATGACGTTGCCCATACTTCCAGTGCCTCCAGGTCTCTCTGTAGTATCACGTGATCCCTTACTGATCGGATGCATCTATACAGTAGACAGTCATCGGCAAATAAACGATCTTGAGATTTCACTGTATCTGGCAAGTCGTTTATATGGCACAGGAACAGAAGAGGTCCTAGGACAGTGCCTTGTGGTACTCCAGAGTCGACGTGTACTGGTTTTGACGATTCACCATCAACTACCACATGCATGTGTCTGTGTGTTAGGAAGTCCCTGAGCCAATTGTTGATTTGACCATCAATGCCGTAATTTCTCAGCTTGTATAGTAGCTTATCGTGGGGTACGGTGTCGAACGCTTTAGAGAAATCTAGGATAGCAATGTCAATTTGGGATCCCTTATCGTGGTTTATGAATAGGTCGTGCATCGTTGTGATAAGCTGTGTTTCGCAAGAGTATCCTGATCTGAATCCATGGTTGATTGATGTTAGAATGTTATGATGATCGAGGTGGTCTAGTATGTGTTTGCAGATAATATGTTCTAGTAGCTTGCAGGAGATGGAGGTTAGAGATACTGGTCGATAGTTTTCTGCAAGATGTACATCCCCTTTCTTGAATACAGGAGCGACGTTTGCATTCCTCCAGTCTTCGGGGAGCATGTCGGAGTCCACTGATCTTTGGCAAATATAGCGCAATGCGGGTGCAAGTTGTGAAGCACAGTTTTTCAGCATTATATTTGCAATGTCATCAGGTCCTCTAGCTTTAGCAATGTCAATTTTGTTCAGCAAATTTTCAACTCCTTTGGTGGTGATCTGGAGGTCAGGGATTTTTGGTGTCGGTCTCCGATTTATGTTAGGGAGGGTTCCAGGGTTTTGAGGATCTTCTTTAGTGAATACGGAGCTGAATTGATCAACGAGTATTTGGGCTTTGTCTTTACTGTTGGTTAGGAGCTGTCCCATTTTCTTTAGTGGAGAGATGCCTGTGTTGTCTTGTCTGCGAGATTTCACGTATCTCCAGAAAGGCTTTGTGTTATTCTCGTCTAGTTGGATGGTGCTGTTGATGTGGTCGATCTCGGCCTTTTTAAATGTTCGTTTGCACTCTTTCTGGTATTCTTTGTAGGTTTGCCATTGGTGACTTTCCGTTGCATGTTTGTAAAGACGGGCCTTCCTCTTTGTCATCTTCTGGAGCTTTCTGTTGAACCATGGTAGTGACTTCCGGTGTTTACTCATTTTAGATGGTATGTGTTTGTCCATAATGTTTGATATGCCAAGTTTGCCAAAGTTCTTCTACAGATGTGGAATGGTCTATGATAGTGGTGGAGACGGATAGTAGACTAGCATCTTGTTGGATCTGCAGCCAATCAGCTTTGGAATAGATGAATATCTTTCTGGGTTTCTGTTTGATGATACGTGGTATAATGTTGATGTCTATCACTACCATTGCATGGTCACTGATTCCAGGAACTGAAGTTGATGTCTTCACAAGAGAAGAGTTGTTTGTGAACACCAGGTCCAGGATATTGTCAAGCCTAGTAGGTTGGTCGTGGATCTGTGAGAGTCCGTGATCGACAGACAAGTCGAGTAGTGCTTGCTGAACATCTCTTTCTGCTGCGCCTTTCTTTACGGTATTGGTAGACCAGTCGATGTCCGGGCAGTTAAAATCTCCTCCGATGATAATGGTTTTGTCTTTGGAGTGTTCAGAAAGTTTGTTCAAAGAGTCATTTAGTTTCTGGATGTCATTTATGTTTCGATGGGGCATGTAGAATGAACAGAAAAGAATGTCTTTCTTGCTTTGAACTTTTACCTTGGACCACACAATTTCGCAATCAGTTGCCAAGCCGGGTTGGGCGTCCATAACAATCCCACCTCGCGCTGCTGTGAACACACCTCCACCTAATCCGATGATCTGTCGTTTCTATGCACTGTTAGGTTGTCAGGAAATACCTCAGAGGATTTGATTGCATTTTTGTCATAGTCTTTGCCTGGTTTGGATCCACGTAGCCATGATTCAGTACCGCATACAAGATCTGGTTTTATGTATTCAAGTGCTGTTTTAAACTCAGATTTATTAGTGCATATACTACAACAATTTACCGTTAATAGTCTAATGTTTGTTGATGGTAGGTGAGGGAACTATTCCAGAGTCAGTAGATGAGCCTGTACCGATACGCGACCGAATTGAAGCTGTCGTTTTATTGTGTGATGGCCGATCACTTCCAGAATGGCGCTGATTCGTGTGTGGACTACTGGTGTGCAGTGGGCTAAAATAATAGGCTTAATTTATCATTTTCACTCAAAATTCATTTGTTGTAGAGCATTTTGTCTAAATACTGTATCTAAAACACTAATTTAGTTTAACTTACACAAACACACGGGGCATAAGAAGTCATCACCCCTCCTAATTACTCTAACTGGGTGCAGAACAGCTCTGTCCCGAGCTTGGACTCCTTCGAAACTTCAAATCCCTTCGCCAACCATGACAGCTCAAACATGAGCAATGTATCCTTCTCCATGGCCCAAACGTCCATTCCCAAGCGCAACCCCCCTAAGTCCAAAACAGGTCAAAAGCAGGAATCATGTCCTGACCATGTCAATGCCCATGAAGTTAGGGCTCTGTCTACGTCATGGGCATGGCTCAATAAAGTCCCCTTAGAGAAGGTTTTACGGGCAGGTTATTGGAGTTCAGAGAGCTCGTTTATACGGTTTTATTTACGGAACACACTGCCACATGCACGTGGTTTGTTTGCCTTGGGTCCCTTAGTGGCTGCCCAGTCTGTTATCACCTCTCGTTCAGTTTCGTCCGATTAGGTGCATGTTCTCTATTTAACCGTTAAGTTTGTTATGTATTGCAGCCTAACATTATGTGCTTCAGCTTCTTGTATGTATTCACGTTCGCCGTTCGGTCGTACATTTTGCTTACAAACATTTTGGCTGTTCTGGCTTCTTGAACCGTCTGGTTAACTGGAAGTACGTTAATTGACCAGTCGTCCGGGGCCTTCACGCTATAAGCCCTGTTGATGACCATTAGCTGAAGTTTAGCGGGTGAGTTATAGTTCCCAGGGATCATTCTAGAGGGCGATGTGGGCGAAATTGTCGCCCTAGGGACCACTTCTCCCTAAAAAAAATTCCCAACAAACAAAATTTTATCTAGTAAGATACACTGCCCATTATAAAGCACTCCTTCTATTCAAATGTTGTATTTAATGGTTGTACTGTGCATTTTAACCCTATTTTGCAGAAGTATATTAAAGAACACCATTTAAGGACGCGATCGCGCGCACTTCTCACTTCTCCCAAAAATTCTGACCTAGAATGAACCCTGCTTCCTATATCACGCTGCAGCTATGTAGGTTCGTTTCTTGTCCGTATTTCGTCCCACCTCCTTTCAGTTATAGTCAGCACTGGTTATGGCGATATCTGGTTGATATGTAACAGATCTTTAAAAATTGTGCTAACACGTAATTTTTATATATGTAAATATACAAACCAGATATCGCCATAAACTTTTTTACCCTACCCACCTTCCCCACAAGGCCGTTATGTTACCATTTTTTAGACATGACCCTTGAAAGAGGAAGTGATCTTGGTCCGGCAAGCGCTTGCTTGTAGTTCCGGTCACATGTTGTTTAATAATGGCGGCCTTGGGAATGGAGAAAACAAATTGTTATCGATCAGGATGGGGCTTTTTAGCAAAATTTCGGTATATCTGTTGGGCAAGCGAGTTGCTAGCACTGGTTATGGCGATATCTGGTTTGTATATTTACAGATATAAAAATTACATGTTAACACAATTTTTAAAGATTTGTGATTGTTAATTAACTGTTCAATACACTGTCTTCGAGTTGTTATTGGGATTGAGTTTAGTAGATTTAATTTTATATATTAACAAAACACTAGTTTAACTATATAGGGACGACCAAATATCCGAAACTATTCCAGTATTCGAATATTCGGAAAAAATATTATATTTGCAAAAATGAAATACATTTGTCATAAAATCAGATACCGTATTGTTCCTATTTAAAGCGCCACCTCTAATATAGTCGCCCCCACGTAAAAATGCAACATGAAATGGCCCTTAAAAGGAAATAATTGGCTTACCTGTCGGTACCGGTAGTACTGTTTAACGTAATCCATATATATATATAAACTCCAAGCTCATGAATCACTAAGTATGCATGAATAATATGCGCATCACTTGTTGAACGTGTATTGCTATAAAAAGTATTTATTTTCACAGAAGAATTCACACAATATCAACAATGCCTCAAGCTATTCAAACCGAAAGTACAAGGATAGTTATTTACATAGACACCGTATAACAGTTTATAACGCGGAACAATCCACAGAAACACGGGTTAACTTTAAATGTATACGATTTACGTGGCATAATATTATGTACCGCATGTACAGAACATAATTATCGATTTGATTTAGGTAACACACGATGACGTAGTAGGCGTCGCATTATGACAAAGCAAGGTCACCGAGCAGTTTCTTCCAATTAGTTGGCATTACCGATATTGAAACGGAGATTTTCCACACCTATACTACAGTAATTAATTACTCTAATTAACGCGCCCCTTTTGTGTTTTGCATCGCGCCCGGGCGCTATAAATAGGAACAATACGGTACTTTGCTTTCTTTTGAAACCATCATAAAACCTCCAATACAAAAGAAATCGCACTAGGATGTGTGAATAAACCATGTTGTGGTCGCATCCATGGCAGGTGCTAATAGGTGCTAAGGTAGGCAGTGTTTAATTATGATGTTAATTATTAAAACAAACACCCTTCAACAGAAAGCAGTTCAAGTGACGGTAAAGCAACGCATCAGCTCTATGACAGTTCGGCCCTAAAAAACATCGACACTGGCCCTAGTTAAAGAATTTAAGAATTTTTTTAAAACTTTATTTATTTTACAACGATTGCGAAGCAAGTTTTAACAACTTATATTATTCACCACCTCTAAAACATCACATGTCATTATATGTCCAGACTTCATCTTTGCATAGCTTTCCACGATTTCTAGAAACAACAATATGCTTATCAGTATTTACTGGTAGGCCCCAGCTATCACAGTATGTTTTAAGTAAAGTTAAACTATGTTGCAAATCCTGAGAAGACCACAAGAAGATCCATCTTGTAGAAATAATTCAAGGTCGTCTAACATTGAAAATAAAACAGGAGATATAAGTTCACCCTGCCTCAACCCGACAGCACAGTCGAAAAAGTCTGAGTATGAGTTGCATCCCCGGACACAGGATTTAACATTGCTGTCCATGAACTTTATTATTCTTAATAATGTACCCTGAACTCCGAATTTGGAGAGCTTGTATCATAGATTATCAAAGTTAACACTATCAAATGCTCCTGTAGCTTTCAATTCAACCCACTTGTCTTGATAGTTGTATTGTATGGATGTTATATGTACAGATGTTATATGTCATGTTTATCTTGATAAATAAAATATGTTTAAACCAAATGCTCTACTGAAGTCAATGAAGGCACAATGTAATCTACACTTTTGATTTAAACACTTTGTATAAAACCATTTAACACAAAAATCGCATCTACAGTAGACAGTCTCTTTCGGAAAGCGTATTGCACATCACTCAAAATATCATTTGTATCGGCCCATTCAGATACCGGTAAACGTCTATTCAGTACACCTGTAAATATTTGAGAAAAACAACTTTCTAGGGTTATGCCATGATAAATTTTAACATTACAGGGAATATTACACTTAAATTGTGGAACAATGATACCTTGAGACCACGGCCTGTATTCAAGATTGAGTTAAAAATATGAACAATATAATATATTATCATTATCATCATTATTATCATATTATGATGACAGGATATCAAACGATTCTATAAAATATTTGTTTATTAGTTGATCGCCTGACATGCTTTGTTGTGATTTAATGATTCAATAACTTTCTTTTCCTCAGCTAGGCTTATTGGTTTGTCAAGTTCAGCAAAGTTACAGTTCTTAGAACTGAAATTATATTCAAACGAAAAACCGGTCACCGGCTGACAACAGCTCAGTTTACATATTGGAAAAAAGAATCGAAAAACTCGGCAACATTGATATTACTAGATGACGTGGATTTTTGTTTTGAAATTACATTTCCAGAAATCTTTGTCTAGCACGTAACTTTTTAATTTGTCGATATTTTCTAAATTCAAATGTACGCTTTTTTACGTATTAATACTTTATAAGTAACATGTTACACGTAGCTAGTCTATTTTCACTAGTTTTATAATTATTAAACGCATTAAAACAATTTTACTATGTGTTCAACTAGTCTGCGTTTTCTGCATGGAAGTCGTGATAGTGCAGTGGATGCGCGTTCGCTTCAGGTGTGAAAGGTCCGGAGTTCGAGCCCCGCTGGAGTCGTTATGATTGTGCCCTTAGGCAAGGCATTTAAATTCCACGTTGCCTCTTCTCTCTCCCTCGTGGCGATGGATTCCATCAGGAATGAGGTCTCGAGAGTGATTTAAAGTTGAAATAACTTGTTTCGCAATCGAGCTAAAATAAATTTGTATAAACTAATATTTGGCAATGCTTAGCTATATAGAGGAATTGACAGGAGTAAAAACCCTACCCTCTGACCTTTGAATTCATACAAAACTAATTGTTATAATGCAAATTCAAAAGACGTATGTTAATTACTATATCCACAAATGTGAACTTTTAACCCTATTGCTATGTGTGTGTCTGAATTCCATCGGTTATCTAGGTGCTAAGTTACAATGGTCACCTTTGGAATAACTATTGTCGACATGGTTACAAAAACAGAGCTTATAAATCCAAGTATATGAAAACCTGTTAAACATGAATCACATATAACATACGACGACATACATAATGCAAAGGATCAAGTAGGAAGATAGCGCAGTGGATGCGCGTTCGCATCAGGTGCGAACGATCCGGAGTTCGAGCCCCACTGGAGCCGTTACGATTGTCCCCTTAGGCAAGGCATTTAAATTCCACGTTGCCTCTTCTCTCTCCTTCATGGCGATGGATTCCATCAGGAATGAGGTCTTGGGAGTGACATAAGTTGAAATAACTTGTTTCGCAATCAAGCTAAAATAAATTTGTATAAATTCAATGTGTCTGCAATAAAACAATTTTACTATGTGTTCAATTAGTCTGCGTTTTCTCTATATTTAATGTGTCTGCATTTTTGCTTACTGATAAAAATGATCTGGGTAATAAACCAATAGTTTTATTTCTGTTATTTAATCACTATGATGACGAAATTTCAGGTCAATATCAAATGTCACTCCCAAATCTTTTTCTTATTTTCAGAAGGAATGTCTTTCATATTACCACTGTCTGTCTTCCAGACTGTGTTGAACATGGGGGTTGTTATGTCCAAAATTCAAGGTTTTACATTTCCCCTGAAATCCAAGATGGCTGCCGTCTAATAATAGCACATATTCTTAAAAATTCTTCTCACAAACTGATTTTGACAAATCTTGGTAGGAATGATCAATGTACAATGCTCTTTCAAAGTTGTTAAAATGGTGACCCCAGTTGCAGTTTTACACACAGTATTCCCCAATTAACCAGTCGCGAAATGCCCCTACGATCATGTGATCCAGTAACGCGAAACCTCCGACAAACAAATACAATATATGATATATAGAAATATATGGATTGAACCAGGACTATAGATAGATAAAACAGTAACGCAAAACCTCCGACAAACAAATACAATATGGCTATATGATATATAGAATTATATGGATTGAACCAGGACTATAGATAGATAAAACAGTAACGCGAAACCTCCGACAGACAAATACAATATGGCTATATGATATATAGAAATATATGGATTGAACCAGGAACATAGATAGATAAAACAGTAACCTCCAACAAACAAATACAATATGGCTATATGATATATAGAACTATATGGATTGAACCAGGACTATATATAGATAAAACAGTAACCTCCGACAAACAAATACAATATGGCTATATGATATATAGAACTATATGGATTGAACCAGAACTATAGATAGATAAAACAGTAACGTGTAACCTCCGACAAACAAATACAATATGGCTATATGATATATAGAACTATATGGATTGAACCAGGACTATATATAGATAAAACAGTAACCTCCGACAAACAAATACAATATGGCTATATGATATATAGAACTATATGGATTGAACCAGGACTATATATAGATAAAACAGTAACCTCCGACAAACATATACAATATGGCTATATGATATATAGAACTATATGGATTGAACCAGGACTATAACTAGATAAAACAGTAACCTCCGACAAACAAATACAATATGGCTATATGATATATAGAACTATATGGATTGAACCAGGACTATAGCTAGATAAAACAGTAACCTCTGACAAACAAATACAATATGGCTATATGATATATAGAACTATATGGATTGAACCAGGACTATATATAGATAAAACAGTAACGAGAAACCTCCGACAAACAAATCTTTAAAAATTGTGTTAACAGCTAGTTAAATAATGGTTACCGATTGCCTGACGTCTGGCACACAAGCATAGGATTCGGGAAGTACTGATGTTCATAAAAAAGAGGTGTCTCATAAGTCAGAAATGGCTGGCCCTTTAAATAGGGGTGACACTAATAAACAAACACACTATACAAACCAGATATCGCCATAACCAGTGCTAGCAACTCGCTTGCCCAACAGATATACCGAAATTTTTTGCTAAAAGCCCCATACTGATCGATAACAATTCGTTTCCGCGTACCCAAGGGCCGCCATTGATAAACAACATGTGACCGGAACTACAAGCAAGCGCTTGTCTGACCAAGATCACTTCCTCTTTTCGAGGGTCATGTCTAAGATATGAACATAGCGGCCTAGTGGGGTTGGTGAGTAGGGAATAAAAAGTTTATGGCGATATCTGGTTTGTATATTTACAGATATAAAAATTACGTGTTAGCACAATTTTTAAAGATCTGTTACATATCAACCAGATATCGCCATAACCAGTGCTGACTATAACTGAAAGGAGGTGGGACGAAATACGGACAAGAAACGAACCTACATAGCTGCAGCGTGATATAGGAACTATAACTCACCCGCTAAACGTCAGCTAACGGTCATCAACAGGGCTTATAGCGTGAATGCCCCGGATGACTGGTCAATTAACGTACTTCCAGTTTACCAGACGGTTCAAGAAGCCAAAACATTACCTAGGACGTAAGTCCCTTGGCACAGCCAAAAATGTTTGTAAGCAAAACGTACGACCGAACGGCGAACGTGAATACATACAATAAGCTGAAGCACATAATGTTAGGCTACATAACAAAATAACGGTTAAATAGACAACACGCACCTAATCGGACGAAACTGAACGAGAGGTGATAACAGACTGGGCAGCCACTAAGGGACACAAGGCAAACAAGCCACGTGCATGTGGCAGTGTGTTCCGTAAATAAAACCGTATAAACGAGCTCTCTGAACTCCAATAACCTGCCCGTAAAACCTTCTCTAAGGGGACATTATTGAGCCATGCCCATGACGTAGACAGAGCCCTAACTTCATGGACATTGACATGGTCAGGACATGATTCCTGCTCCCCGGAGAGACTGTAGGCTAACTTAATCGTCTCTACAATCCAACGGGAAATAGTAGACGCCGACACCTCCTTTGTCCAGTTATGACGAAAGGAGATGAATAGTCTATGGCGACCCTTCCGTATGTGAGACACCCTCTTAAGATATGCTTTGAGGGCTCTGACAGGACAAAGCTGAACGGCACTGTCGTCAGTATCACGGGGAAGGGCTGGTATAGTAATACTGGTGTGTGCCACAGACGGAAGTTGATTCTTAGCAAGAAAACCCGGATAGGTATGCAGCTCAACAGCCGACTCGTCGTGTGTGAAATTAACACATGCTTCGTCGGCTGATAAAGCGTGAATCTCACTCCGCCTGCGACCAGACGCTAAGGCAATAAGAAATACTGTCTTAAAAGTCAGAAACTTTAACGAACAAGAAGTTAAAGTTTCAAAGGGAGGTTTGGACAGGACACCCAGAACCAATGGAAGATTCCATTTCGGAACTGGAGAAGAAACCTTAGGTTTCTCCAGTTCCAAACTCCTGATAACATTAGATATTACAGGCTGGTTACTGTAGTTAATGTCCGAGAAATGCCTAAGCGTAGTAGCAATAGCCGATCTATAGCCTTTAATTGCTACTGGCGTAAGATTCCTCACCTCAAATAAATATATGAGAAATTCAGCAAGTAAGTTTACTGAAGGACTGAAGGGATCCACTTGCCTTCCGACACACCAATCCAGCCACACTTTCCACCTATACCCATAAACTGAGTTGGTGGAGGTGCGTTTCTAGGAACAGACTCGCTTGGCAAGCTGTTCAGAAAAGCCCTTCTCTTGCATGCATCGTTGCATAGAACGAATGCGTGCAGATGGAGCATGGCCGGACTGGCATGGTACAACCGAGACCGAGGTTGACACAGTAGGTCGCTCCTGTGTGGAAGACAGATGGGAATTTCAACCAGAAGTGACAACAGAAGACTGAACCACGGCTGGCCCAGCCAAAGTGGGGCAATCAATAACACCAGACACAACTCTTTGCTGATCTTGAGTATCACCCAAGACAGCAGCGGAAAAGGGGGGAATGTGTAAGTGTGCATGCCCTCCCAAGTCATGCTCAAAGAGTCTACCCCCAGAGCCAAGGAGTCGGGAACTGGGGAGACGTACGTCGGAAGCTGGTGGTTCAACCTGGTGGCGAACAGGTCGACATGCGGTGTCCCCAAGCAACTGAAAACGTGTTTGAGAACGCCCGCATGCAGAGTCCATTCCGTATGCACTATTCCGCCCTGGCGCGAGAGACTGTCTGCTAGAATGTTCAGTTTCCCCGGAAGGAAACGAGCTCTCAGAGTGACAGAGTGAGTGGCACACCATGTCGACAGAAGACAAAGTTTCCTGGACCGTGATCCCCCCTCCTTGTTCACATATTGTCAGTTGCTACAAGCACACATCGGCCTTCTACCACACTGACAAACTGTTTCAGCGCCAGAAACACTGCTCGTAATTCGAGTGTATTGATATGGCAATGACGCCAATACACCGACCACTTGCCGGACGCCACCTGGTCTTCCAGGTGGGCTCCCCAACCGATGAGGCTGGCATCCGTAAACATATGGATGTCCGGAACTGATGGATGGAGGGGAACCATGGAGTACAGAAACTCCTGATCCAGCCACTGAGAGACCACAGACCGGAACCATTGACCTAATGCAATTGTTCGGTCCCACGAATCCGACTCCTGTGACCACCGGGACTTGGTCTCCCATTGCAGGAGGCGTTTCCGCGCACGTCCCTGTGGCATAAGTCGTGCCATAGACTCCATCTGACCTAGAAGGCCGTGTAATGTCCGTGCTGAAGCAACATGTGCTTGTTGCATTGACATTATCGAACCTCGGATCTGTGCAATACGATCCAAGGACGGCCCTATCAACCCCTGAGAGAGGTTGAACCGAGCTCCCAGGAACACAAATACCTGTGTCGGTTCCAGCTCTGACTTCCCAATTGGGAATGAACCCCATGCGAAGAGTATGTGACATGACTATTCGCATGTGGGTTGTAGCCAATTCCTTGGAGTTGGCAGGCTGAAGCCAATCGTCCAGGTAAGCGTGCAGCCGAATCCCCCGCTGATGAATAAAGCAGAGCATGGTCTTCACTACTCGAGTAGCCATGGTTGTCGTTCACGTTCTCACGAGCGTGATAGACGCCATAGGTCAAGCCATCGACATACACATGGCCGTAGGGATGACTCGTCGTATCGCCACAGGCATCGACATGATCGTTCTATTGGCCGTTCTAGATCTCGCAGCAGGTCTAGGACTCACTATCCTAGAGGACATACGTCTTCACCGTCTAGCACTCCCTTTTCAGGGTTTTCGGCTGTAGACAAGGATAGAAGAGTTCCAGATCTGAGCGGGCTGAACAGTGATCAACTGACGACTTTGTCTCAGTTGATCGGGTTGGTTCATGCCAACAGTGAAACATCAGAGGTCTTGCAAACCAGGCCTTCTGTTGTCTCTGCCACGGTCCCTGATCCTGATCCCTACGACGTAGAGGTGTCAGAATCATACCCCACGGTTAAGCCAGGCTTGGGTCCCTTGGCTTCTCAGGAAGCTAGGGATATCCATGGCTACCACAGTTGACCATGGGACAATGCTAGACCACGGCACGATGGATTCTATTATCATTCACCCCGACCCTGGGGAGGCTATTGGTAATGATTCCGAGGTGGATGAGGTGGAAGAGAACAGACTTCCACCCACCTATGACGAAGCCATTGGTATGCTTCGAGACCGGCTTGGTTCTACCATCTGCCCTCCTTTGCCTATTCCAAGGGTCAAAGTTGGCGCCTCTGCCATGGACTTTTTCAAGGCCAACCAGCCGTCACCACCTGCGTCAGCGCTCCCTCAGTGTAGGAGAGTGCAGACGTGTCTGGAAGATCTTACTTCCAGAATTCAGGGTGAGGGAGTAGTGCGGGGCAAGGCCTTGCCTTTTCTCCCAAAAGCCTTACCAGTCGGGAAATTTCCGTCACTTAGCAAACCAAAGGTTTTTCAACCTCATTCGTATGAGGTCCAAGAACCTCTGCTTGTGATCGAGCTGCCTCCCATCAATCCTTCTTTCCGAGAAGTAGTGAAGCAGGGTAGCTCTCTTCCTACTTCTCAGGTAGTCACCTTTTCGACTCTTGAGGGATGAGAGCGATTGGCACGAGCTGGGATTCAGACAGTCTCGCATTCAGAACTGTTTCTGTGCAGAGTTTTGTCTGCTCTCTCTGAGCCTCCTTCAGAGGAAAGGCAACGAGAAATTACTAATGAATAAATGAATGAATGGTGTTTTACGGCGCATCGACATCTAAGGTCATGTAGCGCGCATTAAAGTTATGTTTATTGTCGAGTGTATGAAATGCAATGAAAGGCAACGAGAAATTACTAAGTATCTACAGGTGATGGCAACTGCCCAGTCCCACACCTTGGAGATACTGACCCGGCTTGCAGCTGGACCCACTCTCGCTAGGAGAGATGCGTATTTGTCTAAATCTTGTTTAGACGAGTCGGTCAAATCCTCCCTGCGTGTGCAGCCCATTGAGTGTCACACTCTATTTGGGCCGCAATTACTTGGCGCTGTTCAGTCTTACAAGGATGACATTGCGCACAAGTCATTGCAGAGGGCAGCTGCTGCGCCGGTACCTAAGCCAAGGGTGTCTAAGTCCAAGGTTAATCCTTCTATTCACCCTGTGGCCAAGGTATCGTCCGTCACACTGCCCACGGGCAGTGTCCCTCCTTTGCCACGTCTGGCTGTATCTAAGCCTACTTTTAAAAAGAAGGCTAGCCAGGCGAAGCGTTGGCGGAAGGGTAGTCAGAGATAGGGATGCCCACTCCGTCTCCCAGGCCTCAGTGCAACCTTTGACCATACTCAATGGCATCAGGTTGCCCATTCCAAAACCGGAAATTCCCACTGGTGGAAGGCTTCGATTTTTCTCCAAGGCCTGGGAGAAAATAACTTCGGATGTATGGACACATTCAGTTATCCGGAGTGGGTATCGAATTCAGTTTCGTGTCCGTCCCAGACTTCGAAGACTACCCCTGAGTCATATGGAAACCACCCCGTCGAACCAGGAGAAGCTTCAGGTTCTCCAGAACGAGATAAAGGCCATGCTTCGGAAACAAGCCATAGAACGGGTAACCGATTGGCACAACCCGTCAGGCTTTTTCAGCAGGCTATTTCTTGTTCGCAAGAAGAAGGGAAGTTGGCGACCCATTATCGACCTTTCCCAATTGAACAGGTCGATATTGTCCCCACACTTCAAGATGGAGACTTTAGAAAAGGTCAGACTATCTTTGATCCAGGGAGACTGGGTCACGTCTTTGGACCTGAAGGATGCCCACTTCCATATAGCTATCTATCCCAGGTCCAGACGCTACCTTCGATTTGCGTTTCAAGTGGTGGTGTACCAGTTTCGGGCGCTTCCATTCGGCCTTTGTATGGCTCCCTATGTGTTCACTCGAGTAGTGAAGGCCATGCTCCTGCAATACGATCCAAGGACTTATATTTCTCACTCTCGAGACCTCATTCCTGATGGAATCCATCGCCACGAGGGAGAGATAAGGCATGTGAAATTTAAATGCCTTGCCTAAGGGCACAATCGTAACGGCTCCAGCGGGGCTTGAACTCCGGGCCTTTCGCACCTGATTCTAACGCGCTATCACAACTTCCACAACCACCTGTCCGATCTGTGCGTAAATATGGGATATTATATGAGTGGTCATATGTTATTGAATTTATTTAGGAAGACTTCTATAGAAGATGAGTTAAATATACTGGTATTAAGTTACAAATTAACACAAATATAAGGTGCTATTTATAACATAATCGCCCTAACAGCTTTAAGTTCACTGAAATGCAAAAGTTTCATGTATACAAACATACTTATTGTCTGTAACGTAAGTATACAAACATACTTATTTTCTGTAATGTAAGTATACAAACATACTTATTGTCTGTAACGTAAGTATACAAACATACTTATTGTCTGTAACGTAAGTATACAAACATACTTATTTTCTGTAATGTAAGTATACAAACATACTTATTATCTGTAATGTAAGTATACAAACATACTTATTATCTGTAATGTAAGTATACAAACATACTTATTTTCTGTAATGTAAGTATACAAACATACTTATTATCTGTAATGTAAGTATACAAACATACTTATTTTCTGTAATGTAAGTATACAAACATACTAATTATCTGTAACGTAAGTATACAAACATACTTATTTTCTGTAATGTAAGTATACAAACATACTTATTATCTGTAATGTAAGTATACAAACATACTTATTATCTGTAACGTAAGTATACAAACATACTTATTATCTGTAATGTAAGTATACAAACATACTTAATTTCTGTAATGTAAGTATACAAACATACTTATTGTCTGTAATGTAAATATACAAACATACTTATTATCTGTAATGTAAATATACAAACATACTTATTGTCTGTAATGTAAGTATACAAACATACTTATTGTCTGTAATGTAAGTCCCAGCTGGGCAGGGGTTAGAATATCCCAGCTGTCGCACTACAGAGGGGTACAACACCCCCAAATGTGCCTGCCTGTTTGCCGTGGGCGGAGACCTGTGTCGCCTGATGAGAGGATCCTGGTGGTTGAGTAGAATCAGTGTTGGCAAATAATACCCTGTTTCCACAACACACCACTTCGGCCTTAAGTTGGGTTAAACGGGAGGTCAGGAAAGCCTGTCCTTGATCAATCGGCTGGTCATGCCGAGCCCTAGGGCATCGTTAATCTTAAACACATATTTTCAAAATTTGTCTTGAAAACAAATATTGATTCTCTAAATATTTATACTCTTTCATTGTCTTCTTTTTGATGCCCTAGCAGGCGGTGGCTCATGGGCTAATCGGGTGAAAGTTTGATGTTTGATTGACTTTTGTAACCTCCCAAGGATAGTCTAAACTTGGTAGGACCTTCTGTGGGAATACACTTGTCCAGTCTAGTCCTTTCATTCTGTGTATATCATTGATGTATCCCTGTCATGATCTGTGATGGATTTCCCCAGATCATGTCCCCTTGTTGGGCTCTGAGACGGGTGGGGAGCATTAACGATGAACTATATATTACTATTATGAGTTCCACTCAAAAAAAAGCCAAGCGTGCACTAAGTGAATCCGATGATGATCCTGTTAAACAACAGAGAGTGAACTTCCCTCGCTTCATTCTCATTGAGGCTGTAGACAGTTCAAAACCTATCACAAAAATTTCCCCTTTCGTCATTGAAAAGCAAATGAAATCTATCCTAGGTACACCTAAATCTGTTAAAAGTCTTCGAAATGGAAGTCTTGGTTGAAATTACTTCAAAAGCTCAATCTCAGAATTTATTATCAACGAACACCTTCTTTGGACATTCTGTGAAGGTCAGTCCCCACAAATCTTTGAACTCATCCAAAGGTGTCACCAGGTGCAGGGAATTATCTTCCTGCTCTTTGGATGAGATCAAAGAAGGTTTGTCAAGTCAAGGGATCATTGACGTGAAGAGAATATCAATAAAACGTAACAACGAAATAAAAACAACAAACACATATATAATTACATGTGACACACCAGTCATCCCGTCCCGTATCAAAGTCGGCTACCAAATTGTCACCGTCGACATATATGTACCTAACCCTCTTAGATGCTTTAAATGCCAGAAGTATGGTCATCATGAGGATAGGTGTCGGAACGAGTCTGTATGCTCCAAGTGTGCTGAGACTGCTCCACAACATCAAGAGAACAACTGCCCCAACACAAATAAATGCGCCAATTGTGGCGCTGATCATATATCCAATTCTAAAGACTGTGTCTCCTGGAAAAAGAAAAAGAAATTGTTAAGATCAAATATTCGGAAAACATTTCATTCCAGGATGCAAGAAAGATTTATGAATCTCGATACAAATCCGAAAATCAGCCAAGCTATGCAAGTGTTACTAAAACAGCTTCTGTTGAATGCAAAACTTGCAAAAACTTGTTAACCAAACTTTGCCAAATCTTTCCAGACAAAAAAACAGAAATAATGCAGTTATTCCCTGGTTCTGATAGTTCTTCTCATCTTGACCAGCTTACAAATCAAAATATACCACACACACCTAAACCTACATCTCATCTTGACCAGCTTACAAATCAAAATACACCACAAACACCTAAACCTACAGCAGACAAACAAAAACAAGCAAAAACAAACATACACAAGAATCCAACAACAAAAAACACTCGAAACAACAATACACAAGAAAAACACATTCAACCAAAAACAATATCAACTTCATCAAAACCAAAACCTACTAAAGAATCTACAACTCAACAAGCATCAACTTCAACAAAAAAGCAATCTGCTGTCACTTCCAGACAGCAGAAAAATAAACCTAAACAATCAGATAAACACACAGTGTCCAGTCCAGTGTCTACAAGCAATAGATACTCGGATTTGGACACGGACGATGACAATCTGGAGGGCGAGGCATCAGACTCGGACAAGTCCGAGTCTATGACCTGGCAAGATGGCGAGGGTGGCTGGAACAAGAACCTCCAGTCGTTGCAGGATGCCACTTAATATATTTTTAACTTTATATTTTATCTATGTATAATAATTATGTAAATATCGGTATAGTATTTTTAATAATTAATCTCTCCATAATGGCCAATGGAATTATCCAGTGGAATTGTCGAGGTCTAAAATCTAATTTTGCAGAGCTTTCTCTTTTAGTACAAGAACATAAACCTGCTGCGTTATGCCTTCAAGAAACATTTTTGAAACAAAATGATACCATTTCTATAAAACATCACACCATTTTCAATAAAATATACAGTGAAGGTGATAAAGCCCAGGGTGGGGTATCTATCATCGTCAATAATAGTGTTCCACATAAGGAATTACTGTTAAATACAAACTTACAAGCTGTTGCTGTAAGACTGTCATTACATAGCACTATCACACTGTGTTCACTATATCTTCCCCCAAGTAAACCAATTGAAGAACATAGGCCGAATGATCTTATAATACAATTACCCACTACATATATTCTAATAGGTGATTTAAATGCACATAACATCATCTGGGGTTGTAATAATACAAATCAAAGAGGTCTCCAGATAGAGAATTTCATCTCTGATAATTCTCTTTCTTACATGAACGATCCATCTTCCAAAACATATTTACACCCAGGAACAGGATCCTATTCTGCAATAGATCTTACACTATGTAGCCCAGTCATACTTCCAGATTTATCATGGAAAGTCGATGATGATCTCCACGGAAGCGACCACTTCCCCATCCTCATATCTGAAAATCAGCCAACAGCTTATAGTCAACCCAGAAGATGGAAACTTTCTAAAGCAAATTGGATTACATTCCAACAACTTTGTGAACAAACAATTTCATATGAAACATTCAAGGATTGTCGTGATCAAACACAGCTATTCACTACATTACTAATAAAAGCAGCAGAACAATCCATACCTCAGACTTCACCTAATCCAAAGAGACCATACAAACCCTGGTATGATGATGATTGTAAGAAAGCCATCCAAAATAGAAAATCGGCCATAAGAAAATTCAATTTGAGACCCACCACAGAAAATTTAAACAACATTCGCATATATAGAGCAAAAGCACGACATACAATACAAAGCAGTAAACGCAAATGTTGGAAACAATACATCTCAAGACTAAATAACAGAACAACAACTAAGAAAACATGGGACATGATAAGAAAAATTAATGGCAAAGGTACTTCACCTATTAGCCACCTCACTGCAAACAACAAACAAATCACCAACCACACCTCTGGAAATTTCTAACACCTTAGCAGAAACATTTGCACAAAAATCATCAGCAAATAATTATTCACAAAAATTTCAGAAATTCAAAGACACTAAAGAAAAGAAAAAACTAAACTTCAATTCAAAGAACAAAGAACATTACAACAAACTATTTAATCTTAAAGAACTAAAGTCTGCTTTGTCAAAAGCACATGATACATCCCCAGGTCCAGATAAAATCCACTATCAATTCTTAAAACATCTACCTAGCTCCTCCCTCTTTATATTATTGCACATGTTTAATTCTATATGGCAAACTGGTGAATTTCCTACATCTTGGAGGGAGGCTTTAGTCATCCCAATACCAAAACCAGATAAGGATAAAAAGGATCCAAACAACTATAGACCCATAGCGTTAACAAGTTGTATATGTAAAACTATGGAAAGAATGGTAAACAACCGGCTTGTATGGTTTCTCGAATCAAATCATTTAAGTGTTAATGTCCAGAGTGGCTTTCGTCAGCAGCGAAGCACACTGGATCATCTAGTTCGTTTCGAAACATTTATAAGAGAGGGCTTTGTCAATAAACAACATGTTGCTTCAGTATTTTTCGACCTTGAGAGTGCTTATGACACAACCTGGAAATATGGCATTTTAAAAGATTTTCACGACTTTGACCTCAGAGGACGCCTTCCATTATTTATTTCTGCATTTTTAAATGAAAGACTTTTTCGTGTTCGTGTTTGTAATACCCTATCAGATGCTCTGGAACAGCAGATGGGTGTACCACAGGGTTGTATTTTGTCCGTTACATTGTTTAGTATTAAGATAAACAATATTGTTAAATCAATAAATCCAGGGTTGAGTGCTCCCTTTATGTAGATGATTTTGTTATTTGCTTCAGGTCTAGTAATATGAACATAATAGAACGCCAACTCCAGCAATGTCTGAATAAACTTCAGACTTGGTCGGATGAAAATGGTTTTAAATTTTCTAAATCAAAAAGTAAATGTATGCATTTTTGTAATCTACGTGGACTTCATCCAGACCCAGAAATTTACCTGGATGGCTCACGTGTAGAAGTAGTCTCAGAATACAAATTTTTAGGTGTTATCTTTGATAAAAAACTCTCATTCATTCCTCATATCAATAATTTAAAAAAGAAATGTCAAAAAAGCTCTAAATATTTTAAAGGTTGTGGCACATTCCGATTGGGGAGCTGATAGAAAGGTACTTCTACGGCTCTATCGGTCATTGGTTCGCTCTAAGCTGGATTATGGTTCGATAATTTACGGATCTGCACGAAAATCGGACCTGAAAATACTTGATCCTATACATAATCACGGTCTACGATTAGTCCTTGGAGCTTTCAGAACTTCCCCTGTTAAAAGTCTTTATGCTGAAGCAAATGAACCCTCTCTGTATGCTAGACGACAGAAGCTCGCTCTTCAATACCTACTGAAACTCAAGTCAAATCCTCTAAACCCAGCTCACAAAGTGGTCTTTCAACCCCAATTTAAAGTGCAGTTTCAAAGAAAACCGAGAGCTATTGCCCCACTAGGTATACGCATGGAACAATGTCTAGATGACCTACATATTGACATGAAATCTAGTGCACAGTATAAAATCCCAGATTCTCCTCCTTGGACCCTTAAAACTGCCGAGTTTCGCTTTGATCTCACTTCTGATAAAAAGTCTATTACAGACAGGAGCCAGTTTCAAACAAAATATCATGAAATCAGGGAATTTATTCTGACTTCAAAGCCATATACACAGATGGTTCAAAAGCTGGTGACACTGTTGCGTCAGCAGCAATCTTTGGGAATAAAAATCGGAAATGTAGACTTCCAAACAAGTCCTCAATTTTCTCTGCCGAACTGAAGGCCATAGATCTCGCTCTAGATCTTGCAGTGGAATCACACCATGTTCAATATATCATTTTCTCTGATTCCTTGTCTGTTTTACAGGCTTTGTATTATGAAAAGTTTGAAAATCCTATTGTTTGTACTTTGCTTGAAAGGATTTCTTCCCTTTCAGAAACAAATACATTTGTGTTCTGCTGGCTTCCGAGTCATATGGGAATAAAAGGAAATGAAATGGCTGATCAGTATGCAAAGCTGGCTTTGTCATTATCCATTTCTAGGATTAAAGTGTGTTATACTGATTTTAAATCTACAATTCTTACCTTAATTCAATCCTCTTGGCAGGCCCAATGGGATGGTGAAATTTTTAACAAACTTCATTCGGTCAAACCAACACTTGGCGAATGGTACCCAATTTACAGGCCGATTCGTCGAGAAGAAGTCATTCTTGCCCGTCTCAGGATTGGTCATTCTCGAATATCACATTCATGGCTGTTGTCACGAGATGATGCACCAGAATGTATCCCATGCAATACTCTATACACAGTGGAGCATATCTTAATATACTGTGTTGACCTTCAACCAATCCGGTTGCAGTACTACAATGTGGACAACATTAAAACACTCTTCGACTCTATCAGAGTAGAGTCCATCATATCATTTATCAAGGCAATAGGAATTTATAATAAGCTGTGATATCAATTGTTAATCATGCCTTTGTAGTAATCATTCATTCATATATGACCTGTAATTAATCTTACGTCTTTATAACTTCTTAGTATTAATTTTTACGTAATGCATATACTTATATAGAATTTTATGTCATACACTCGACA
>CM026386.1:99147729-99182674 GCA_014843695.1 Archivesica marissinica
ATGGCACTATGGGGCATTGTACCGAGGTGGGTGGCAGTATGGGGCATATTTGTTCTGGCACTATGGGGCATTTTAAAATATGGGTTATTTTGGGTAAGCATACCCTATAGTTCCACCCTAGTGACTACTAAAATAACATAACACGTAATAAATTTTCAATATAATCTTTTATTTACTAAAATAACTAACTTAACTAATAACTAATAACTAGCTATTTATTCATAATAAAATATCTAATATGCATTAATATATCTCCAAATTTATTTTGTCCTTTCCAATTTTTTTGTATTGTAGCATTCTTATGCCACATATTTAAACCAATACCCCAAATACAGTCTCTTGGATTAGCCTCAGCAAGAATTTTATTATTAGTATTTAATAAAATTCTTTTTAAGTGTTCATTTTGGTTATATTTTAACCAATTTGCTTCAAAAAGTACTTGTTTTGAATCGTTGTTCCATTGTTGTACATCAAAGTTTGTAGATCTTGATCTTCCTAGTTGTTTTATTTCATACGGATTTGTAGAAATAAGAATCTTCTCAGCAATACTATGTTCTTGGCAGCTCAGCATTTTTTTATATTGAAAATATTGTTCAGTACATATATATTTCACACCATCTCTATCTGTAAAGTTTGCACTGTAAAAATTACTAAAAACACTTGTTTGTCCATAAAATAAAACCATACCATTTGTTATTCTGTCATCCATTTTTCTGATTACTGCCTTCTGTCTAAATGATGTTGTAGTATAACATCACATACATTTATATAATCATCGTCCTCTGGAGTTATTTTTGTATTTTTTTAAATACTTATCATATATTATATCCCAGTCATCTATCCCAAGTTGTGTTTTTAACACATCTTCTATATCTTTATGTTTAATAAGCGCCATATTTCTTTTATATAAATAATGATTAATAACACTTTCCATATCTATATATTTACCTAAATGTAAATGTACATTTGCCAACATATTACCAAAATCTGACTCCTTTATGGTTTTTTTCCTTGATATTTCTTCATTCACCATATCAATCAAAACATCTTCCCCGAAATCAAGATGTATAATACTATTAACAAATTCCGATCCAAGTATTCCGACTTCCGCATTGAATTTTACTATATGATTCATGTTAACTACTCCCAATTTCTATTTGAATGTCTGTATAGTAAGACCTCAATACATGTTAGTTTCAATCAATGGTACCTCCAATCTATGTTTAGCCGTATAAAATATCATCATTGAAATCCATGTGTAATAACCCATACCCTAGTGCTTTAATACATTATTCTATATCATCCAATCACAATATCTAATTTTCTTTTCGATAAAAAATGTGATAATATACTTTCTATATCCATTTCCTTTCCTAAATAGACTTGTGCATTTTTAAAAAGCATTCCATAATAATTGTCATATGGTTCCCCATCTAAAATTAGAATATGTTCTGGGGTTATTGTTGTTAAGTCAACATCTGAACCTACATTTCTGATTATTTCCTCATTTACCATTTCTATATAAAGATCTGTATCAATACCCAAATGCACTTTAGAATACTGTAAACCCTCATCATATTATTTACTAAATAACTAACTTAACAATAACTAATAACTAGCTCTTATTCATAAAAATATCTAATATGCATTAATATATCTCCAAATTTAATTTGTCCTTTCAATTTTTTGTATTGTAGCATTCTTATGCCACATATTTAAACCAATACCCCAAATACAGTCTCTTGGATTAGCCTCAGCAAGAATTTTATTATTAGTATTTAATAAAATTCTTTTTAAGTGTTCATTTTGGTTATATTTTAACCAATTTGCTTCAAAAAGTACTTGTTTTGAATCGTTGTTCCATTGTTGTACATCAAAGTTTGTAGATCTTGATCTTCCTAGTTGTTTTATTTCATACGGATTTGTAGAAATAAGAATCTTCTCAGCAATACTATGTTCTTGGCAGCTCAGCATTTTTTTATATTGAAAATATTGTTCAGTACATATATATTTCACACCATCTCTATCTGTAAAGTTTGCACTGTAAAAATTACTAAAAACACTGGTTTGTCCATAAAATAAAACCATATCATTTGTTATTCTGTCATCCATTTTTCTGATTACTGCCTTCTGTCTAAATGATGTTGTAGTATAACATCACATACATTTATATAATCATCGTCCTCTGGAGTTATTTTTGTATTTTTTTAAATACTTATCATATATTATATCCCAGTCATCTATCCCAAGTTGTGTTTTTAACACATCTTCTATATCTTTATGTTTAATAAGCGCCATATTTCTTTTATATAAATAATGATTAATAACACTTTCCATATCTATATATTTACCTAAATGTAAATGTACATTTGCCAACATATTACCAAAATCTGACTCCTTTATGGTTTTTTTCCTTGATATTTCTTCATTCACCATATCAATCAAAACATCTTCCCCGAAATCAAGATGTATAATACTATTAACAAATTCCGATCCAAGTATTCCGACTTCCGCATTGAATTTTACTATATGATTCATGTTAACTACTCCCAATTTCTATTTGAATGTCTGTATAGTAAGACCTCAAGTACATGTATATAGTTTTCATCAAATGGTACCTCCAATCTATGTTTAGCCGTACTATAAATATCATACATTGAAATCCATGTGTTATAACCCATACCTAGTGCTTTATACATATATTCTATATCATCCAATTCAACAATATCTAATTTTCTTTTCGATAAATAATGTGATAATATACTTTCTATATCCATTTCCTCGCCTAAATATAGTTGTGCTTTTTGTAAAAAGTATTCCATAATAATTGTCGTATGGTTCCCCATCTAAAATTATAATATGTTCAGGGGTTATTGTTGTTAAGTCAACATCTGAACCTACTTTTCTGATTATTTCCTCATTTACCATTTCTATATAAATATCTGTCCCTATACCCAAATGTACTTTAGAGAAATGTAAACCTTCATTTGTAGATACTATATGACTTTTCATTTGGTTATTATTCATGATTAATGTCTTACTACAATATCATAAGTAGAAATGATACTGTAATATAGTTAGTGTAGCTTATATAATGTATTACTAGCTTCTATTAATAGAACAATGACCTCTAAAATGTCTATTAATAGTTCCATGAATATAATCTATTTAAATGTCTATGTAATAAGACATGAATTATATTTATTGTATCCGTTGTATCTGGTATGTTGAGTATACTTTTTGTCATAAGATAATCATTATACATAATATGCCAACTAGGATAATATATACCTAAATCTTTGCATACATTTTCTATATCATCTTTTTTAATAATATCTAATTTTCGTTTTGTTAAATAATTTACAACCAAACTTTCTATGTCTATATTCTTTCCTAAATACAATTGTGCCTTTGCATGCGCTAAACTATAATAACGTATAAATGGTTTACCATTATCATTTTCTAAAATATGTTTTGAAGATGTTGTTTTTAAATCAACATCTGGCCCTACTTTTCTAATTATTTCCTCATGTATCATTTCTATAAATACATTTGTTCCTAATCTTAAATGTACTTTAGAAAAATGTAAACCTTCACTTGTAGATACTATATGTGTTATTATATCATCCTTATAATTCATTGTGAAAAAGGTGTTATCTCTTTCAATGGTATAACTAAAATGAAAAAATATATATATATAACATTATGGTAACCTACATTTAAATACTCCATTAAAACAAAATAAACATAATCCATGCATAAGTAAGAAATTGTTATTTTCATAACATAGCTTACAGTAATAGGTTTCTTTACTACACCAATGACAAAAATAACCTAACAGTTTTTCCCAGATATCTGATTCACTATCAAAACAAATACTAATACCACAATATTGACATTCACCTTCTAATATAATTTTTGTATCAAAATTTACTTCATAAAATCCCCCTGCTATATCTTTAAAATATATAACCATATTGTTTTTTTGTTAAGTATAAAATATGATCTATGTGTGTGTAATGTTATATATGTTGTGATAGGACTAGATATTTTTGACAAAAACATGAGAGTTATTTTCATATCGAAAAGATATGTAGTGGCCCTAAAAAGGGCCGTTATATATATAGTCCTAAGAAGGACTGTTTGTTATAAATGGTTCTAAAAAGAACCATGTCTACCTCTCATACTAAAATGATCCAGTATGATAAGGGGTAGTATGTCCTGGGCATGATGTGCTGCCCATCTGTCCAGGATAACAAGTGCACCATGAAGGTTGGACTTCCTCCTCCTCATCATTTTGGGTCTTTTCAGCGTCCCAGTTCTTCGCTGGTCTTCCGAACCCTCTTTTTGGTGTTTGTTGGATCTCTGTCCTTGGTGCTGGCATCCCCAAAAAAATTCTTTTTGGTGTTTGTTGGATCTCTGTCCTTGGTGCTGGCATCCCCAAAAAACTAGTTGTTGTTCCTTCCCCAAAGTATCGAGCAGCCTCCTCCGATTTGATAGGTGTAGAAAACCCCGGTAATGGTTCTTGGTTTCCATCTACCTCTAAAACCTGGTCTGGTTCTTGCTGTTGAGGTGGTTGTGTTGTTGGAGATCTTGGTATTGGAGATTCTGCAGGTCGCTCCGTAATTGGAGATGGAGATCTTACAGTTCTCTCCGTAGTTCGTTGAGGTCTATCTGTAACTGCTGGAGATGGTGGAAGTCGTTCAGCTGTATACTGTCTGTATCGTAACTCATTTATATTTCGTAATGAGGTACGTGCCTTGTCCTTCTACATGTTAACTCCAAAGCCTCCTTTTTCAATAAATCTGCAGTTTCGAGGTATAATTGTTCCTCATACCTCTGTATGGCCTCTAACACCTTCATACGTCTGATAATGTCTGCCATATATAGGTTAGACATGATGTGTTCTTTATGGATTGGATAGCAGTAATGGTAGAATGAATAGCGTGAGCAACATTTTATAGTAAAATGTAGGATTGACCTCCATGCTAATGAAATCCATTTGTCATATCCCATACCTAATGTATTATACATATATTCTATATCATCCATTGTAACAATATCTAATCTTCTTTTCGCTAAAAAATGTGTTAATATACTAGAACAATGACCGTTCTATTAATAGTTCCATGAATATAATCTATTTAAATGTCTATGTAATAAGACATGAATTATATTTATAGTATCTGGTGTATCTGGTATATTGAACATAATTCTTGATATAAGATAATCATTATACATTGTCATTGAAATCCATTTGTCATATCCCATACCTAATGTATTATACATATATTCTATATCATCCATTTCAACAATATCTAATCTTCTTTTCGCTAAAAAATGTGATAATATACTTTCTATATCCATTTCCTTTCCTAAATAGACTTGTGCATTTTTAAAAAGCATTCCATAATAATTGTTATACGGTTCCCCATCTAAAATTAGAATATATTCTGGTTGTATTGTTGTTAAGTCAACATCTGAACCTACATTTCTGATTATTTCCTCATTTATCATTTCTATAAATACATCTGTTCTTATTCTCCAGTAGTACACAATTTTAAATCTTGTTAAACCTCTACACAGTCACTGTACATGTAGGCGCTATGACGTAATACAGCTCGTTGCCCATAGCAGCGAGTGATCGTCCACTCTACATGTAGATACACGTGTTATTTTGCCCATGTTCATTGCCATATGCTTTGTACCATAATTCATTTAACTTCAAATTCATTTCTTTTAATTGTTGTTGGATATTCAAAAATGATTGTCAAAGTAGTGAATAATAATAAATAAAATAAAAAAAATTTTAATAAATAAAATAAATTTTTTAATAAAAATAAAATAAAATAAATTTTTTCACATTTACAACATTGGTTATTTTTATAATTAACATAAACAGTATCTAATTTCCTCAAAAATAACATAACACGTAATATTTTTCAATCTTTTATTTACTAATAACTAACTTAACTAATAACTAAAAAAACATTAGTAACATACATGTTATTTTTAAAATGTTTTTTCACATTTACATAGTTGGTATCGTGTGGCTATAAATATACTATCGTTATATGGTATAAACCCTAAATTAATGTTAGCCTATGGTTATTATATTACAAACAACGAACAGACAAGTAGGGTGTTATTGAATGATAATACAGAATATATGTTTATTGAAGTTCATGAGGATTATTTTAAAGAAATAAGTGATGTTATGAAAAGAAATTATTGTATCAGCACACAACCATTTTAGAAAATGACATCGTTAAATTTAAATGTTGTACCTGCTGAAATTAGACAATTAATATATAAGGATCTTGTTAATAGTTCTATAATGAATAAAAAGTTAAAAGATGAATTAATGAATCAATGGATACGTATACAATTAGCAATAATATCAAGAGAAGCTCTATATTATGATTACTCAAAGAGTCTTTCTTACACTAATAACTTATTTAAGAACAGATATAGAATCAAGAGATGAATTTTCTATTTGTGTTAAACAAAAACTATTTGATCTAATAAATGAAAGATTAGAATCACTGGAAGATCTTACTAGCACATTATGGAGGTTTGAAATAAGAAATGCTACATTTGATGATATAAATAAAATAATTATTGCAACTAAGAATAGAAGTGATTGTTATATGTGTATTTCACAATATTTACAAACAAGGTTTAGTCTTGGATTTTCGTGTAAACCCTATACTGTACCTATAGTACGAGGGTTTATAATTTTAAACCGCCGTGTAGGAAAATATACAATTAGACAAATCATTAAGAAAGGTGATGTAAACAAGGTGGATATGAATACACCTATAAATACATTATACGATGATTTACAAATATATTGTGCTGTAATATTTCAAGTTGGTAACTCTCTTATTGCTCCTGAACTAGTAGCTATAATTAACAATAATTAACAAAAAAATGTCAAAGATATGGTCAAAATCATATATTTCATTATATTATATTCTTGAATATAGTATATATACAGAAGCTTTGTATCAAACTATTGACTTCAATATGGAAACAGATGAAGAAATTTATGATAATTTATATCAAATAAGAACATTTGATATATTTCTAATGAATGTAAAAGAAATATTACAAACGGACTATAAAGATCTTATTCTGAATATGGATGCAATAAACTTTGATGATTGGAAAGAATATGTTGCTATTAATAAAGATGTAATAACAACTATAATATCATGGATATACGACTGTTGTCATTTAGACCTTTAAAGATGACTGCAACCAGACGAACATTAGATTGTGGGATCTACAAAGCAGCATTAGTAGATGCTTTTATAAATATTACAGATGATTTTGAAACTATGAATTATGATATTATAGAACGAGAATTAAAAACTCAACACTTTTACAAAACCTTTCTAGTGAGTGTTGGATGGATGAGTCTTATATTTCAATGTGGTATTGTACATTGGAGTTTTGAAGAATTAAACACTGAATTAGTAAATACAAAAGAGGTTTCAACAATGTTACTTAAATATTGGAAATTATATATGGATGTACATAATATGGGTGTAATACGTTACTTAGAAATGTAATTTTTATACACTACATTATATGACCTATATTTTTTGAAATGACTTGTTACTAATAATAGAATTGTATTAGCTGTTATAAGATTGTTTTATATGTCTATTATCATTTACAGCATTAAAATGGGTGAATACACACATACATTAGATAGTGCTGTATACAAGGCTGCATTGGTGCATGCTTTTATGAATAACACAGATAATTTTGAAGATATGTGTTATGATATTATAGAACAGGAACTAAAGGGTGAACACTTTTACACTGATTTTCTAGAGAGTATCGGCTACATGAGTGTTATATATATGTGAAGTTGAACATTGGAGTTTTGAGGAATTTAACGCTGGAGTAGTAAATAACAACAATGTACCAATATGGTTATTTAAATGTTTGGGTACGTTGCTAATAATAGGTTTGTGTTAGTTGGGTACGTTGCTAATAATAGGTTTGTGTTAGCTGTTATAAGATTGTGTTATATGACTATTATCATTTACAGCATTAACATGGCTGAAAACACACGTACATTGGATAGCGATGTATACAAAGTAGCATTGGTGCATGCTTTTATGAATAATACAGATACACTTGATGATATGAGCTATGATATTATAGAACGAGTGTTAAAGGGACCCCACATGTACAGTGACTTTCTAGAGAGCATTGAATACATGAGCCTTATTTTTCTTTGCGAAGTTGTACGTTGGAGTTTTGAGGAATTTAACGCTGGAATAGTAAATAACAACAACGTACCAATATGGTTATTTAAATGTTGGAAAACGTATATGGAACTACATAATAAACCTGGATGGGAAACTGTTGAAGATGATGACATGGAAGTGTTACATTATATGGAAACTATTTGAAGATGATGTCATGAATGAATTACATTATATAACAGTGATGTAATTTTTATACACTACATTATATGAACTATATTAGACTTTTTTTGTATAATTGATAGTATTGATAGTATTGATATTATATTGATAATATTATGTACTTAAATAACATATTTAACAATATTTATGTTAGTCGTTACTTGTACATCATGGAAGGTAGTATGTTTTTACACCACCCATGTAATATTTTTATTTGTGGTCCTAGTGGTTGTGGTCAAACACAATTTGTTAAACAATTAATCAAATATAAAAAAGATATATTTGATATTGTTCCAGAAAGAATAATATGGTGTTATAAAGAATGGCAATCTATTTATGGAGATGTACAAGAGAGTGAGGGTAATACAATTAAGTTTATTGATGGAATACCTGAACATGATGAAGATATTACATCTGATATATCAACTCCAGGTTTAATAGTTTTTGACGATATGTTGGGAGGTGTTGATGAAGAAAAAATCAAATTATGGTTTACACGTAAAGGACATCATCGTAATGCTAGTATAATATATATAACTCAAAATATGTATCAACAATCGAAATCATCTAGAACAATAAGTTTAAATTCTCATTATATGGTGTTATTTCAAAATAGTAGAGATAAAGGTCAAATAAATTTATTAGCTAATCAAACACAATTACCACATCTATTACATGCATATCACGATGCAACTACTACCCCTCATGGTTATTTATTATTAGATTTTCATCCATCAACTCCAGAACAATTTAGAATTAGGACGGACATTTTTCATCATTGGCAAACAGGGGACGATAGAGGAGCTATAATATATACACATTAGATTTTATTTTTTCATTTACATTTTACCAATCATGGAGACTACACCAATTTCATTAATTAGAGCATTAACAAATTTGGGGTCTGAAAGAAATCATGAAAATAGAATTATTTTATTAAATAAGGGTTTATCCCAAATGATGAAATGGTTTATATTAGCTTCAAAAAATATTTTAGATAAAAAAATTAAATTACCTAAACCTACACAAAAATTTATGGATAAAAATAAACATATACTTGAACAAATTGTTGATGATAATGTAAGTTTAGATAAAAAGAGAGAATTAATTTTAACTCTTGGAGGTATGGGTTTTTTGGGGGGAGATTTAATAAAAACACTAATAAAATGGGACGGTAATAAAATGATTAGAAGTGTAAAGACTCCTAAAAAACTGCCTAATAGAAAAAATAATGTTGGTAAAAAACAACATAAAACACCAGCATCTGGTAAACAAAAGCAAGTTAAACAACATAGGAAACGAACTAAAAAATTAAATCGCCAACTACCAAAAAACCAATAGGCAAAAATATGGATCTTTTAAGAAAAACCATTTTAAATAGTGATCGTCAAGCAAATTTAAAACTAAGATTAAAAAATTAAATATTAAATAAACAAAACCCCACTAGTTTTCCGTTATTTAGAAAAATAGTAGGTACTCCTGTTATAAATATCAATCATCAAAATCAAACGCAAACTTTAACAGATTTAATATCAGAAAATTCATTTATTTTAGATAATCAAAATTTAAAAACTAGAACTCCATCACCTATATTACCTTCATTATCTCCAAATAATATATCAAAAATATTAACATCCATAGAAAAAAACAATGTACCTGATAGCGATACATTTATTAATAACAGTATTAATAATAGTATTAATAGTAGTCATGTACCGTTACATTTACCATTGGCCCCACATTATCAACTTGTTGGAGATCCATCTATAAATAATGAGTTTTCAAATATATAGCATATATCAAATATATCGGGGTTATATATGGATAATAATGATACTAGTACATTTCCATTTACAGCTACAAAAGTAGATCCGAAAGCTTTATTGGGGAGTCCTCAAATATCAGAGGATTTATCATTTTTTCACCCAAGTAGAACTTCTACACCAATTAGTGATATGTCATTTGTATATGATGATGTTCCTAGATCTCCTACCCCTATAGTATCACGTTTTCAACCATTAAACACACCTAAAAATAATAAGAAAAAAATATCATTTTTACTACCAAATAAAAAAATGAGTAAAAAAACATTAAAATATAAAACTAAACTGGAAAAAGAAACTAAAAAAAAGAAAAAATTGATTAAAAAGTATATTTAAGTAAGGTATAAAATACATTGAATATGTTATATATAAATCAGTTACATTTAAACTACTGAAAGGTATGGCTGGAAGAAAATCGAGAAAAGCTAAACGAAGAAGGCATAATAATATTACCATCAAAAGAGTACAAAGAGGGGTTGGCCGAGGTCGAAGGCGTAGTAGAAGAGGAAGAAAGAGAAACAAAGTTGGTGGTAATCCTGCTATGCCATTGTTGATTCTAGGTTCAATGTTAGCTCCAGTTATAGAAAGATCACTTGGAGGTTTAATTGAAAAAATATAGTTTTTTATAATGGTAAAATCTAATAAAGTACCATTAATTACAAAATAAATGGGGAAATGTTAATAGCATTGTCAAATTCACCTCAAAAATTTAGAAGAAATATAATTCTACATGCCCCAAATGACTTAATTAATAGTATATGTGAATGTTGTAAAAATGTTTTAAAGGGTAATGTTCCCATGTCAAATGGTCATACATCACAGCTGAAAGCTCATAGTAAACACATACGGAAATTAGCTGACCATAAAATAAGTATTAAAAAAAAAAAAATATTAAATAATAAAAATAATAGTGATTTACTCTCATTATTAGGAACTATTATTAAACCTATTTTAAAAAAAATATGAAAAAAATGGTTATTGTTCCGATGAAAACATTAGAAGAGATGAATCAATGAAAAAAACAACATATACCTACTTTACCAGTTAATCCTGATATTAGTAAAACTTCAAATTTACAATCTGAAATGGGTAATATTTTAAAACGAGATGATTTAAATGAATCCGATAAATCACGCTTATTCGGGGAAACATTACATAAATTTAGACTATCGCATACTAAAGCTATATCATTTGCACAACCTAAAAATAACCCCGAAACTACTATCAAAAAAAATGTACATGGAATTAATGATGATATTATTGAGAGTATTCCTAAAACTATGCAACGTAAAGGTACATTATTATTAGAACGTTTAAAACAAGATCCAAATATAAAATGGGATGATAAAGGGGTTTTAGAAATTAATGGTAAAACAATTGCAGGTTCAAATATAATAGATTTAGTTAATGATGTAATTAGACAAAGAAAAAAATCACAACCTCCAACAGGATGGAATTATTTTTCTAAAATTTTAAAAGATATTAATATACCAAAGGAATATATAGGAAATAAACAACGATGGACATCAATGCATAAAGGGTTTGATAGTGATGATGATGAAGAATATTTTGACAAAAGTAATATAGTAGATTCAAGTTTTTCTCTTTCCCCCATTCCATCAACATCAGGTATAAAAAAGAGTGTTGATAAATATTACATAAAGAATTTATTTAAAATCAAATGGTAATCATATTGGTTTAGCTTTTCATAAAAACATTATTGAAACGTTTGGGGGGGTTCTAGATAATCTTATTGATGTAGACATTTCTGATAACATATATCTACACAACTACGGATTTTTTAAAAAAAATAATAGAGAGAATAATGTAGACTTAAATATAAATTTTAACAATTTGTTCATTTATAGCGATATAGTAGATTACACAATAGTAGGTCATACAGAAAGTCCATTATTAAGAATTATTGAATATCAAACATCTATTGTTAATAATAATAATCATTTAGAATTCATAAATTATCATTATTTACCTGTAAGTAAATCTAGTTTTGATGAACTTACTATATTAATAAGAGGTAACACTGGGGATGAGGTTCATTTTATGAAAGGTCTTACAATTGTAAAGCTGCATTTTAAAAAATATAATGTTGCCGATATATAGAGGTCGAGGTAAACAATATGGGTCTGGGATAGGAAGTATAATAAAAGGTGTTACCAAAAAAACTATACCTCTATTAGAACCAATAGGTAAAAATATTTTAAATACACTTAAACATGATGGGATAAATGAAGGTATTGGAGCCTTTACAGATATTGTTAAACATGGAAAAAATGTAAAACAGGTCGTAGGAGATAGGGGTTTACAAACAATTAAAAAAATAAGTAGAAATTTATTATCTGGTTTAGATAATTCTATTCAAGGAAGAACATTTAAAAAAAGACCGTCTAAGAAAAAAACTATAAAATCAAATGGAGGTAGGAAAATAATTCATTTGAAAAAAAAGAAACGAAGAAGTAAGGTTAATAAAAGGTCACTAGATATTTTTGATTAAATATGATGGAACATGGTTCATGTAGTTGTAGTAAAAGTGAATTAGATGTTAATAGTGTACCGCCTACCATGGCCTCTATGGTAGAAGGTCAATGGACCGAACATTATCCAATTGTTAACCCTAGAAATAATGACGGTCCTATAGAATTTATGATTCCTGCACAAACCCAAAAATGGACTGATATTAATCAGTCATATTTAAGATTAAGATTAAAAATAACAAAAGATGACGGAACTGATATTGAAGATGATACTAATTTATCTACTGTTAACAATTTTTTTCATAGTCTATTTAGCAGTATTGATTTATACTTGAATAATAAATTAATTCCATGTGCAGATAAATATGGATATAAGGCTTATTTCAGCTCAACATAAAATCACCATACTAAACGATTTAGAATGGTTTAGATTAGATAAAGAAGGAGATGTTATAAAAAATACAAAAGCTGGTGGGGGTGCTGGGTGGATAGAAAGAAAAGGAAAAATTACAGCAACAAATTTAGAAATGTGTGGCCAAATACACCTTGATTTATTTTTACAAGAAAAATATTTACCTAATGGAATATATATAAGGCTAAAACTAAATAGAGCAACTACAGATTTTTGTTTGATGGGTTCAGATGTTAAGGGAAAAATAGATATCCTAGAAGCTGCTTATAATATTAGAACTGTTACACTAGCACCTACTGTAGCTAATAATTTACATCAACATATTGCACAAAAAAATATGAAAATTCCGATTAGAAGAGCTGTAATAAAAACATTTACAATTACAGCAGGTTTACAATCTAAAATTGATGATTATACCTTTATAGGTCAAATGCCTAAGAGAATATTTGTAGGAATGGTTAAAAATTCTGATATGAATGGGGATCCAAAAACAAATCCGTTTAATTTTCAACATTTTAAAATATCTAAATTAGATATTAGTTTAGATGGTAAAAGTATTCATAATAAAACACTAGAACCTGATTTTACTAGTGCTACAAATAAAAATACTTTGCAATCATATATTACACTATTGAATGCTATGGGTGTAAATATGCATGATGATTCATTTGGATTTCCATTCAATGAATATGAAAATGGACATACATTGTGGGGCTTTGATTTAACAGCCGATCAAGGAAGTGAAGAAGGACATCTACATCCTATAAATACAGGAAATCTACGAATTGAAATAGGATTTAGTGAAGCACTAACACATCCAATAAACGTTATTATATATGCTGAATATGATAAATCAAATAGAAATTAATAGCATCAGAGAAGTGATTGCAGATTATTAACAATGGATACATAAGCGCTACAATATTTATTGGACAAATCTACTATATTAAAACATTTAAATGGAATTGTGTGCGCTAAAGATGAACTAGAAATGGAACAATATATCAAAAAAACATATATTGTGAATACAGATGATTCAAACAAACCAGGAAAACATTGGGTGCTAATATATTTCAAGGAGAACATTGGATTTTATTTCGATTCTTATGGAAATACACAACATATAAAAGAAGAAATTGTGAACTTTATGAACAATAATTGTAAAAAATGGACTAAAAATTATATTAGAATTCAAAGCACATATAGTGTTATGTGCGGAATATTTTGTTTATTTGTTCTTGATATTTTAGCTAAAGGTATTGATTTAAAACAAATACTAACCAATATGTTCTATACAAATAATGAATATTTGTATAAAAATGACATTATTATTAAAACTTGGTTTGATAAACATTATGGAAAATTATATGAACATGGTAAAATGATGAAGGAATTAGATACTGTTTATGTTAATTATAAAAATAACCAATGTTGTAAATGTGAAAAAATTTAAAAATAACATGTATGTTACTAATGTTTTTTGTTAATAGTTAATAGTTAGTTATTTTAGTAAATAAAAATTATATTGAAAAATTATTATGTGTTATGTTTTTTAGTAGTCACTAGGGTTGGAACTATAGGGCATGTTACCCCAAAACTCCCCATTTTTGAAAATGCCCCATAGTGCCAGAAAAAATATGCCCTATACTGCCACCCACCTCGGTACAATGCCCCATAGTGCCATACAAAACCCCCCCATTTTTGAAAATGCCCCATAGCGCCAGAAAAAATATGCCCATACTGCCACCCACCTCGGTACAATGCCCCATAGTGCCATAGACATGCCCCATAGTGCCACCCTATACTACTCACATACCGTCATCCCATCTTGGGTTAACATGAACTTTTTATAAACATTTGTTTTCCGCATGGATGTGTTCCTCAGTACCATCTACTCTGTCTATGGGGAAGATATGGATCAATTGTAAGACGCCACCACAAGGATCCAAATTCACAAAACCTTCTTTATACTATTTCGTTGCATATTTGTAATGACACATTATAAATAGAACATAGCATATAATGTAGTTTTGGAAAACAAACACAGCACACTGCGAAGATGTTTACTGTAGAATAGAAGTATTCTTGCCACTGGTGCGACGTCCACCAATAGTAGTACATGTGGAGAATCATGGGTGATATCCAATAAGTGTACCCTACAGATAACCTCATTTCAAGGGAAAGTATCCCGCTATGTGTTTTTTGTGAGGCAATATGTACACCATGTGACCCCACTGGGGAATTGGTTCCGGGTCGTTGTATCCTAGAAAGTAGTTTTTACAATCAAGCAGACCATAATTTGATGATGGTTTACTGTAGAACCAGAGACTGTTTGCATTTCTTACTGTGATTGTGGTGCATCTGTGGCATTTGTGCTAATTTGAAGAAGACTGTTTGTGCATTTATTTCAGTATTACTTGTTCCAGCGCATTGATGAGTAAACAGCCATACATGACAGCTAGGATCCCTACGCGTTCCACTTTTAACCGGTGTTTGTTTACATTTGACAATTGTGAAAACTGTGATGGTGATGCCATGACTTACTTGTGTCTAACAGCAAGCAGCAGCCCCGGAGTTTACAGAACTGCATGCGGTAAATGTGGATTCTTGTTTGGAACTGAGAATTGACTGTCACAGTTCATCGATTTACCATAGCACGAAGAAGGAGAACATACAGTGATGTGCATCCAAACGTAGCAGCTAAATGGTAAGCATAGTTGTATATATTCGGACAGTAGAGTAAGTATTTCAAACAAACATTTTATGTAACGTCTCCCCACGCCAATCCACTCAGTGTTATCTACATTATATATCACACTATATATTGAGACAATACAATTCAGGTTAACTATGTGTGTGTGTGCATCTGTCATGATAGCAGTTTTGATTTGTCGCATTATATATAATTGAAGGTACGTAGACGGGGGTACAATTGACCAAATAAGTTCTATTATGAATAGTTTTGAATTCATTGATGCCACGACAAATAATTCACGTTTCAACTGATAAATAACTTCGTTTTTATTTCATCAAATACAAACAAACATTATAACATATGAAGTAAGCAAAAAATGACCCATGATCAAATATGGTATACTAGCAGAGTGTATTTCGGCGGTAATCTCAATATTTAAACAAATACAAATTAATAATAATACTACCGTGTACGTTGGAAATTTAAAGCCTGAAAATAGATTACATATTTCAAGAATAAGTAAATTGAGAAATATTTACGTATAACTAAGACTATGAATACCGAACCAGGACAAATTCACACCCGTCCAGTAAATTCATGCTACACTGGAAACAGCTAGTTTGTTAATAATATCCTATTGTATACCCTACGATACAGTCGTAGTACGTTGATCACATGCACAGTCCATGTCATCCACAAATATATAATACTCAGCTATGGAATTCCATAAATACGTATGTACACGTAATTGATAAATTTGATTCATACGATATAAACTGTAGCCTTTTATATGACTTATGTCATGTGACAGTAGAATGTCACAATGAAAACAATAAAATAAATATGTGTATTCATAAAGTATCTTCAAAGGCGACACTTCTAATTAACTCAAATCTTTTAAATACCAAACTTGCTAAATTCCTTAATGTATTTCTGTTTTCTGATTTTAACATTTCAAATCTTTTAAACATGTGGCATCTATTACGGACATATAGTTTAAAATAAGTTATTCGTATGATATGCATCACGAAGCTTATTACAGGTAGGGCATAAACGCTCTTGACGAGGAATGCTGTGTGGCCTGTGCCACCTACCTGTCTCGATTTCAAGACGATGAGAAGAAACTCTTAATTTAGTTAGAGCAATTCTGTATTTTTTAATATTAATGATATCAAAATATGGTTTAAAATCCAATGACATAAACATATGCTCGAGTCGAGTTTCTAATACTAGATTCCCAGTTTGAAGGTATCCCTAAGTATCTGTATCTGTCTAACAATACCCAACATTATTGTCACCTACTCCCTGTGTTTCCCATACCATATTAAAGCCTAAGTTACATAAAATATCCCTGACCAATAATGCCCACTTTTTCTTCCTAGACTGTGTATTTATATCTCTCAGTAACAGAGAATATATAATCTTGATGTATTTTCTGTCAGCGCAGTTAAGTACTTTTAACCAGTATTTAATAATGTTGTAATATCTTTGAGTTTTGTAATGTATTCTACCCAATTTCCCCATAAATAAAATCATTTTGCGTGGAGGTTTTAACACCTAAAATTGATTTGCAATACGGCATATGAACTCGTTCAATATGAGATGACTGACAAATTCCCCAAACTTCATATGAGTAATTTCAAATTGGTGTTACTAGCTTATGAAACAGTTCCAACGTATGTTTAACAGACATGTTTTCAAATCGGTAAAGATATTTCCGAAGCTTAAACGTTGCTCTTAAAGCTTGACCCGACAACGTTTTATATGCATCACTAAATGAACCACCCGTCGTAAATACAATACCCAAGTAGCTAAATCTACAAACAATTTCAAGTTCGGAGTTTTGAAGCAAAAACCTTAGATTGCGTGGTAATAATCCACCTTTTCTGAATACCATGACTTTGGTCATTTCTTTATTTACCTGCAATGTCCAATGATTACAATAATCTTTTTAAATGTTTAAATTAGTTTGCTGTATTTGCATATAAAACTATGTTGTATGCATATAGATGTAAAAATATTTTCATGAAACCTAAATATATACCCTGCGCAACTTTAAGGTATAGTTCATCATCCAGATCATTTAAATACATACAAAATAAAAAGGGAGAAAGACATTAACTCCTAAGAAGCAATCGAAACTATCACTTAACCCGTTTTTCTAGTTTTACCTTTGACGTAACGTTTTAATACATGGATTTTACAACGTTGAATATTTTGCCCTTAATGCCAAGATGGACAAGCTTATACCGGATATTGTCTCTGACAAGGTAATCAAATACCTTACTGAAATCTCTAAAACAACAATAAAGAGATTTATTATTGTTTAAGGAATGGTTAATCAAACCATGTAGAGCAAAATGTAATATGTCGTACTCACGTTTGCTCTAAAACTTGAGCCAATCAGATAATGTATTGTTAATCCTGTTATACTTACATTGTACAGTAAGAACAGCTTGTTTATTATCCACTGGTTGTATTCCATTATCTGCATTACATCTGTATGTTGCAGCATCTGTCCTCTTAACCTCGCTAATTTTGTAGGACAGTCTATTGCTGCCACTGGTACCGACTCCTTGATGAATAACACTGCCTTGTCCATTCTTGAACCATTTGAATGTAGACACTGGTTTACTGGATGCTTCACAATGTAGTATGCTGTAATTGCCCTCTACTACACTAATGTCCTGCATTGTTTGAATCAGCGGGCTAACTGAAATGTGAACACAATTGTTAAACTTAGGATGTATGCTGTATACCCTACTATCAATTGTGACGATGTTTTGCATTAGGTGTTTTCATATCATTATGTCTTTCGTGAAAGAGATTTAAAAGCAAATACAATAATCGCGGAACATGATTTTGTCCTGTCTCAAAATGGTTTTATCAATCATGCCGTAACATACTGCAGGTCGATCTATACATCGATGATTAACCTTGGTTTGACCAACTCTTTAAGATATTGTCACAAAATGACTCTTGAATGACATAGTATTTAACCCTAAGTCGGGGCCTCAATTGCCCATTATATATAACAAGGTTTTATTGCCAATATAGAACATTGGTCATCGATACACGGTTTAAGTTTATTGTGTAAGTTTAATTGTATGTATGGTATTGTACTATACAACAAACGTCCTGTATATCACAGGCGAATCTTTTAAAACATTTCACGGCTCATAACAGCCAGTGTAAAATTAGTTGATTCAATTTGTGTGCAAATGATTGCCACAAAACCACATGCTTACAGTTAGCCACCAAATAATTAGCTGATTTCATGTCCATGTAAAGCCCGTGTTAAATGTATATATATGTTATGGCGTGACGACGACTGATAAAAACTCCACACGACTGAGATATTGTACCAGACAATATAAGATCATTGACAGAATAGAGCGACACGGGAGTCTTGGTCAGAACTATCTAACAAGCGGTTTAAGACCGCTCGCAACCTAGGATGTTGATATACCACTTCTAGCCAGATAGACGTGCCAATGAGTGGAGCAGCTGTCGAAGGACGGAGACACCACATACTCGCTAGATGGGCGACGACACATCACCAACGGCAATGAGCACGTGGATAAGTGGGACTGTATACCGGAACTAGCACGGAGTCGCCACATAACCGGAACTCAACCGGATGAATTGGAAGGACGAACGTCACAGAACGTGAATAAGTGGGGCTGCAGACCGGAGCTAGACACGGAGTCACCACATACCCGGAATGAATTGGGAAACATGAAACATGATAGCGTACATATAGACTAGTACACGAGTATCGAACTATTAACCTAACCTACCAAATTTCAAGCAACTGTTCATTATCTTAGATACAGCCAGTAGAGACTTATAACAAACTTGGATCCAGCGGAAACGTTCAGTTAACTAAGTGCACGTACTAAATTAAACTGTTGAATTTGTTTTCAGTCATTGTATATATATATATTTAATCTAATTGTTGTATAAGTAAAGTGTTGTACATATGGTATGTTGTGTTGCTGTATTCTTTAATAGTGAGTGATCGCCACTAGGATCATCTTGTGTCAGATATGTCGTCATCAAAAAGAACCAAACTGTATTAAAAACTATATAATAATATTGCGATGACATTTAAGAACAATTGTGTCAATAATTGATTGATCTATTGTTATGTACTAGTTGCACGGGTGAACGACATCTAGTTTCAACAAAACGACATAGTGCTTAAGTCGGAAGTATATTCACAAGATGGTGTCACGAGGTGGCCATTTTTGATTTCGGATCAGAATGATTTTAGTAGTTTATGATTGGCAAGTTGCCAAGATGCTTCACGCGAAATGTCATCATAATTGACGAAGCTGTTCAGTATATAAGACAGCAATAGATGTTTAATATAACATACATTTTTCATATCGGAGTGGTATGGTTTTAGGAACTTCTGATGTCAACACCACGTTTCACCAACATTGACCAACCGGTTGAGGAAAAGTCGAATATAATCTATTGAAGCTGACAGGTAATAGATGCCAGTTTGAGCATCCGATCAGAATAATGATATCATACCAAGTTTAATCAACATTGACTAGCAGGCGGAGAACTTGAAATTAAATTTCAAGATGGCCACCGTGGTGGTCACTATGAATATAGGATCGTATTGGAGCACATTTGATCTACTAATTGCTCCAATGCTTCGCACCATGAATCACCAACAGTAACTGAGCAGTTTAGGAAGGGAGGCAGCTGACAATATAATTTCACCACGCAATGGCCATTTTGAGTTTCGAATTAGAACATATTAGCTGTGTTGATCTATTATTTACACCAATGCTCCACACTAAGCTGTTTTATCAAATAGTTACCACCAACCTGATGCTCATCACTTTCCAAGTTTCAAGAACATTGGCCAGGCTGAGGTGAGGTGAAGTAGAAATAGATATTCAAGATTGTAGCAATATTGTATTGGTAAATAGTTTAGCTATTTGTATCTATATGCTCTAATGGTCTATGCCAATCTATAGCAATATTACCATTATATGTATAGTAATTAATAGATCTGAAAAATAATAGGTTAAATAGCATTATAAGTTTGTCAAAGCTAATATGCCGCAGTTTCTCTGCATTATATATTATGAGTACACCTTCAGCACCTCTACATTGACGATGCAAGTTTAAACTGGAGAGGGCTGTGAGCAGAAATCCAACTGTTCATAGTACATGAGTAGACAATCCAACTGTTCATGTACAGCTGCGCAATAGTTCTCTACAGGTGAAACCTTCCAGCATTTAAGCGGATAATCTACACACATGAACTAGTTTGACTCTGATGTATTCGTTTAACTGATCATTTATCGTTCTGTTCATTACTATATATATAACGATTCATAAAAGTACGTACATTTCAGATAAAGTGTTGCTGTGATATAGATATATACAAAAGATCATCCATAACTGTAGGTACATTTCAGATCCAGTGTTGCTGTGACATAGATATATACATAAGATCATTCATAAAAGCACGTATATTTCAGATCCAGTGTTGCTGTGACATAGATATATACAAAAGATCATTCATAAAAGTACGTATATTTCATATCGAGTGTTGCTATGATATAGATATATACAAAAGATCATTCATAAAAGTACGTACATTTCAGATCCAGTGTTGCTGTGATATAGATATATACAAAAGATCATTCATAAATGTACGTACATTTCAGATCCAGTGTTGCTGTGATATAGATATGTACAAAAGATCATTCATAAATGTACGTACATTTCAGATCCAGTTTTGATGTGATATAGATATATACAAAAGAACATTCATAAATGTAGGTACATTTCAGATCCAGTGTTGCTGTGATATGGATATATACAAAAGATCATTCATAAAAGTACGTACATTTCAGATCCAGTGTTGCTGTGATATATATAATATGCAAAAGATCATTAATAAATGTACGTACATTTCAGATCCAGTGTTGCTGTGATATAGGTATATACAAAAGATCATTCATACATGTACGTACATTTCAGATCCAGTGTTGCTGTGATATAGATATATACAAAAGATTATTCATAAAAGTACGTACATTTCAGATCCAGTGTTGCTGTGATATAGATATATACAAAGGATCATTCATAAAGGTACGTACATTTCATATTGAGTGTTGCTATGATATAGATATAATATTATACAAAAGATCATTCATAAAAGTACGTACATTTCAGATCCAGTGTTGCTGTGATATAGATATATACAAAAGATCATTCATAAATGTACGTACATTTCAGATCCAGTGTTGCTGTGATATAAATATAATATTATACAAAAGATCATCCATAAATGTACGTACATTTCAGATCCAGTGTTGCTGTGACATAGATATATACAAAAGATCATTCATAAAAGCACGTATATTTCAGATCCAGTATTGCTGTGATATAGATATATACAAAGGATCATTCATAAAAGTACGTACATTTCATATCGAATGTTGCTATGATATAGATATAATATTATACAAAAGATCATTCATAAAAGCACGTATATTTCAGATCCAGTATTGCTGTGATATAGATATATATAAAGGATCATTCATAAAAGTACGTACATTTCATATCGAATGTTGCTATGATATAGATATAATATTATACAAAAGATCATTCATAAAAGTACGTACATTTCAGATCCAGTGTTGCTGTGATATAGATATATACAAAAGATCATTCATAAATGTACGTACATTTCAGATCCAGTGTTGCTGTGATATGGATATATACAAAAGATTATTCATAAGAGTACGTACATTTCAGATCCAGTGTTGCTGTGATATAGATATATACAAAAGATCATTCACAAATGTACGTACATTTCAGATCCAGTGTTGCTGTGATATGGATATATACAAAAGATTATTCATAAAAGTACGTACATTTCAGATCCAGTGTTGCTGTGATATAGATATAATATTATACAAAAGATCATTCATAAAAGTACGTACATTTCAGATCCAGTGTTGCTGTGATATATATAATATGCAAAAGATCATTCATAAATGTACGTACATTTCAGATCCAGTGTTGCTGTGATATAGATATATACAAAAGATCATTCATAAATGTACGTACATTTCAGATCCAGTGTTGCTGTGATATAGGTATATACAAAGGATCATTCATAAAAGTACGTACATTTCAGATCCAGTGTTGCTGTGATATAGATATATACAAAGGATCATTCATAAATGTACGTACATTTCAGATCCAGTGTTGCTGTGATATAGATATAATATTATACAAAAGATCATTCATAAAAGTACGTACATTTCAGATCCAGTGTTGCTGTGATATAGATATATACAAAAGATCATTCATAAATGTACGTACATTTCAGATCCAGTGGTGCTGTGACATAGATATATACAAACGATATTCATAAAAGTACGTACATTTCAGATCCAGTGTTGCTGTGATATAGATATATACAAAGGATATTCATAAAAGTACGTACATTTCATATCGAGTGTTGTTATGATATAGATATAATATTATACAAAAGATCATTCATAAAAGTACGTACATTTCAGATCCAGTGTTGCTGTGATATAGATATATACAAAAGATCATTCATAAATGTACGTACATTTCAGATCCAGTGTTGCTGTGATATAAATATAATATTATACAAAAGATCATCCATAAATGTACGTACATTTCAGATCCAGTGTTGCTGTGACATAGATATATACAAAAGATCAGTCATAAAATCACGTATATTTCAGATCCAGTGTTGATGTGACATAGATATATACAAAAGATCATTCATAAAAGTACGTATATTTCAGATCCAGTGTTGCTGTGATATAGATATATACAAAAGATCATTCATAAAAGTACGTACATTTCATATCGAGTGTTGCTATGATATAGATATATACAAAAGATCATTCATAAATGTACGTACATTTCAGATCCAGTGTTGCTGTGATATAGATATATACAAAAGATCATTCATAAATGTACGTACATTTCAGATCCAGTGTTGCTGTGATATAGATATATACAAAAGATCATTCATAAAAGTACGTACATTTCAGATCCAGTGTTGCTGTGATATAGATATATACAAAAGATCATTCATAAAAGTACGTACATTTCAGATCCAGTGTTGCTGTGATATAGATATATACAAAGGATCATTCATAAATGTACGTACATTTCAGATCCAGTGTTGCTGTGATATAGATATATACAAAGGATCATTCATAAAAGTACGTACATTTCATATCGAGTGTTGCTATGATATAGATATAATATTATACAAAAGATCATTCATAAAAGTACGTACATTTCAGATCCAGTGTTGCTGTGATATAGATATATACAAAAGATCATTCATAAATGTACGTACATTTCAGATCCAGTGTTGCTGTGATATAGATATATACAAATGATCATTAATAAAAGTACGTACATTTCATATCGAGTGTTGCTATGATATAGATATAATATTATACAAAAGATCATTCATAGAAGTACGTACATTTCAGATCCAGTGTTGCTGTGATATAGATATATACAAATGATCATTAATAAATGTACGTACATTTCAGATCCAGTGGTGCTGTGATATATATAATATGCAAAAGATCATTCATAAATGTACGTACATTTCAGATCCAGTGTTGCTGTGATATAGGTATATACAAAAGATCATTCATACATGTACGTACATTTCAGACCCAGTGTTGCTGTGATATAGGTATATACAAAGGATCATTCATAAAAGTACGTACATTTCAGATCCAGTGTTGCTGTGATATAGGTATATACAAAGGATCATTCATAAATGTACGTACATTTCAGATCCAGTGTTGCTGTGATATAGATATAATATTATACAAAAGATCATTCATAAAAGTACGTACATTTCAGATCCAGTGTTGCTGTGATATAGATATATACAAAAGATCATTCATAAATGTACGTACATTTCAGATCCAGTGGTGCTGTGACATAGATATATACAAACGATTATTCATAAAAGTACGTACATTTCAGATCCAGTGTTGCTGTGATATAGATATATACAAAGGATAATTCATAAAAGTACGTACATTTCATATCGAGTGTTGTTATGATATAGATATAATATTATACAAAAGATCATTCATAAAAGTACGTACATTTCAGATCCAGTGTTGCTGTGATATAGATATATACAAAAGATCATTCATAAATGTACGTACATTTCAGATCCAGTGTTGCTGTGATATAGATATATACAAAAGATCATCCATAAATGTACGTACATTTCAGATCCAGTGTTGCTGTGACATAGATATATACAAAAGATCAGTCATAAAATCACGTATATTTCAGATCCAGTGTTGATGTGACATAGATATATACAAAAGATCATTCATAAAAGTACGTATATTTCAGATCCAGTGTTGCTGTGATATAGATATATACAAAAGATCATTCATAAAAGTACGTACATTTCATATCGAGTGTTGCTATGATATAGATATATACAAAAGATCATTCATAAATGTACGTACATTTCAGATCCAGTGTTGCTGTGATATAGATATATACAAAAGATCATTCATAAAAGTACGTACATTTCAGATCCAGTGTTGCTGTGATATAGATATATACAAAAGATCATTCATAAATGTACGTACATTTCAGATCCAGTGTTGCTGTGATATAGATATATACAAAGATCATTCATAAAAGTACGTACATTTCAGATCCAGTGTTGCTGTGATATAGATATATACAAAGGATCATTCATAAATGTACGTACATTTCAGATCCAGTGTTGCTGTGATATAGATATATACAAAGGATCATTAATAAAAGTACGTACATTTCATATCGAGTGTTGCTATGATATAGATATAATATTATACAAAAGATCATTCATAGAAGTACGTACATTTCAGATCCAGTGTTGCTGTGATATAGATATATACAAATGATCATTAATAAATGTACGTACATTTCAGATCCAGTGTTGCTGTGATATAGATATATACAAAAGATCATTCATAAAAGTACGTACATTTCATATCGAGTGTTGCTATGATATAGATATAATATTATACAAAAGATCATTCATAAAAGTACGTACATTTCAGATCCAGTGTTGCTGTGATATAGATATATACAAAAGATCATTCATAAATGTACGTACATTTCAGATCCAGTGTTGCTGTGATATAAATATAATATTATACAAATGATCATCCATAAATGTACGTACATTTCAGATCCAGTGTTGCTGTGATATAGATATATACAAAAGATCATCATAAAAGACGTATATTTCAGATCCAGTGGTGCTGTGACATAGACATATACAAAAGATTATTCATAAAAGTACGTACATTTCATATCGAGTGTTGCTATGATATAGATATAATATTATACAAAAGATCATTCATAAAAGTACGTACATTTCAGATCCAGTGTTGCTGTGATATAGATATATACAAAAGATCATTCATAAATGTACGTACATTTCAGATCCAGTGTTGCTGTGATATAAATATAATATTATACAAATGATCATCCATAAATGTACGTACATTTCAGATCCAGTGTTGCTGTGACATAGATATATACAAAAGATCAATCATAAAAGCACGTATATTTCAGATCCAGTGTTGCTGTGACATAGATATATACAAAAGATCATTCATAAAAGTACGTATATTTCATATCGAGTGTTGCTGTTATATAGATATATACAAAAGATCATTCATAAAAGTACGTACATTTCAGATCCAGTGTTGCTGTGATATAGATATATACAAAAGATCATTCATAAATGTACGTACATTTCAGATCCAGTGTTGCTGTGATATAGATATATACAAAAGATCATTCATAAATGTACGTACATTTCAGATCCAGTGTTGCTGTGATATAGATATATATACAAAAGATCATTCATAAAAGTACGTACATTTCAGATCCAGTGTTGCTGTGATATAGATATATACAAAGGATCATTCATAAAAGTACGTACATTTCATATCGAGTGTTGCTATGATATAGATATAATATTATACAAAAGATCATTCATAAAAGTACGTACATTTCAGATCCAGTGTTGCTGTGATATATATAATATGCAAAAGATCATTCATAAATGTACGTACATTTCAGATCCAGTGTTGCTGTGATATAGATATATACAAAAGATCATTCATAAATGTACGTACATTTCAGATCCAGTGTTGCTGTGATATAGATATATACAAAGGATCATTCATAAAAGTACGTACATTTCAGATCCAGTGTTGCTGTGATATAGATATATACAAAGGATCATTCATAAATGTACGTACATTTCAGATCCAGTGTTGCTGTGATATAGATATAATATTATACAAAAGATCATTCATAAAAGTACGTACATTTCAGATCCAGTGTTGCTGTGATATAGATATATACAAAAGATCATTCATAAATGTACGTACATTTCAGATCCAGTGTTGCTGTGACATAGATATATACAAAAGATTATTCATAAAAGTACGTACATTTCAGATCCAGTGTTGCTGTGATATAGATATATACAAAGGATCATTCATAAAAGTACGTACATTTCATATCGAGTGTTGTTATGATATAGATATAATATTATACAAAAGATCATTCATAAAAGTACGTACATTTCAGATCCAGTGTTGCTGTGATATAGATATATACAAAAGATCATCCATAAATGTACGTACATTTCAGATCCAGTGTTGCTGTGACATAGATATATACAAAAGATCATCATAAAATACGTAATTTCAGATCCAGTGTTGCTGTGATATAGATATATACAAAAGATCATCATAAAAGACGTATATTTCAGATCCAGTGTTGCTGTGATATAGATATATACAAAAGATCATTCATAAAAGTACGTACATTTCATATCGAGTGTTGCTATGATATAGATATATACAAAAGATCATTCATAAATGTACGTACATTTCAGATCCAGTGTTGCTGTGATATAGATATATACAAAAGATCATTCATAAAAGTACGTACATTTCAGATCCAGTGTTGCTGTGATATAGATATATACAAAAGATCATTCATAAAAGTACGTACATTTCAGATCCAGTGTTGCTGTGATATAGATATATACAAAAGATCATTCATAAAAGTACGTACATTTCAGATCCAGTGTTGCTGTGATATAGATATATACAAAAGATCATTCATAAATGTACGTACATTTCAGATCCAGTGTTGCTGTGATATAGATATATACAAAAGATCATTCATAAAAGTACGTACATTTCAGATCCAGTGTTGCTGTGATATAGATATATACAAAAGATCATTCATAAAAGTACGTACATTTCAGATCCAGTGTTGCTGTGATATAGATATATACAAAAGATCATTCATAAAAGTACGTACATTTCAGATCCAGTGTTGCTGTGATATAGATATATACAAAAGATCATTCATAAAAGTACGTACATTTCAGATCCAGTGTTGCTGTGATATAGATATATACAAAAGATCATTCATAAATGTACGTACATTTCAGATCCAGTGTTGCTGTGATATAGATATATACAAAAGATCATTCATAAAAGTACGTACATTTCAGATCCAGTGTTGCTGTGATATAGATATATACAAAGGATCATTCATAAATGTACGTACATTTCAGATCCAGTGTTGCTATGATATAGATATAATATTATACAAAAGATCATTCATAAAAGTACGTACATTTCAGATCCAGTGTTGCTGTGATATAGATATATACAAAAGATCATTCATAAATGTACGTACATTTCAGATCCAGTGTTGCTGTGATATAGATATATACAAAAGATTATTCATAAAAGTACGTACATTTCAGATCCAGTGTTGCTGTGATATAGATATATACAAAGGATCATTCATAAAAGTACGTACATTTCATATCGAGTGTTGCTATGATATAGATATAATATTATACAAAAGATCATTCATAAAAGTACGTACATTTCAGATCCAGTGTTGCTGTGATATAGATATATACAAAAGATCATTCATAAATGTACGTACATTTCAGATCCAGTGTTGCTGTGACATAGATATATACAAAAGATCAGTCATAAAATCACGTATATTTCAGATCCAGTGTTATGTGACATAGATATATACAAAAGATCAGTCATAAAAGCACGTATATTTCAGATCCAGTGTTGCTGTGATATAGATATATACAAAAGATCATTCATAAAAGTACGTATATTTCATATCGAGTGTTGCTATGATATAGATATATACAAAAGATCATTCATAAATGTACGTACATTTCTGATCCAGTGTTGCTGTGATATAGATATATACAAAAGATCATTCATAAAAGTACGTACATTTCAGATCCAGTATTGCTGTGATATAGATATATACAAAAGATCATTCATAAATGTACGTACATTTCAGATCCAGTGTTGCTGTGATATAGATATATACAAAGGATCATTAATAAAAGTACGTACATTTCAGATCCAGTGTTGCTGTGATATAGATATATACAAAGGATCATTCATAAATGTACGTACATTTCAGATCCAGTGTTGCTGTGATATAGATATATACAAAGGATCATTAATAAAAGTACGTACATTTCATATCGAGTGTTGCTATGATATAGATATAATATTATACAAAAGATCATTCATAGAAGTACGTACATTTCAGATCCAGTGTTGCTGTGATATAGATATATACAAATGATCATTAATAAATGTACGTACATTTCAGATCCAGTGTTGCTGTGATATAGATATAATATTTACAAAGGATCATTCATAAATGTACGTACATTTCAGATCCAGTGTTGCTGTGATATAGATATATACAAAAGATCATTCACAAATGTACGTACATTTCAGATCCAGTGTTGCTGTGATATGGATATATACAAAAGATTATTCATAAAAGTACGTACATTTCAGATCCAGTGTTGCTGTGATATAGATATATACAAAAGATCATTCACAAATGTACGTACATTTCAGATCCAGTGTTGCTGTGATATGGATATATACAAAAGATTATTCATAAAAGTACGTACATTTCAGATCCAGTGTTGCTGTGATATAGATATATACAAAAGATCATTCACAAATGTACGTACATTTCAGATCCAGTGTTGCTGTGATATGGATATATACAAAAGATTATTCATAAAAGTACGTACATTTCAGATCCAGTGTTGCTGTGATATAGATATATACAAAGGATCATTCATAAAAGTACGTACATTTCATATCGAGTGTTGCTATGATATAGATATAATATTATACAAAAGATCATTCATAAAAGTACGTACATTTCAGATCCAGTGTTGCTGTGATATACATAATATGCAAAAGATCATTCATAAATGTACGTACATTTCAGATCCAGTGTTGCTGTGATATAGGTATATACAAAAGATCATTCATACATGTACGTACATTTCAGATCCAGTGTTGCTGTGATATAGGTATATACAAAGGATCATTCATAAAAGTACGTACATTTCAGATCCAGTGTTGCTGTGATATAGATATATACAAAGGATCATTCATAAAGGTACGTACATTTCATATCGAGTGTTGTTATGATATAGATATAATATTATACAAAAGATCATTCATAAAAGTACGTACATTTCAGATCCAGTATTGCTGTGATATAGATATATACAAAAGATCATTCATAAATGTACGTACATTTCAGATCCAGTGTTGCTGTGATATAGATATATACAAAGGATCATTAATAAAAGTACGTACATTTCAGATCCAGTGTTGCTGTGATATAGATATATACAAAGGATCATTCATAAATGTACGTACATTTCAGATCCAGTGTTGCTGTGATATAGATATATACAAAGGATCATTAATAAAGGTACGTACATTTCTTATCGAGTGTTGCTATGATATAGATATAATATTATACAAAAGATCATTCATAGAAGTACGTACATTTCAGATCCAGTGTTGCTGTGATATAGATATATACAAATGATCATTAATAAATGTACGTACATTTCAGATCCAGTGTTGCTGTGATATAGATATATATTATACAAAGGATCATTCATAAAAGTACGTACATTTCAGATCCAGTGTTGCTGTGATATAGATATATACAAAGGATCATTCATAAATGTACGTACATTTCAGATCCAGTGTTGCTGTGATATAGATATATATTATACAAAAGATCATTCATAAAAGTACGTACATTTCAGATCCAGTGTTGCTGTGATATAGATATATACAAAAGATCATTCATAAATGTACGTACATTTCAGATCCAGTGTTGCTGTGATATAGATATATACAAAAGATCATTCATAAAAGTACGTACATTTCAGATCCAGTGTTGCTGTGATATAGATATATACAAAGGATCATTCATAAAAGTACGTACATTTCATATCGAGTGTTGCTATGATATAGATATAATATTATACAAAAGATCATTCATAAAAGTACGTACATTTCAGATCCAGTGTTGCTGTGATATAGATATATACAAAAGATCATTCATAAATGTACGTACATTTCAGATCCAGTGTTGCTGTGATATAGATATAATATTATACAAAAGATCATTCATAAATGTACGTACATTTCAGATCCAGTGTTGCTGTGATATAGATATATACAAAAGATCATTCATAAAAGTACGTACATTTCAGATCCAGTGTTGCTGTGATATAGATATATACAAAGGATCATTCATAAAAGTACGTACATTTCATATCGAGTGTTGCTATGATATAGATATATACAAAAGATCATTCATAAAAGACGTATATTTCAGATCCAGTGTTGCTGTGATATAGATATATACAAAGGATCATTCATAAAAGTACGTACATTTCATATCGAGTGTTGCTGTGATATAGATATAATATTACAAAAGATCATTCATAAAAGTACGTACATTTCAGATCCAGTGTTGCTGTGATATAGATATATACAAAAGATCATTCATAAATGTACGTACATTTCAGATCCAGTGTTGCTGTGATATAGATATATACAAAAGATCATTCATAAAGTACGTACATTTCAGATCCAGTGTTGCTGTGATATAGATTATACAAAAGATCATTCATAAATGTACGTACATTTCAGATCCAGTGTTGCTGTGATATGGATATATACAAAAGATTATTCATAAAAGTACGTACATTTCAGATCCAGTGTTGCTGTGATATAGATATATACAAAGGATCATTCATAAAAGTACGTACATTTCATATCGAGTGTTGCTATGATATAGATATAATATTATACAAAAGATCATTCATAAAAGTACGTACATTTCAGATCCAGTGTTGCTGTGATATATATAATATGCAAAAGATCATTCATAAATGTACGTACATTTCAGATCCAGTGTTGCTGTGATATAGGTATATACAAAAGATCATTCATACATGTACGTACATTTCAGACCCAGTGTTGCTGTGATATAGGTATATACAAAGGATCATTCATAAAAGTACGTACATTTCAGATCCAGTGTTGCTGTGATATAGGTATATACAAAGGATCATTCATAAATGTACGTACATTTCAGATCCAGTGTTGCTGTGATATAGATATAATATTATACAAAAGATCATTCATAAAAGTACGTACATTTCAGATCCAGTGTTGCTGTGATATAGATATATACAAAAGATCATTCATAAATGTACGTACATTTCAGATCCAGTGTTGCTGTGATATAGATATATACAAAAGATCATTCATAAAGTACGTACATTTCAGATCCAGTGTTGCTGTGATATAATATATACAAAAGATCATTCATAAAGTACGTACATTTCAGATCCAGTGTTGCTGTGATATAGATATATACAAAAGATCATTCATAAATGTACGTACATTTCAGATCCAGTGTTGCTGTGATATAGATATATACAAAAGATCATTCATAAATGTACGTACATTTCAGATCCAGTGTTGCTGTGATATAGATATATACAAAAGATCATTCATAAATGTACGTACATTTCAGATCCAGTGTTGCTGTGATATAGATATATACAAAAGATCATTCATAAATGTACGTACATTTCAGATCCAGTGTTGCTGTGATATAGATATATACAAAAGATCATTCATAAATGTACGTACATTTCAGATCCAGTGTTGCTGTGATATAGATATATACAAAAGATCATTCATAAAAGTACGTACATTTCAGATCCAGTGTTGCTGTGATATAGATATATACAAAGGATCATTCATAAAAGTACGTACATTTCATATCGAGTGTTGCTATGATATAGATATATACAAAAGATCATTCATAAAAGTACGTACATTTCAGATCCAGTGTTGCTGTGATATAGATATATACAAATGATCATTAATAAAAGTACGTACATTTCATATCGAGTGTTGCTATGATATAGATATATATTATACAAAAGATCATTCATAAAGTACGTACATTTCAGATCCAGTGTTGCTGTGATATAGATATATACAAAGATCATTATAAAGTACGTACATTTCAGATCCAGTGTTGCTGTGATATATATAATATGCAAAAGATCATTCATAAATGTACGTACATTTCAGATCCAGTGTTGCTGTGATATAGGTATATACAAAAGATCATTCATAAATGTACGTACATTTCAGATCCAGTGTTGCTGTGATATAGGTATATACAAAGGATCATTCATAAAAGTACGTACATTTCAGATCCAGTGTTGCTGTGATATAGATATATACAAAGGATCATTCATAAAAGTACGTACATTTCAGATCCAGTGTTGCTGTGATATAGATATATATTATACAAAAGATCATTCATAAAAGTACGTACATTTCAGATCCAGTGTTGCTGTGATATAGATATATACAAAAGATCATTCATAAATGTACGTACATTTCAGATCCAGTGTTGCTGTGATATATATATATACAAAAGATCATTCATAAAAGTACGTACATTTCAGATCCAGTGTTGCTGTGATATAGATATATACAAAAGATCATTCATAAATGTACGTACATTTCAGATCCAGTGTTGCTGTGATATAGATAATACAAAGATCATTCATAAAGTACGTACATTTCAGATCCAGTGTTGCTGTGATATAGATATATACAAAAGATCATTCATAAATGTACGTACATTTCAGATCCAGTGTTGCTGTGATATAGATATATATAAAAGGATCATTCATAAAAGTACGTACATTTCAGATCGAGTGTTGCTATGATATAGATATAATATTATACAAAAGATCATTCATAAAAGTACGTACATTTCAGATCCAGTGTTGCTGTGATATAGATATATACAAAAGATCATTCATAAATGTACGTACATTTCAGATCCAGTGTTGCTGTGATATAGATATATACAAAAGATCATTCATAAATGTACGTACATTTCAGATCCAGTGTTGCTGTGATATAGATATATACAAAAGATCATCCATAAATGTACGTACATTTCAGATCCAGTGTTGCTGTGATATAGATATATACAAAAGATCATTCATAAATGTACGTACATTTCAGATCCAGTGTTGCTGTGATATAGATATATACAAAAGATCATTAATAAATGTACGTACATTTCAGATCCAGTGTTGCTGTGATATAGATATATACAAAAGATCATTCATAGATGTACGTACATTTCAGATCCAGTGTTGCTGTGATATAGATATATACAAAAGATCATTAATAAATGTACGTACATTTCAGATCCAGTGTTGCTGTGATATAGATATAATATTTACAAAAGATCATTCATAAATGTACGTACATTTCAGATCCAGTGTTGCTGTGATATAGATATATACAAAAGATCATCCATAAATGTACGTACATTTCAGATCCAGTGTTGCTGTGATATAGATATATACAAAAGATCATTCATAAATGTACGTACATTTCAGATCCAGTGTTGCTGTGATATAGATATATACAAAAGATCATTCATAAAAGTACGTACATTTCAGATCCAGTGTTGCTGTGATATAGGTATATACAAAGGATCATTCATAAATGTACGTACATTTCAGATCCAGT
>CM026386.1:99183674-99210744 GCA_014843695.1 Archivesica marissinica
ACGTACATTTCAGATCCAGTGTTGCTGTGATATATATATATACAAAAGATCATTCATAAAAGTACGTACATTTCAGATCCAGTGTTGCAGTGATATAGATATATACAAAAGATCATTCATAAATGTACGTACATTTCAGATCCAGTGTTGCTGTGATATAGATATATACAAAAGATCATTCAAAAGTACGTACATTTCAGATCCAGTGTTGCTGTGATATAGATATATACAAGATCATTCATAAATGTACGTACATTTCAGATCCAGTGTTGCTGTGATATAGAAAACAAAAACACAAAAAACACACAACCAACAAAATAAAATATACAAAAGATCATTCATAAAAGTACGTACATTCAGATCCAGATGCTGTGATATAGATATATACAAAAGATCATTCATAAATGTACGTACATTTCAGATCCAGTGTTGCTGTGATATAGATATATACAAACGATCATTAATAAAAGTACGTACATTTCAGATCCAGTGTTGCTGTGATATAGATATATACAAAGAACATTCATAAAAGTACGTACATTCAGATCCAGTGTTGATATGATATAATATATACAAAAGATCATTAATAAAAGTACGTACATTTCATATCGAGTGTTGCTATGATATAGATATAATATTATACAAAAGATCATTCATAAAAGTACGTACATTTCAGATCCAGTGTTGCTGTGATATAGATATATACAAAAGATCATTAATAAATGTACGTACATTTCAGATCCAGTGTTGCTGTGATATAGATATATACAAAAGATCATTCATAAATGTACGTACATTTCAGATCCAGTGTTGCTGTGATATAGGTATATACAAAAGATCATTCATACATGTACGTACATTTCAGACCCAGTGTTGCTGTGATATAGGTATATACAAAGGATCATTCATAAAAGTACGTACATTTCAGATCCAGTGTTGCTGTGATATAGGTATATACAAAGGATCATTCATAAAAGTACGTACATTTCAGATCCAGTGTTGCTGTGATATAGATATAATATTATACAAAAGATCATTCATAAAAGTACGTACATTTCAGATCCAGTGTTGCTGTGATATAGATATATACAAAAGATCATTCATAAAAGTACGTACATTTCAGATCCAGTGTTGCTGTGATATAAATAAAATATACAAAAGATCATCCATAAATGTACGTACATTTCAGATCCAGTGTTGCTGTGACATAGATATATACAAAAGATCATTCATAAAAGCACGTATATTTCAGATCCAGTATTGCTGTGATATAGATATATACAAAGGATCATTCATAAAAGTACGTACATTTCATATCGAATGTTGCTATGATATAGATATAATATTATACAAAAGATCATTCATAAAAGCACGTATATTTCAGATCCAGTATTGCTGTGATATAGATATATATAAAGGATCATTCATAAAAGTACGTACATTTCATATCGAATGTTGCTATGATATAGATATAATATTATACAAAAGATCATTCATAAAAGTACGTACATGTCAGATCCAGTGTTGCTGTGATATAGATATATACAAAAGATCATTCACAAATGTACGTACATTTCAGATCCAGTGTTGCTGTGATATGGATATATACAAAAGATTATTCATAAGAGTACGTACATTTCAGATCCAGTGTTGCTGTGATATAGATATATACAAAAGATCATTCACAAATGTACGTACATTTCAGATCCAGTGTTGCTGTGATATGGATATATACAAAAGATTATTCATAAAAGTACGTACATTTCAGATCCAGTGTTGCTGTGATATAGATATATACAAAAGATCATTCATAAAAGTACGTACATTTCAGATCCAGTGTTGCTGTGATATAGATATATACAAAAGATCATTCATAAAAGTACGTACATTTCAGATCCAGTGTTGCTGTGATATAGATATATACAAAAGATCATTCATAAATGTACGTACATTTCAGATCCAGTGTTGCTGTGATATAGATATATACAAAAGATCATTCATAAATGTACGTACATTTCAGATCCAGTGTTGCTGTGATATAGATATATACAAAAGATCATTCATAAAAGTACGTACATTTCAGATCCAGTGTTGCTGTGATATAGATATATACAAAAGATCATTCATAAATGTACGTACATTTCAGATCCAGTGTTGCTGTGACATAGATATATACAAACGATCATTCATAAAAGTACGTACATTTCAGATCCAGTGTTGCTGTGATATAGATATATACAAAAGATCATTCATAAAAGTACGTACATTTCATATCCAGTGTTGCTATGATATAATATAATATATACAAAAGATCATTCATAAAAGTACGTACATTTCAGATCCAGTGTTGCTGTGATATAGATATATACAAAAGATCATTCATAAATGTACGTACATTTCAGATCCAGTGTTGCTGTGATATAGATATATACAAAAGATCATTCATAAAAGTACGTACATTTCAGATCCAGTGTTGCTGTGATATAGATATATACAAAGGATAATTCATAAAAGTACGTACATTTCATATCCAGTGTTGCTTGATATAGATATAATATTATACAAAAGATCATTCATAAAAGTACGTACATTTCAGATCCAGTGTTGCTGTGATATAGATATATACAAAAGATCATTCATAAATGTACGTACATTTCAGATCCAGTGTTGCTATGATATAGATATAATATATACAAAAGATCATTCATAAAAGTACGTACATTTCAGATCCAGTGTTGCTGTGATATAGATATATACAAAAGATCATTCATAAATGTACGTACATTTCAGATCCAGTGTTGCTGTGATATAGATATATACAAAAGATCATTCATAAAGTACGTACATTTCAGATCCAGTGTTGCTGTGATATAGATATATACAAAAGATCATTCATAAAGTACGTACATTTCAGATCCAGTGTTGCTGTGATATAGATATATACAAAAGATCATTCATAAAAGTACGTACATTTCAGATCCAGTGTTGCTGTGATATAGATATATACAAAGGATCATTCATAAAAGTACGTACATTTCATATCGAGTGTTGCTATGATATAGATATAATATTATACAAAAGATCATTCATAAAAGTACGTACATTTCAGATCCAGTGTTGCTGTGATATAGATATATACAAAAGATCATTCATAAATGTACGTACATTTCAGATCCAGTGTTGCTGTGATATAGATATATACAAAAGATCATTCATAAATGTACGTACATTTCAGATCCAGTGTTGCTGTGATATAGATATATACAAAAGATCATTCATAAAAGTACGTACATTTCAGATCCAGTGTTGCTGTGATATAGATATATACAAAAGATCATTCATAAATGTACGTACATTTCAGATCCAGTGTTGCTGTGATATAGATAAAAAAAACAAAAAACACACAACCACAAAAAACAACAAAAGATCATTCATAAAGTACGTACATTTCAGATCCAGTGTTGCTGTGATATAGATATATACAAAAGATCATTCATAAATGTACGTACATTTCAGATCCAGTGTTGCTGTGATATAAATATAATATTATACAAAAGATCATCCATAAATGTACGTACATTTCAGATCCAGTGTTGCTGTGATATGGATATATACAAAAGATTATTAATAAAAGTACGTACATTTCAGATCCAGTGTTGCTGTGATATAGATATATACAAAGCATCATTCATAAAAGTACATACATTTCATATCGAGTGTTGCTATGATATAGATATAATATTACACAAAAGATCATTCATAAAAGTACGTACATTTCAGATCCAGTGTTGCTGTGATATAGATATATACAAAAGATCATTCATAAATGTACGTACATTTCAGATCCAGTGTTGCTGTGATATAGATATATACAAAAGATCATTCATAAATGTACGTACATTTCAGATCCAGTGTTGCTGTGATATAGATATATACAAAGGATCATTCATAAATGTACGTACATTTCATATCGAGTGTTGCTATGATATAGATATAATATTATACAAAAGATCATTCATAAAAGTACGTACATTTCAGATCCAGTGTTGCTGTGATATAGATATATACAAAAGATCATCCATAAATGTACGTACATTTCAGATCCAGTGTTGCTGTGACATAGATATATACAAAGGATCATTCATAAAAGTACGTACATTTCATATCGAATGTTGCTATGATATAGATATAATATTATACAAAAGATCATTCATAAAAGCACATATATTTCAGATCCAGTATTGCTGTGATATAGATATATATAAAGGATCATTCATAAAAGTACGTACATTTCATATCGAATGTTGCTATGATATAGATATAATATTATACAAAAGATCATTCATAAAAGTACGTACATTTCAGATCCAGTGTTGCTGTGATATAGATATATACAAAAGATCATTCATAAATGTACGTACATTTCAGATCCAGTGTGTGCTGTGACATAGATATATACAAACGATTATTCATAAAAGTACGTACATTTCAGATCCAGTGTTGCTGTGATATAGATATATACAAAAGATCATTCATAAAAGTACTACATTTCATATCGAGTGTTGCTATGATATAGATTAATATTAACAAAAGATCATTCATCAATGTACGTACATTTCAGATCCAGTGTTGCTGTGATATAGATATATACAAAAGATCATTCATAAATGTACGTACATTTCAGATCCAGTGTTGCTGTGATATAGATATATACAAAAGATCATCCATAAATGTACGTACATTTCAGATCCAGTGTTGCTGTGACATAGATATATACAAAGATATCATAAAATCGTAATTTCAGATCCAGTGTTAAGTGACATAGATATATACAAAAGATCAGTCATAAAAGTACGTACATTTCAGATCCAGTGTTGCTGTGATATAGATATATACAAAAGATCATTCATAAAAGTACGTACATTTCAGATCGAGTGTTGCTATGATATAGATATAATATTATACAAAAGATCATTCATAAAAGTACGTACATTTCAGATCCAGTGTTGCTGTGATATAAATATAATATTATACAAAAGATCATTCATAAATGTACGTACATTTCAGATCCAGTGTTGCTGTGATATAGATATATACAAAAGATCATTCATAAAAGTACGTATATTTCATATCGAGTGTTGCTGTGATATAGATATATACAAAAGATCATTCATAAAAGTACGTACATTTCAGATCCAGTGTTGCTGTGATATAGATATATACAAAAGATCATTCATAAATGTACGTACATTTCAGATCCAGTGTTGCTGTGACATAGATATATACAAAAGATCATTCATAAAAGTACGTACATTTCATATCGAGTGTTGCTGTGATATAGATATATACAAAAGATCATTCATAAAAGTACGTACATTTCAGATCCAGTGTTGCTGTGATATAGATATAATATACAAAAGATCATTCATAAAAGTACGTACATTTCAGATCCAGTGTTGCTGTGATATAGATATATACAAAAGATCATTCATAAATGTACGTACATTTCAGATCCAGTGTTGCTGTGATATAGATATATACAAATGATCATTAATAAAAGTACGTACATTTCATATCGAGTGTTGCTATGATATAGATATAATATTATACAAAAGATCATTCATAGAAGTACGTACATTTCAGATCCAGTGTTGCTGTGATATAGATATATACAAATGATCATTAATAAATGTACGTACATTTCAGATCCAGTGTTGCTGTGATATAGATATATACAACAGATCATTCATAAATGTACGTACATTTCAGATCCAGTGTTGCTGTGATATAGATATATACAAAAGATCATTCATAAATGTACGTACATTTCAGATCCAGTGTTGCTGTGATATAGATATATACAAAAGATCATACATAAAAGTACGTACATTTCAGATCCAGTGTTGCTGTGATATAGATATATACAAAGGATAATTCATAAAAGTACGTACTTTTCATATCGAGTGTTGTTATGATATAGATATAATATTATACAAAAGATCATTCATAAAAGTACGTACATTTCAGATCCAGTGTTGCTGTGATATAGATATATACAAAAGATCATTCATAAATGTACGTACATTTCAGATCCAGTGTTGCTGTGATATAAATATAATATTATACAAAAGATCATCCATAAATGTACGTACATTTCAGATCCAGTGTTGCTGTGACATAGATATATACAAAAGATCAGTCATAAAATCACGTATATTTCAGATCCAGTGTTAATGTGACATAGATATATACAAAAGATCAGTCATAAAAGCACGTATATTTCAGATCCAGTGTTGCTGTGATATAGATATATACAAAAGATCATTCATAAAAGTACGTACATTTCATATCGAGTGTTGCTATGATATAGATATATACAAAAGATCATTCATAAAAGTACGTACATTTCAGATCCAGTGTTGCTGTGATATAGATATATACAAAAGATCATTCATAAAAGTACGTACATTTCAGATCCAGTGTTGCTGTGATATAGATATATACAAAAGATCATTCATAAATGTACGTACATTTCAGATCCAGTGTTGCTGTGATATAGATATATACAAAGGATCATTAATAAATGTACGTACATTTCAGATCCAGTGTTGCTGTGATATAGATATACAAAAGATCATACATAAAGTACGTACATTTCAGATCCAGTGTTGCTGTGATATAGATATATACAAAGGATAATCATAAAAGTACGTACTTTCATATCGAGTGTTGTTTGATATAGATATAATATTATACAAAAGATCATTCATAAAAGTACGTACATTTCAGATCCAGTGTTGCTGTGATATAGATATATACAAAAGATCATTCATAAATGTACGTACATTTCAGATCCAGTGTTGCTGTGATATAAATATAATATTATACAAAAGATCATCCATAAATGTACGTACATTTCAGATCCAGTGTTGCTGTGACATAGATATATACAAAAGATCATCAAAAACACGTAATTTCAGATCCAGTGTTAATGTGACATAGATATATACAAAAGATCATTCATAAAAGCACGTACATTTCAGATCCAGTGTTGCTGTGATATAGATATATACAAAAGATCATTCATAAAAGTACGTACATTTCATATCGAGTGTTGCTATGATATAGATATATACAAAAGATCATTCATAAAAGTACGTACATTTCAGATCCAGTGTTGCTGTGATATAGATATATACAAAAGATCATTCATAAATGTACGTACATTTCAGATCCAGTGTTGCTGTGATATAAATAAAATATACAAAAGATCATCCATAAAGTACGTACATTTCAGATCCAGTGTTGCTGTGATATAGATATATACAAAAGATCATTCATAAAAGTACGTACATTTCAGATCCAGTGTTGCTGTGATATAGATATATACAAAAGATCATTCATAAAAGTACGTACATTTCAGATCCAGTGTTGCTGTGATATAGATATATACAAAAGATCATTCATAAAAGTACGTACATTTCAGATCCAGTGTTGCTGTGATATAGATATATACAAAGGATCATTCATAAAAGTACGTACATTTCATATCGAGTGTTGCTATGATATAGATATAATATTATACAAAAGATCATTCATAAAAGTACGTACATTTCAGATCCAGTGTTGCTGTGATATAGATATATACAAAAGATCATTCATAAATGTACGTACATTTCAGATCCAGTGTTGCTGTGATATAGATATATACAAATGATCATTAATAAAAGTACGTACATTTCATATCGAGTGTTGCTATGATATAGTTATAATATTATACAAAAGATCATTTATAGAAGTACGTACATTTCAGATCCAGTGTTGCTGTGATATAGATATATACAAATGATCATTAATAAATGTACGTACATTTCAGATCCAGTGTTGCTGTGATATAAATATAATATTATACAAAAGATCATTCATAAATGTACATACATTTCAGATCCAGTGTTGCTGTGATATAGATATATACAACAGATCATTCATAAATGTACGTACATTTCAGATCCAGTGTTGCTGTGATATAGATATATACAAAAGATCATACATAAAAGTACGTACATTTCAGATCCAGTGTAGCTGTGATATAGATATATACAAAAGATCATTCAAAAATGTACGTACATTTCAGATCCAGTGTTGATGTGATATAGATTGCTATGATGGTTTGACGGACGTGTGGACAATAGCCTCGGCTGTGGTATGTTAATGATTACACCCAAAACAATATTAAGGGAGCTTGTGTAGCATTATGCTATGTTACTGGAATAGGTCTTTGCGTTACGGGACCGTACTGAGTGCGGTTAATGTGTTAGAAACCGTTATTCGGCCAAGCTATGTGACAAACTTCGCTATAATTACCAATAATTGGAATAAAGGCAATGCAATGTATATTTTGATCACTTGTAAAGCTAATGAGTATTGTCGTTGAGGAATGTTAGAGCAGAGTTTAGAGATATATCTGATGCGGGATGGTGGCAGGAATACGACGGTTAGAAAACCATGTCCTCTGAGTGGACATTTTAATATGTATTTAACAGGTATGTCAGACGAGAAACTGTAAAGTTTAAGTCATAATAAAGCATTCTTCTTCTTCTGTATTACATAAGTACTATGACGACTATTATGTAGACATAATGAACCTTGTGGGGAATATATGATTATTTATTTACTAATCATTCCAACTACTCAATGCCTACCAGCGAGATGGTTAAGATCTATATCACTGCGTCGTGCATGTTTTGATGATTTGATGATTTTATAATCAATTTGATGATATTGAACATATTATTTTAATAAAACAATTGTGCTTAGAAATGTATTTTCGAGAATAAAAAATGGGTCAACTACTGGCATTTTTAGAACCCCCGGTGTATACTATATACCTACTTGATATAATAAGTATGTATGCACACTTCCATAGCAGGTTAAGTATGTTTATCCGCATGGTGTATTAAAGAAACATTACAATGCAAAAAACACATAGATTTATATACATAAAGTGTGGTTTTGTGGTATACAAACACTCGAAAGTGAAAGTATGATTTCAGATAACTGTCAGCTATGCTTCTGAATTGACGTTTGTTTTATTATTGGAGTATATGCCAAGCACATGCTACTGCCATTTAGAGATATGTTAAATCGCATTAGTCTAAAAGATATAAGGTATCTGTACCACAAATCGTGGTATTCAGGATGAACACATCGCATGGATGTTGATCCTATTTACATTAGTTTGTTATGTTAACAAACGTCGTATACAACATATGTTCATTAGATGAAGTACTCAGCTTTTGAGGCAAATATTTGGAAAACAATTATACCAGATAATAGGAAATTACATTATGTAGAAATTCGCATTTTCACCGATGTAATGTCGCTTTAAGTATTTTGTATACTTATGTTACAGATTAAGTATGATTACAGATTTAAGATATATACAAAATATGTGTGTATACATAGAATACAGGTTAAGTTTGCTTGTATGCTTTAATTACATATTACGTATGTGTTGTACCTACATTACATATTAAGTATGTATATACACCTAACCTTTTAACGATTAAATATATTTCTACACCTAAATTACAGATTAAATATATTTTGATACCTACATTACAGATTAGGTACTTGCATACTTATGTTGCAGATTAAGCATGTACATATACTTACATTACATATTAAGTACCTGCATACTTACGTTGCAGATTAAGTATGTACATATACCTACATTACAGATTAAGTACTTGCATACATACATCGCAGATTAAGTATGTACATATACCTACATTAGAGATTAAGTACTTGCATATTTACGTTGCAGATTAAGCATGTACATATACTTACATTACATATTAAGTACCTGCATACTTACGTTGCAGATTAAGTATGTACATATACCTACATTACAGATTAAGTACTTGCATACCTACATCGCAGATTAAGTATGTACATATACCTACATTAGAGATTAAGTACTTGCATACTTACGTTGCAGATTAAGCATGTACCTATACTTACATTACATATTAAGTACCTGCATACTTACGTTGCAGATTAAGTATGTACATATACCTACATTACAGATTAAGTACTTGCATACCTACATCGCAGATTAAGTATGTACATATACCTACATTACAGATTAAGTACTAGTATACCTACATTAAAGATTAAGTATGTACATATACCTGCATTACATATGAAGTACTAGTATACCTACATTACAGATTAAGTACTTGCATACTTATGTTGCAGATTAAGTATGTACATATACCTGCATTACAGATTAAGTACTTGCATACCTACATCGCAGATTAAGCATGTACATATACCTACATTACAGATTAAGTACTTGCATACCAACATCGCAGATTAAGCATGTACATATACCTACATTACAGAATACGTATGTAACTACACCTAACTTACAGATTGTGATATAATACAGTCTATAATCTGATATGGAATGTAGACTGCTTCTCAACCAACATCATCAGCATGGATGCCGCCGTCCTTGAGTGTTTCTGCCCTCAAATTCCATGGACACTCTGGTGGCGGTGGGCCCACAGTGGTGATCAGTCACTGCGCGTTGGTTGATTGCCTCCAACTCTTCTCTCGTGTCAGCCACAGCCAGCTTGAAGTCCGTTCAGCTGCTTGGCTCAGTCTCTGAATAGCCATCCTTTTCTCTTTACCAGTAGTCCCAACTGCTGTCATCAGTCTGCAAACGGACTGGGAACGTCGTTGGGTCGTCTGGACCACGTCGGGGAAAACAAGTCTCTTCCCAAGGTCAACATCCATGTTCCAGCCCGCTGTGCCTTTCAGAATCGATGACTTGTGTGGTGTCTTTGTCGCCCTGGTCTCACCTGGCTTGACAAAGGCGATGTGCCCATGGTGGGGATGTTTACCACGTTCCTTCTTCAGCTCTTTCTCCAGCCAATCAGCCAACTCCCTGAGGACTGAGTCGTGTCTCCATCTGTATCTGCCATGTGTCAGTGATGTAGAACAGGATGACAGGACATGCTCCAGTGTGCCTGTTCTGTCACATAAGCTGCATTTGGGGTCAGCCGTGAGTCCCCATCGGCACAGGTTCGCTGGGGATGGTAGGAGGTCATAGACGGACCTAAGGAGAAATGAAAACCTCAATGGCTCATACTTCCAGATGTCTTCCCAAGTCGGCTTCCTGTATGTGGTGTTCCACGTAGTCCATGCTCCCTGCGCTCCCATTTCCACCGTCCTTGCTTGTCTGGCATGTTCCTCTGCTCTCCTTATTTCTGACTGGATCATGGCTCGCCTCTCCTTCTGGTCTGATCGGCTCCACAACATCGTCTTTGTTGCACCGATTCCTTGACGTCCAACAGCAGTCACTCCCACAATGTCTTTATGCTTGAGCGTGCTCTCTGCCTGGTTCACAGATTCTGTCGCTGACCATTTCTTGCTGCTACGGGTTACGATCCCTGCCTCACAGATAAGTTTGTCCGGAGAATCCCTCAGAGTCAACACAAGTCTTGTCTTGGCCGTCTTGAATTCTTCCACCAGTGAAGATAGTGGGAGTTGTAGTTTGTTACTCTTCCCGTAGAGTCCAATACTGGTGAAGCTTGGGGGTACTCCTAGACACTCCTGAGGTATCGACTGATGGTTCTCTCCAGGGCTTCCACTGTCGTACTGGACACCTCATACAATATCAATGGCCAGATCAGTCTTGGTAGCAGTGCGTGCTGGTAGAGCCAGGCTATGAACTTGCCCGGTAGTCCGCAACGGTCTATCTTCTTGAGACCATCGTCTACCTGTTGTTTGAGCTTCGTGACATTGTTTCGGTCCTTTAACGTTGCATAAAAACACTTGCCCAGGCACTTGATTGGACTCGTCACAATTGATGGGATCTCTTCGTTCTGTAAATAGAGCTTGAACCTCTCTGTAATCTGTCCCTTCTTGATGATGAGAGATCTGGATTTGACAGCCTTGAACTTCATTCTTCCCCATGAAACGATGTATGTTAGAGCTGTCAGCATCCACCTAGCTTGAACATGGGTTGTTATAGTCAAGATGAGGTCATCCATGAAGCCTCAGGTAGATGTGAGATAGATCTCTGATTCCGTCCTTGGTCTATGTGTCTCTCGTTGGGCAGTGTTGATCAGCAGGTTCATCCCCATAGTGAAGAGTACCACAGAAACTGTGCATCCTGTGACAATTCCTTTCTCCAACTTCTGCCATCTGGGCAGCTTGTCACCAACAGTAAACCCGAGCTTGATTCCATCCAGGTAGCTGGTGATGATTTTCTGTATGTGACCGTCTACATGGTAGTGTCGGAGGGCTATGAAGATCAGCTGGTGTGGAATTAACCCGTATGCGTTGGCTAAGTCAAGCCAAACTACGGTGAGGTTCTTCCTACCTTCTTTTGCCTTGCGGATTAGCTGTGTGATGGCACTTGTGTGTTGTATGCAGCGTGAGAAACCGGGAACCCTTCCCTTCTGGGCTGAAGTGTTGATCTGTCAGGAAAGGTGTTAGTCTTCTTGCAAGGATGGCGAAGAATATTTTCCCCTCGACGTTGAGCAACGAGATCGTTCGGAACTGGTTGACCGTCTTGGAATTCCGTTCCTTTGGTGTAAATATTCCGTCAGCCTCCTTCCAAGCTTCTGGGACATCTCCCCTCCTCCAGACTACTTTCAGGAGCTTCCAAAACCGCTTGAGAAGAAGTGGGCACATTGTGTACACCTTGTACGGGATGGCGTTCGGTCCAGGCGCTGAAGCCGTACTTGCTTTTTTGATGGTGACCTTTACCTCTCCCAGCGTTGGTTCTGTAACATCCAGTTGCTTCTCTGGTGCACTTGCTGGATCGATCCAATCACAGTCCCCTAGCGCGTCCTCTCGATTGGGATCAGAGTGGGTAACATGAAGGTATCTCTCAAACTCGTCCAGTGGTGTTTCCAACTTCCCTGACATTTCTTTGTCGAGTAGTGATCTTGCGAACTTGTCTGGATTGGCTGTGAACGCTGCTCTCTTCTTCGCCCTTTCCCTGGTCCTTCTTCTCGTGTTCTCGGCCTTCCGTAGTGACGTCAGCTGTGACCGTACTGTCTCCCTTAGCTGAGTTAGTCCAATCCTCTCTGTGGGTGAACTATTGCGGAATCTCCGCCTCAACTGTCTGAGTTCACGTCTCAGGTTTTGGATACGGGTTTGCCGTCTGTTCGGTTTCGGAGGCTCCTTTGGTGATCTTCCTTCTTCTAGTCCAAACCTCTCCAAACCTACAGAGTATATCAGCGTGGTGAGGATGGTCAGCTTCCGGTCTACTGGTCCTTGCATGGATGCTTCGAGGATGTTGTCTAGGTCCTCGTCCAGTTGTTTCCATGATATGTTGTCTGATGCCTTGGGCCATTTAATCCATGGTTTCCTGGTTCTAGCGGCAGAGTCTGCAGTAGCTCTAGGAGGGGGTCGGGGTCGTCATCCACCCCAGGATCCCGGAAGACATCCTGTGTCATCTCCTGGACGGAGAGTTCCTCAGTACTATGGGTTGAATCCAGACTGGAGTACTCCTGCGTCTCACTAGCCAAACTGGCTATCGCTGTCCACGAGACCTCACACGTTGGCAACCAGACTTCCCCTGATTAGTATATTGCATACATCATAGAATAAGTAGGTTTGTATACCTAATACTCATAATACAGATTAAGTGTGTTTGTATACCTAATACTTATAATACAGATTAAGTATGTTTGTATACCTAATACTTATAATACAGATTAAGTATGTTTGTATACCTAATACTCATAATACATATTAAGTAGGTTTGTATACCTAATAATTATACTACAGATTAATTAGGTGTGTGTACATACATTACAGATTTGGTATGTAGCATTATTCCATTGCAGAGTATGAATGTTTCAATATCTCCATTACATATGTGTGTATTACGTGAATTTCATTACATATTAAGTATGTTTGTATATGTATCCGTTTTATTGAGCACATTTGTACACGCATACTTACATGCCAGGTTGAGTGTTTTGGACTGGCTCGTCAGTGTCTGGCTAACATATACTTACATGACAAGTTGAGTGTATTGGACTGGCTCGTCAGTATCTGGCTAACATATACTTATATGACAGGTTGAGTGTTTTGGACTGGCTCGTCAGTGTCTGGCTAACATATACTTACATGACAGGTTGAGTGTATTGGACTGGCTTGTCAGTGTCTGGCTAACATATACTTACATGAGAGGTTGAGTGTTTTGTACTGGCTCGTCAATGTCTGGCTAATATATACTTTCATGACAGGTTGAGTGTATTGTACTGGCTCGTCAATGACTGGCTAATATATACTTACATGACAGGTTGAGTGTATTGGACTAGCTCGTCAGTGTCTGGCTAACATATACTTACATGACAGGTTGAGTGTATTGTACTGGCTCGTCAGTGTCTGGCTAACATATACTTACATGACAGGTTGAGTGTATTGGACTGGCTCGTCAGTGTCTGGCTAACATATACATACATGACAGGTTGAGTGTTTTGGACTGGCTCGTCAGTGACTGGCTAACATATACTTACATGACAGGTTGAGTGAATTGGACTGGCTCGTCAGTGTCTGGCTAACATATACTTACATGACAGGTTGAGTGTTTTGGACTGGCTCGTCAGTGTCTGGCTAACATTATTCTTAACTTCACATTTATATTGTTTCCCGTCCATGTCACGTGTTGGTGTTATACTGAGTTCCTGTATTGTCGACTGACCATTATACGATCCAGCTGGGTTAGATATCTGCTTGTCACTGGTAATTATAGTATTACCACTTTTCCATGTAATAATTGAAACAGGATTGGCCTCGCTTCCCGTACATGTTAAACTGATCTTGTTTACTCCATTGGCAATGACATTGGCATCACCAGACAATGTAACCTTCAATGGGGGATCTGCAATTAAACAGATTACCCATTAAATACATATTTTGATACACAATTTATGAGGCTACAAATACAGTTTTGAGGTGTGGCTGAATTTATTTAAAAGGTCAGGGTGATTGACATTCAACTACTCAAAACCAACTAGAAATATCAATGACGATAAATAAATATCCCCGAACTTAGAAGACATATTACTTAAGGTTATATATAACCCCAAAACGCAATATCCCAAAAGATGATAAATAACACCACAATACTTGAAATATCCCAAAGATGATAAATAACCCCACAATACTTGAAATATCCCGAAAGATGATAAATAACCTCACATGACTTGAAATATCCCAAAAGATGATAAAAACACACAAAACCAAAAAAAACCAAACAAACCAAAAAAATAATCTCACAATACTTGAAATATCCTAAAAGATGATAAATAACCCCACAATACTTGAAATATCCTAAAAGATGATAAATAACCCCACAATACTTGAAATATCCTGAAAGATGATAAATAACCCCACACTACTTGAAATATCCCGAAAGATGATAAATAACCTCACAATACTTGAAATATCCCGAAAGATGATAAATATCCCTGAATATCATAAATAACACCGCAACACTTGAAATATCCCTGAATATCATAAATAACCACAACAAATATATAACAAGCCCTGGAGATGATACATAACTCCAACAGAACTAGAACTATCCATGAAGATTATATAATAAAAAACCAATAATCTAGAAGTATTCATATATATATAAATAACACCTGCACAACTAGAAGTATCCATATATATATATATATATAATAAATAACACCTGCAAACTAGAAGTATCCATATATATAATAAATAACACCTACAAAACTAGAAGTAACCATATATATATAATAAATAACACCTGCAAAACTAGAAGTATCCATATATATAATAAATAACACCTGCAAAACTAGAAGTATCCATATATATAATAAATAACACCTGCACAACTAGAAGTATCCATATATATAATAAATAACACCTGCAAAACTAGAAGTATCCATATATATAATAAATAACACCTGCACAACTAGAAGTATCCATATATATAATAAATAACACCCAACAAACTAGAAGTATCCATATATATAATAAATAACACCTGCAAAACTAGAAGTATCCATATATATAATAAATAACACCTACAAAACTAGAAGTATCCATATATATAATAAATAACACCTGCACAACTAGAAGTATCCATATATATAATAAATAACACCTGCACAACTAGAAGTATCCATATATATAATAAATAACACCCAAAAAACTAGAAGTATCCATATATATAATAAATAACACCTACAAAACTAGAAGTATCCATATATATAATAAATAACACCTGCAAAACTAGAAGTATCCATATATATAATAAATAACACCTGCACAACTAGAAGTATCCATATATATAATAAATAACACCTACAAAACTAGAAGTATCCATATATATAATAAATAACACCTACAAAACTAGAAGTATCCATATATATAATAAATAACACCTACAAAACTAGAAGTATCCATATATATAATAAATAACACCTGCAAAACTAGAAGTATCCATATATATAATAAATAACACCTGCACAACTAGAAGTATCCATATATATAATAAATAACACCTGCACAACTAGAAGTATCCATATATATAATAAATAACACCTGCAAAACTAGAAGTATCCATATATATAATAAATAACACCTGCACAACTAGAAGTATCCATATATATAATAAATAACACCTGCACAACTAGAAGTATCCATATATATATAATAAATAACACCTACACAACTAGAAGTATCCATATATATAATAAATAACACCTGCACAACTAGAAGTATCCATATATATAATAAATAACACCTGCACAACTAGAAGTATCCATATATATAATAAATAACACCTACACAACTAGAAGTATCCATATATATAATAAATAACACCTGCACAACTAGAAGTATCCATATATATAATAAATAACACCTACAAAACTAGAAGTATCCATATATATAATAAATAACACCTGCAAAACTAGAAGTATCCCTTTAGATCATAACTAACCCCAGCAATATCAATGTGACAATATTCAATTAAATACTTTTTTTCTAGTAATTACATGTATGCGGTAATAATCAGTCACCATTTTTCAGTAGAATACAGAGATGAAAGCATATACTGGGTTTTGGAGTTGAACATTGTATGTGATTATTGTTGAATCACAGCTATGGGTGTAGCATAAACACAGATATGGGTGTAGCATAAACACAGATATTGGTTATAAACACAGATACGGGTGTAGCATAAACACAGATATGGGTGTAGCATAAACACAGATACGGGTGTAGCATAAACACAGATATGGGTGTAGCATAAACACAGATATGGGTGTAGCATACACACAGATATTGGTGTAGCATAAACACAGATACGGGTGTAGCATAAACACAGATATGGGTGTAGCATAAACACAGATATGGGTGTAGCATAAACACAGATATGGGTGTAGCATAAACACAGCTATGGGTGTATCATAGACACATATATGGGTGTAGCATAAACACAGATATTGGTGTAGCATACACACAGCTATGGGTGTAGCATAAACACAGATATGGGTGTAGCATAAACACAGCTATGGGTGTAGCATAAACACAGATATGGGTGTAGCATAAACACAGATATGGGTGTAGCATAAACACAGCTATGGGTGTAGCATAAACACAGATATGGGTGTAGCATAGAACAGATATGGGTGTAGCATAAACAGTGAACACAAACATTGTATCTCTTAATATTCGGATAGCGGTGAGTGGAATTCTGCGCGTCGTCTCGATGAGGTCAATTGTTCATACCAGAAGTTCCATGGAAAACATATATTTGGCCGGAATTATTGATTGATCTATTGGAACACATATATTTGCAAGATGGACAATGGTAACCAGTTATGAACTCCTTCAACATAAAGTACACATATTTATCTCTGAATTATTTCAAATAAATGTGTTGGTAAAGAAATTATAATAACTAACAAAAAACAATGACAGTCGTTGAACAAGTGACTGGTGAAGACAGTGTAGAATGGTTTACAGAACACGTCAGCTGTTTGCCATTGTCTTGTCTGCCTACTTGCTTGTTATATGTTGATGTAACGGAGAACTTTGCTGAACTTGCTGGACCTTCTGTTGGTGTAACTGTGTCTACTTCCGTCTGTCCTCTAAATATCCACGAGAGACTTAAACTGGTAGAAGGACGAAATCCAGAACTCTCACATCGAGCAATCTCTTGTAGAGTATTACCTTCTATACGCGTTGGAAGTTGAGAAACTGTTGGTATGGATGGCTTTACTGCGATAAGGAGACAATGAGTTGGTTAAAGCGACAATACATCGATGTAATTTCCTATTGCATAGTATCATTTTTATACAAATAAATGGAACAGAATCTGAGTATTTCAACTAATAAACACGCGTCGTATGCGACGTTTGTTGACATAACAAAGCAATGTAAATATGGTCAACCTACATGGGTAATACAACGAGTTTATCATGAATAACATGATTTATGGTACAGATGTACTGTTTGTGCCTGTGCATATTTATCTTTATCAGATTTAAATTATCTCAAATCTTTATGAATATGAAATCCTACTTTCACTTTTGATAGAGTGTTGAGCACAATAACACGTGTATATTGATTGAATAGTAATGTTCGAATTATTTCGAAAGTATTTGTAGTAGGAATGCTATTTATACGTAACATGTTTATTGTTTGGGCTTTGCTGCAATGTCGCTTTAACATGATATGTATAGCTATAGTAATCTCATATGCAACCTGTCTATATCTACACATTCTTACTCTTACAAATGTATGACCAATGTACACCTTATATACTGCTACAATCACAATAAATACTAGTACACACAGTCAATTTGTTCCATTGATAAATGGTTTAATATGCATCATGGGTGGAGGATATGAGATATAAACTATAGCTGCAAATATACCTTCTCAAGTTAGATCAATGCGACTTCGACTATGTCTGGCAGGTTGCTGATACTCAGTGGATGAACTAATCTAGTATTGCACTTCTGTGGTTAGTAAAACATTGTTGTTCTATCAAGTACTGCTAGTATACATATAGTTAGTATGTATGATTTTGTGGTTCAAAGTCGCATCAACAGTTTAGGTGATATAGCGATTCTCCAGCTATTATTGGACGAGAAAGTACTCCGACAAGTATTTCTGGAATGGACGGGTACCCGGATAAAACCACCGAACACCCGTAAGCCACCTAGATAGCTTCTTCACATGACACAATTCGGCAACCCCAGTGGGATTCGAACCTAGAGCGGTGATAGGTAAATTATCTGAAGTCAACGACCTTGACAGCTCTGCCCCGGACGCCACTCGACACCATATAGTATGATATGTCAATTACGGAACTACTGACTACAATTTTACTTACTGTACAGTGTGAAAATGCGTTAATAACACTTGATGAGCAACATGTTTGGCGTGGGGTACACGTTTGCAAATAGAGGTTTCTTTCGCCATGTTTCATTTTGCTTGATTAATAGAAATTGGTCGTTGTTCATTTCATATGTATTCCAGTAATATTACGATTTATAATTATACCGTTCGTACAGGTTTTATAAGGAAATCATTGTGTCAATAGAAACAATATTGCACACACATATTTGCACCATGATTTAGGTGGTAGGAGTATATATATTTAATGCGGTTTGACCACCATGTCTAAACGGCTACTATATAGATCAGTAAGATCAATCCATAATCACGATCCGTTCAATGTGATACTGTATACACAGTGCGGCTATATACATCAGAACGGAATTGCTTACTGTATAATGAGAGGTTGTTTTCTTATCTTCCATGCTGTATATATCAACTCATACAAAATGGAATCGATGGCAGTGATATTAAGTTGACTACGAATTACTTGACCCTTACCGCTGCTGGTTCGAATCACACTGGGGGTATCTACTTATTCCATGTGTCGAAGCTATCCAGATGGATTGCGGAGAGTCGGTTGTTCTACCCATGTGCCCTTCCGCACATGAACTACTGCTGGAAGGACACCCGATGTCGTCATAATGGCTGGAACGTCGTAATATGACATGAGCTGTTGATGTGAAGTTAAACGCCAAAAAATAAACAAAACAAAATTGAAGCACAAGTTCTCACTGTGGCGAGAAACTAGGTGACTAGATTAACTTGAAGGAACGTTGATTCATTACTACAGCAAGCGTTGATATCATGGTAAGCTCATGAGATGTCAGCGCCACTTGCGCACACGTTTATGGAGTTGTTGCTAGCGCAGTGGTAGTGTTGTTGCATGACGACGGCAGCGTAGTAATGCAGTTGGGGGTTGTGGAGATGGTGGAGTGGTATGGTTGTTATTGGATGACGACTGCATCGTAGTGATGCATATGTTGGGGGTTGTGGAGATTGTGTAGTCGTAGGGTGGTCATATTTGCTATTGCATGGCTATGGCATCGTAGTGATGCATGTGTTCGGGGTTGTGGAGATTGTGGAGTTGTAGGGTGGTCCGTGTTGATACTGCATGACGACGGCATCGTAGTGATGCTACCAGATTGACAACATTGATATTAGTACTTTGTGAGGATAAATTGTATAGGCATACGTCAACTATCGAACCCGTACAGCTACGCCGTATACATGACCACTCGACCATATGCGATATCGAAGCATCCCCATAACTCGCACTGCTACGGCATCGTCGCCTAGCAATAAGATATCTAACTATTCTATAAATATAGGATTGTACATGTGTGGTGATGTCATACTCTATGAAATAAAATGTGGAACTTTGCTATTAAGCGAGCCTCTTGGTTCATACCATTTGAAACTGAATACAAGCAAAGTTGTGTGATAAATTGCGTTATTATATAGCAACGGCGAGATCACCATGCACTAACATGTCTGAACACTCTACCACTCGACAATCTCTACAACCTCCAACACATGTATACCTTGCAAATCAGCATAATAGTTTAACATAGTTTAGCACAGAAATAGCTCAATTGAGTATTAAAACATACATGATCAAACCATATTCTCCAGCATTATATTATAATGGCATTATTGACACGGTACAATAGTATAGAGCCTGGAACTTACAATTCAGGTATAATTCCGCACTGGTTGAAGACTGCAGTGTTGGTTCTGTGTCATACTTCGATTGACAATATTATTGTATTCCATCGTCTGAGCTGCCAGGTATAATCGTACAGCTCTGTGTTACTGTGTATGTATCACTGGCAGTATAATGTAGTGTAGATTTACTTGACGTCAGTGGGGATGTTGTAGTACTACCTCTATACCACTCCACTGTCGGTTCCGGGTAGCCACCAGTGGATGTACATATCAGAGTATGCGATAGTCCTTGTGTCGCTCGTGATCAGTGTGTCTGGTGACACATATTCTGTATTGGAGATGACTGGGTTCTGTGGTGCAACTGTTACAAAATGCAAAATTAAAAACGGATTAGTAACAAATTGGCAATAGATACTATAAGTCTAAATGAGAATTATGAACTATTACCTCTTGTTAATAAATGGTATAGGTTATTGTTCACTGAGGATGTGTTTGAATAGGCCCAATCAAGTATAGAAATGCATATGTGTACCAAATATGGTTACTTTCCACCAAAGGTTTTTCAGGATAACTGCCAGTATCGACATTTTAGTTATTCGAGTGCAGAAAGACTAGGGCTACTGAGGATATTATGAATACATGTAATAGGACGCAATCTAACACCATGACACATATATGTATCAAACAGTATATTAATTAGATTATATGTCAGCCCATATAACTATATTTTATCAATTCAATTGTAATAACTGTGGATGACCCAATGGTATTGGGACACTATTTAATATTAAGCTAGCCAATATTTGGTTGAATGTCGTAGTTCATCTAAACTATGGGCATATTGACTATTGACTCAAGTGTGTCATTCAACGTCATGGAAACTGTCAACAACATAGTTTTTCATTGAATGCCATTTCCGCTCGACAGTTTCATCTGGCATTTCGGATCAACCAGTAGATAACACATAGCTAAAATAATTCATATCTGAAATGCAGGTGCAGTGCTGTGATAGACATATTAAAACTATATATTTGACTTCAACACACGAACTGCACTGTCACGTCTGCTGCATCTCGATATGGAGTAACTGTGGGAAAACTATTTAATATTGTTCTGATCCAAATAGCAAGATGACCGTCTTGTCGCTGCTATTCTGAACATGTTTTACAGATGTCCCATCAGGAGATCACATATGGTCATATTGTTTATAATTAAATAATGTTTTAATATATATTAACCTACATTTAGAAAGTGATTTCTTAATTGAATGGCGCTAACTCTGGTGTTACGTATATGACTGGAGCAATATTCTACGCAAGCCATTATGGCCAACAGTATACTTAAAATCCAGTTATATTGAGCAAGTACAATGAAACCGGTCAGGAGGATGCACGGTCAATAACCTGTGTTCATACGAATAACAATTCTGTATAACTATTCTTTTGCATAATTGTAATTGGGGTACAAATGGATTTACCCAGCAATTAGGGATGTAATAAAGTATAACAATGTTGTATATATGTCAAACATGTTCTATTTATGTCATTTATTGTCATATTATTAACTTACTAAGTCGTTCCTCTAGTATTAATATGTTGTTAAAATGATATAACTCTATTTATGTATAATATCAGTGTCTGTAAATGCAGCTAAAAACCCATCTCCCCCATATGTGTAATAGAATCGACCGACCTCACAGACGAAACCACTAATATTTGTTTATTTATAATAGTCCGTTAAGTTTAGGAACATCAATCCATGAGGTGAAATGTTAGTGAGTTGTTATTGGGAAAATATGTTTGGTGTTGGGCGTTGTTGGCAAAACTATCACTGCACAGTAAATTGAGTAATTGCATACATGTACAATTAAAAATAGTACCATTTTATAATGATATAATGTTGCCAACGTTATAGGTCTAATAATAATAACAAGTAAGTAATATCGTTTTCATGTAGTATTTCTTTATGGTACTGGTAAATGTAGTCTATTTGGCGTACTTATTAGAACCAGCTGTCAGTGTTGACCTACTTTCCAAAAATCATAGCATTCAGTTACATTAAACTGTTTTGTACGTAAAATCTTGTTCTTGACCAGTCATTCAGATCCCGATATATATTTGTCATTTATCAGAGATAAACCCATTTATCTTGAAGGTCGCAACATATAAATATTGCAACAAGTGCGACTATATTAGTTTCCACCAGGTACGATATTGTCCCGTTACATAACGGCATTAGGCCTAATGCGTATTATTTATCAAAGGCTTAGTCTGTTAAAGCCTGTGGTGGGTGGGGTATTTGAAAAAATGGGAGAATCTCACCTGACGACTTCAAACAGCTAAATGATATGCACACCGGTTAGACAATATATTTTAAACGTTCTTAATAGCTATGTTTAGGATTATTCTTAACACCAATGCACACATTTATAACCATTCATGTCCGAAAAGCTTCAACATATAAGTCATATTGGTCAGAAATCCCGCTATCGGATCAGGGCGGAAAGTGCTATGCGAAAATGAGCTTTAACGATAAGACCTCGAACTAACAGAAGAAACATATTTTATTTAGAGGTCTTATATATATATTGTATACTTATATATCAGTTACATATATAGGACTAGCGTCCTTGGTCCATTGGTTCAGCATCGGATTTTGTTGTTGTATGATCGCTCAGGTCACATATGTAGTGTTATTGTTGCAAGGCACCGAACACACATTGCTTAGTATTGGTCGGCTAACCCTGCCCATGAAAACATGGATAGGATAGGTCCGTGCAAGGGGTTTGATATTAATGGAACATACATACATACAAAAAAGTAAAATGGTGCAGGGATTGAACCCACGACCACCCGCTTGCAAGTTGGCTCTCCTAAGTGGGCATGTGTAGTCTGATGTATAGACTGTGCGGAATCGCTACACTTCTCCCTCCTGTTCTTTGTAAATTTACTGACAAGTATGAGGTGCTGAGAATTACTCGCAAAATAAAGCTACTCATTGTCCTTTACACCATCCACAACACGTAAAGATAACCGATGCCGCTACATTGTAAATACCCTGGCAAGGCAAAAGTTTCTTTCCTATGGTTTTATGCAGAAAATGTCAGTCACACGCTATATCTGCAATGACGTCTAATTATACAACAACAACACCAATGTTTATTTAGCAAATCCACATAATATATGCCTTTGACTAACGACAAGGAGTGTAGCAAACATGTTTAACTCCCTGAAAACCTGTGTACTGGGGGATTGAACACATGGCTGTCGTCTTGCAAGCCATCCACACTTCCAACTGGATTAACCAATTAACTGGGCAGTCTGAAGAACCGACACCAACTAAAGTAATTGCAATGTCATAATAATCACTGATACGATTAGACAATTTAGCATTTCATAACTGTCGGTTTATATGCAAAACACTCCTTTTATTCTACTAGGTTGACATCACAATGTCGAGGAAGTGGAAACACAGGGTGGTAGACTCGGTTCCAGACAACTTTTACATTGCCTCTGTCGCTAGTAAAATTATGATACAAAGATGATGATGCAGTACAATTTGTAATGGATGGGTTCCACCTTGTGTCAAGCCGGAACTTTCCACCAGACTGTATAGATGTGATGACTGAAAACCCATCATTATCAAAAAAGGGTAAATTACTGTGTAGACTAGTAATAATTATATCTACATTAAACTCTGCACGCTGGCTAAAGTAAAGACTACATGTATAAGTAGCTCACTAATCTACATTACTGAAGCACCTAGTCGAAAATTATATTTTTTGATGAACAAACCCGCGTCTTTTGAGTGAAATCTGGCTGGATGCGGCAAACGTTTTGTGAAATTATTATATAACATACATATATACATGCATGTTTTTTTAAAAATTGTGTTTTATTTGAAGAACACTTATTATATATATATAAAGAATCTGGATATGCGCTATAATTGGAACAGATTTGTTTACAATTGTTGCATATAGAACCATTTTATTGATCAGTGCGAAATCTGACGTCCTACTGAATAGAATCCCTGAACTACCATTTATATACTAGTACCTCCAAACACTTCATATCCCAACGTTACTATCCCTGAATACTCCCAAAAAGTATATTCATCTTAAGTTGTTTCTTCTGTTTTATCTGTGTTTTCTTTGCTCAACATGCTATTAGTTTCCAAATGGAAAATTCAATTTCTCAGCAAGACAAACTAATATTAATTTGTTTTTCAGTGAATAAATATTCAACAAGGGTGACAGCACTTCTCCTCTGGGCGCGTGGTTTTCGTGCGACATTTAGTACCCTGCTCCTGTGAAAGACAACTTGCACTGGTGTATCATGTTTATTTATTTTTAGGACTTCCCCCTAGGATGTTAAGTTACAGATTCAAGCTCAATGGCATTCCTTGGATTTCATCATGGTGTAGGTATTTGCCAAAACAATCCACTTTTAGTTTATACAAATGTAGAAATTTAACTTGATTGCGAAACAAGTTCCTACAACTTATAGTAACCCTTTCCCTCATAGAAGCATCTCTTGATGCCATTACCAATACGACATACATTGACAATGTAGTAGCCAAACCAATGTTCATAATGCAGGCCAGAATCTCATGTTTTCCCAGTAATATCTATGGAGTTGGGATAGATATGGTGACTACTTATCCACTGCACTATTGCTAAATGGCTGTCGTTTGTATGGAGATATAATAGTATACTAACCTAAATCTCTATGAAGGAAAGGGTTAATCCATCGCCACAAGGCAGATAAGACAATAATTATGTGAAATTTAAGTGCCTTGCCTAATGGCACAATTGTAACTGCGAATTCCACTTCTACATTCTCTGTAATTTTATTTTCATTATTTAATACCCTTTGTTAGTAGCATCTCTGTATATTTAACACGCATAGCGGAATGGTCTCCGTCTACCCGTCACAAATTTGTGTCCTCTCAAATATCTTGAACCGCTGGAGGATTCCTATAATCACTTGACATGTATGTTACTCGAGATGATGTGCAGAGCGTGTTTCAGGCATGTCGGGTAATGTTGATACATGTATGTGTGAGAAATAGGGCTGCCACGTGTACATAATTTTGTAAACGTGTACACGATCCTTTGTACACGGCATGACGTCGTTTACACTCTGTTTATTCTCCATGATTATTTACATGTACTAGGTCTCCCAAAATTCAGTGAAACGGTCGATGCTCTGATTTTATTACGTCACTAAGCTTCATTATACAACGTCATCAATTAAGATAGTGTACACGGTTACTCAATTAGTACACTTGTATTGCTATTACACGACACGGCTCCGTTAACACGTGTAACCGTTGAAACCCTAGTGAGAAATACTCCTCATGTTAGACACATCAGATGTTGTATGCATTTTAATCATTTGTCTGACCAGTGTCAAACTATTAATATCACAATATCATGGCCTGTAATCGGTGCCTATGGTTTCTAGGGTGCCAAAACAGTTTGTAGTGAAACTCAGATTACATATGTTGATGATAATATGAAGAAATTGTCATTAATATGCAACGGATCGACATGACATTTAGTTTCAGTCCTTGTATATACAAGCCTGCCATAATTGAATTGTGCCAATGTCTGAGATTTTTGAAATCACAAAAGTTGGTATGCGGCGAAGATAATTCGAATTCACAAATGGCGCGACAAATAATAAACCTGAAGTTCCTGCCGTTGTCACCACTTTCGAAAAAGCACTGCTGCATAAAATATAATTATGTAGATTCCAACATAAAAATAGTATGTCCAGGATTATTTTCAAATTCTGTACCATAGTGTTTTTTTTTTAATACTTTATTTATTTTACAACGATTGTGAAGCAAGTTTTAACAACTTATATTAATCACTCTCGTTGACTCGGAAGAAAGCGTATGTGTGGTCATTCATGTGGGAGGAAACCGGAGTACCCGGAGAAAACCCACCTGTCCGATCTGGCGACCATCGTAC
>CM026386.1:99211744-99230678 GCA_014843695.1 Archivesica marissinica
CATTCTGGATAATTGCTGAATTACAGCTTACGACATTACGTGTCAATGTGAAACTGGTAGAAATCGATAAATCAATATTGAAATTTACTAATTCATTTACTAATTTCATCCTCAATAACCTCAGTGATTAGAAATCATGATAATATGTACAAACTTATGTATTCCCTTCTGCATACAGTCAGCCAGTTTTGCTACGGTGCGTGTGGTATCGGTATGACGTCATTATGTGATCATATGACATCACCAGCTAGTATAAAGTGAAAAGAGCACTAATATTCGGGGTGTTACTTTGTTATCCAAGTGATACGGTCACATATCGGAAGGACGATTTTAGTTGCCAAGAAGATGTGAGGAATCTTAGTGATTTAAGCACAGAGTTCTATAAACTTAATTTATTTAACAAATGATTAAGTTGTACCATCTCCAGTGTTAGGCGAGTGTGCTCACATTTCTAAATCTACCAACGATTCAGTGACTTAAATTGTTTAAATGTTTCTACCCAAAACGTGATTTATAATTATTTAGGGGAGTCCCTGGACACACGGGCGAGACGGTGTTCTATCAGTTTAGTCTTTGGTTGCCCAAATTATGTGAGGAAGCTTATAGTGAGTTAAGCCCTGTGAGACATAAGCTTAATTTACCCAAGCAAGGTTTAAGTTTTACCAGCGCCAGTGTTCGACGCATCTTCTACTAAAGACTAAACGTTTAAATGTTTCAAACTAAGGACTAAAAGTGACTGCAATTAGTTTAGAGTTTTAATCAAAAACTAAAGTATAGCTTAAGCATAGTTTTTGTCAAACAATACAACATCTTCTGTTTGGCAAGGTACTTACTGCAGTTACGAGATGATGGTGTTGTAATATTGTTGTATTTGCACATTAGTAAAACCGAGGAACATTGGTATTTTAACAGACATCACTACTGCACATTTAAGATATGCTTTAAAAGATAATCATATCGATGGTGATCAAATTGCCAGCTGTTTCTCGGAATAGAAAAGAGAAACGCAATTTATAAAATGAATGCATAAATAAAAATTACGTCTTTGAAGTATATGGAAACACGTGTTGGCAACATAAGTACAGTATTGATTCAGATTTGTCGGAAGTCATTTCCATATACTGAAGCTTTCTCGAATGGAACAGCTCTCAAATCATCATACATGACTTTCCGCTTCTAAGAATTACAGAATGGGCAATTTCGTTCTTCTAGTGGTAAATTCTCATACCGGTTTGTATGCTTAATGGAACAACTCCCAATTTGCATAATACTGACATGTGCTGTGTGGGTAATATTACAATATACTCCTGTTTGAAAGTGTTGCTTAAATATAATAGAGATAGGCCAGTCAGTAGCATATTTCTCGATTACAGCCTTTTCTACAGAAATAGTTTTACTTACTTTTAGCAACTAGTATCAATTGTGTGACTGTTGTACTAAGTTGATTAGAAAGTGTCAGTGTGTACACTCCGAAATCCTCTGGCTTCAAATCTGATATAACCATGTTAGCCTCACTGCCATCCAAACTGACATCTGTGCCGTGGAAATTATCTGTTACTTCAGTTCCATGGTGGGATACATTGTACTTGCCGCCATTTGTTATAAGCAATCCATCGTATCGTTTAAATTTAAGAGACAATATGTCCGGATAACTGTAGAATTCTACTCGAAAATTGGCTGTTCCACCAGTTACACCGGTAAATGTTAAACCCTGTGTAATTATCTTTGGAGACACTGTAATGTAAGTAAGAACAGTGTCAATGGCAATATCTTGTGACTTCTGTTATTATTACGTGTTTCAGAGACAAACACAGAAACACAGAACGAACCGAGTTACTATGGCACATGTGCTAACATATGGTCCCATGCAATGTTATGGAACACTACCCTGATGCATTGTATACAGGTAAACAGCTTACATATATGCAAACTAATAAATGCATAATATTTATTATAGTAAGTCGATTAATTTCTCTTGTACATCAAACAATACCACAATGACTATACTTGAAGATATATGAAGTGGTTTAGCCACAAACAATTTTATGTGTTTATTTATAACAACAATTCGTACATGCCGCACTGAAACAAGAACTTCTGCATGGTAGTTTCGTAAACACTTTTATGAAAATTCTTGGATCAGAGAAAACATAAACACCTGCCGAAATGTGCAAACTTCCTGACCTAATTTCCTGAAACACTAACGTCACTCGAGGAAATACACATTTAGGTGACCACATAGTATGGTATAGTTTTATTCTGGTAATATATGTCATAGTACATGTGAACATCAAAGTGCAGAGCAAGGATAACACAAAACGAAAGAAATGAAGCTCTCTTATTTTCAGTGTGGTCCTTAGAATTGGTCATCGGAAAGTCAAATAAGTCAATCAGTTATTGTACATATTGAACTACAATTACATACCACATGATTATATGAATATTTGCCTGTCATCGAAAAGGTAATACTAACACTTAATACACTGGGATTAAAACGTTAAACGGAATAAAATTAATGTCCAGATAAAAGGACTATATTGATACTGATTGCATAACATGTTTCTTCACATATTTTTTAAAATGACTACGATTCCTTATAGATCTGCAATATGACGGTAACCTGTTCCACAAATGACATCCATTATAAGCGAATGATTTTTCCCAAAACCCCTTAATCTTGGGAATGGAATAACTATTACAGTTTCTGAAACGAGTAGAATAAGAGTGTACATCAAGTGCTGATTCAATTAGCTGCTGCACTAGTAATAATAATAATATATTTATTGTTCCTCCAATATTGAAGATTTTAACATATATACATGCATGACAAATTAATGAACATACATAATTACATAAATGAAGATGTACAAGAATGTCATTTACAACATACATTTTTAACACATATTCGTATCCGACAACACTCGAGTGCAGTTTTATGCACTGACGATAATGAAACTATTTAGTGAGATATTAATTTACACTATCTAAAACTACTGTCAAAAATAAACTCAAGAAAATGAAAGATTGCTTTTAGTATGTAAATTTTAGTAAGTAATATTTATGAAATTTAAATTGCACAAAGCCATTATACTTATGACTTGTTTGTATCAGAGATGAGGAGGAAATAATACCTATTTTAACCAAATCTAGGAAGCCAAAATTAGCCTCGACTTAACGCGAAAACGAAAGTTAAATCTAAAGTATTGGCATTGATTTAATTATTAAATATTCATTTAGTACCATAACTCTTACCGAAATCTTGACCCGAGACGAAATAGCAAGAATATGCGGCACAGACGACTATGTACTAATAGAATGTTTGGTTAGTTGGTGTCAATAACTTACATCGCATAACCAAAACAAAAAGAAACAACTTTAAATTCTTATACGACATTGGCAATATACACTAGTACTGTGTATATTATGTACATGGCATTGCCAATGATAAGAGTCCAGCCTAATGTGAACAGGCAACCAGCCAACATCGTCGAATATGAGTAAGAGGACTGAGATTAAGTATGCATGTTTTACACATTGTTGGAATACGGACGATTCCAGAATCGCGCTGTGTGTTTTAGGAATTCCAATACTGTTGCGCAGTTTTAGAATTCTTAAAACGCACAGGACGATTCTTATCGATTCTGGAAACGTCCGTGTGTATTTTAGGAATCGGGACAACGTTGGAATATTGGATTTTCACTAAAATATTATGTTATAAATAATAGTTTAAATGTATGTGATCTTTTCCACAAATGACATTGACAGTTAACAAACATTTTAGAGCAAATGAGGAATTGAAAATGTTTCATTTAATTTAATTCCGCATTCGCACTGATATGTTTGCCAATTTTCGACGTCATTTGCAGCAACATATATCGCTAATCAACTAATCAAATTGTTAAATATAATATAATTTACACAATGTGATATCTTCCGTAAATGATGTCGACAGATGACGAACACTGCATATGCAGAGGAACCAAAGCGTAACTTAATTCTTCATTCACACTGAAGTTTCGACGTCATTTACAACAACACTGTCGCTAATCAAATGATGAATGGAATGTAGTGGAATGTGGTTTAACCACCCATCAGCACAAAACAGAGTGTTATTGGAGCCAATAAGAAGTGTTTCAATACATAATGTCCTAGAGCTGTGTTTGTACATTGCAAACTTAACTCTGAGCTTGCCGTGCTTCACGTCATGAGGAAACATTGCCATGGTATACCCATCTATGCAAGCAAGCAGGTGAACTCTCACTTTACTCTGGTCATACAGTAAAGATGTAGGATCATCTCTTAAGCATAGCTATACTATAATATCACCATCTTATTCTGGGTGGCCTGAAGTCTGGCTCAACCCCACATACCAGGCGTGATAAACAGAGTCAATGTCTAAGTGTATTACTGATGAAACCAGTAGCTGTTTATTATGCTCTTTAAAAATAATACCTTTATCGCTGCATTGGCCTTCTTAATAACCTGATTGGCTATGGATCCATTGGATAGACATTGGTCAAGATCAGCACACATATATTTGAATGATGTGGGGGATGGCATTTAAGTTTAATTGCATGCAATGTCTAATTTATCACATGACCTCAGTATTGGCTTAGAAGCAAACCAAATGGACCACTTGATGCAATCACATTATATCTTATAGTAAACACAAACAAGTGGAAGGCATAACAGAACATATATTCATATTAATTGGCACATACTTATGATACATTTGAGGAACAATTATTAACAATAAAGTTACACACGGACACGCTCTTCCCCGAACTGTACCATTAGTCGTTGCTATTTGCATTGATCTCAATGTGAAGAAAACACACTTAGCTTAGTTTGTATTTTAAGTAGTATATTACAGAGTGAATATAATTCCTTTCTCTTACACCCTTCGCAGCCATAATCATAACATTATTGAAATATTCCAAAATACTTGATAATAAAACACTACTAAGTGTTGTGACTATTTTCATTATAATCCAACGTGTGGTAACACTATTGAAACAAAGGTAGACTTTGGCTTATCTGTGATCTCATACTACCTGACATACCTGTTTGAGATCTATGTTATATTTGGTTTCAATAATGTATTTACACAATTAAACAATTCACCAGTTGTAATAGTTTGATAAGGATTGATAAACATGTAAGTACAAAGTTCAATCATGTGTTGCAAGTTAACGTACCTTTAACTTTAATGAAGACTGTATTAACAGAGTCTTCCAAAACTCCCCGTGTATTTGTGATGCCATTGTTAACACGACAAGTATATGTCCCCGAGTCCTGCAGCTGTAGAGATGGAATATGTAGGGAACTGTACATTAGTGTACCACTAGCAGCGGCGTGTGTATTATGTATATCAGCACTACCCCACGTCTGGGATAAAGTATTGTAGTTGTACATAGACGGAACGCCTTTCGCGTCGCATGTCAATATCAGCTCTTGTCCTTCAGACATATCAGTAGTTGAAAGTACCACGTTAACATCAGGTGGATCTGTTGGTAAGGCAACTAGTATGTCATATCAGTATGAAAAACAAGAACACTGTATACTGCCATGTTTATAATGATGATGTCTTTGTTGACATGGCAACGTCTTTAGACATGTCATAAACATTAATATTCTAATATTACTGTGAACAATATATACACATTGTTGCACATTAAGCCGTCTTATTTCACATATACATGCTTATAACCACAATTCTACCCCGGGGGCTCCTTAAAGGGTTATCGTTTAAAATGAAAAATTAGGAAGAAAGGGAGAGGTGGGTTCATTTTAATCTTCAAATGGTATATAACTTAAAGGACACAGAGTTTTCGGAATAAACTTCTAAGACAGGTATCTACAGATTGTTTAACAAGACAAACTTAAATAATATAATTATGTTAGCTAATAACATTCATAATATCCCAATAGAATTAAACATGATTTCAATAACGACAGCTATTCTGAACGATAATTCGGTACGAATATTAAAGGTTGGGACATGACTTCGGTGCGTATAATCGCAATTTCGTCAGAGTAATGTTGCAAAACGTGTGCTAATTGCTTCCATATACACAATTGTGCTGCTGATATTTTAAATAGCTTATGATTAGATACTAATCTGAATGTCCAGGTTTGTCGGTCCCAGTTGTAATACAATTAGAGTGACACTTACAACGTATGAAAACCGGAAAGTATGTCATTTGCATTGAGTCTTGTTAAGCGAAAAAGGCCACCAACTCAAAGCATATACATCAATAAAAGGGTCAAGAGTTAACTCAGACATATTATCTCTAAGTTTTCTTGCTGCACTTCTCTGAGAATTTCATTGACGAACTTATCAAACGATTGAACTTTCTTTGCTACTTTACACAGATGCCAATCTTTACAATAATTGTGGCTCATATAAGATATCATGATATGTTGCAAAACGTTTTTGGTTTCAACAAGATTGATCCAGAATGACAATCTCTCAACACCCATAGTTCCTATTGTACTTATTTGTGTATGTCTTTAACACTTGCAATTCTTTCCTAGCTAGGTTTGAGCGTATTGGCTAAATTAATGTTGAGCTCATTTGGGTTGTGGTGTGGACAACCCATCCATATATATCGATAAACTGAGTAGCGACGAAAAGAAGTGACATGCGTAAACAACGTATCTGAAGAGATAGTTGAAATGCACCGTCGGTACAAGAACGAGTTTATACCATCATCCTGGATGACAAACGAAGTCAGGCCTGTAGTCTCACTGAGGCATAACTAGGCAGCCGACTCAGTTAAAATTCTCATAGCAAACAAAAAATTAATGATATATTAAATAAATATAATGCAAAAAAATATCCCTATGCTGTATACAATGTTGACTGCTAGAGAGCTGAAAGGTCAGTACATAATTATACGTCTAAACTCATTTAGTCAGAACATTCAGGAAATCGCTTCTATACCCCAACAATTTTAAAGGGGAACATTTGACTACAATGGTAGTGATTGCCGCTTACACAATGGCCCAAGTTCGATTTCAGCTCTATTCGTATTTGTATAACTTAGGGTACATAGCGTTGCTGTCATTAATTCGGTAATCTTCTCTTCTACACTAGATGATTGGAAACCAACGATGGGCGATTATCTAGGTGAATTGTCGGATGAGGTACCTGGCAATCGGATTCAGATCTTCATCACGGGCGGACCGAAGAACCACACGTCCTGTAAACTATCCGCCACATTGTAGTTTTTGATAGATCACGGGTGGAATAAACTATATTTGTTGTACTGTAATGTGTGCATTTGTGTGAGTTTCATTTCAGTATTATTACAAACATATAATTTATATATCACCGTGTATGCCTCGCGCTCAATCAGCGTCATAAATGTATGCTATGTAACATGGTTCGTAGTCTCTATCTAGTAGTCGTTGCTCTATTTTAAAGACGATATTGCTAACAAACCAGCTGATATTTTTAATGGCGAATAATGCGAGTATCTCTCATACCATTGTGAACCGTTAAAGTCCCATTTATGCGTTCATGTTCTTCCAATTTAAGCCTAAATACAAAGTTATTTCAGGTATACATTTCATGGGTTACGAAGCATAGCGTGAATTATGTGTCTTTCCGCGGAACGTATTCCGTAAAGTGGTTGTATCGGTAGGTACTTGCATGGGGTTTTCATGGTATGTGTGTTTTAAATATCGAATGTAAGAGTATTGAATGGTTCAATCTGGTAGACGATTTTGTGCAGAAAACGTCAAATTTTATTTCTGTCCTGTTAATAAACTCACATGTCGGGGTCAAACAGGGGGACCCGGCCAATAGCCTATTATGTTGTTTGTTAACGATATATTGACAACTATAAATAGTAATATTGATGGTATTGATGATGTACAAATCTTCTTATTGTTGTTCGCTGATAATGCGATAGTCTTTGCCCATGACCAGGCTTCATTGCAGTCAATGTAAATGATATCGAAAAGTACCGTCACACATGGGGTTTACACCTTAATGTCAATAAAACCAAAGTAATGATTTTTGAAAATATTTCATAATAGCATCATCATTATCATTTACATTGTAGTTGTATAAACCAGACAATAGGTGACAAAATTGCAAACAAGCACTACATGTAACGAAATTGGAAAATGCTTGGTTTCCGAGTATATGTAATGTGTCTCGCCATAGGCTATCCCTTATTATATTGTTGCTTATACAGTGATTTAAGAGATGTAATACTTTCTTCTCAACAGTAAGTCCGCATTTATGACAACTTTCAATTCTATTAAACGAGAATATGTTCCCAAATGCCCTTATTACAGTTTCGCATTTAAGTTTGATAAGTGGGTACTTCTGGCTTAATTTCCATATGCGACAGGGACCCCTGTGACTGAATATACTAGTGTGAAGTTCTCTGTACATTAAACTATCAAAACGCGCATTACGTTCAAAGTTTTGGAAACCATACATTGTTCGTTTAACTGATGAGTTCCATGATTATTTAGTAGGAAAAGAGCCACTATGAATGAAACTTGGTATAATTGTAAATAGGTTGTATTTCTTTAACAGTCTGTATATGTCCGGAATGAAACATTGAACTTGAGTATCGTCGTTAAGAAATCTTATGAGCCTGTGTATAAAAAGATATTGATTCGGCAAGTTGCACACTTTACCAAATAATTGTAATTTTTTAATATCGATCTCTGTTTCTATCGAGAATAAACCCAAAGCCCGGAGAGAAATGTCAGTTGATGTGGGCAATGGTAAATGCTGCATAGATTTAGCACACAGGCGATGAGATCGTTCCAGTTGCATAAGGGAGGATTTTCATGCAAAGTTCCATAATTCGCAACCGTACAGGGCCTTTGGAATAACAACCGAATTATATATTGTTAAGAGCGTTATCGGATTTAGTTCATTGGGATGTAAACCACAGTTAAGAACACTAAAATATGTGGACCGAAGTTTTGCAAGTCTTGTATAGCTGGGTTCATTGTATAATACCTATCACAGATTACTCCAAGGTGTTTATATTTATCTGCAACTTTTAACTCAGTTTCATCGAGTTTCCAGACAAGTTTTTTTGGTTGCCATTAAATATAATTACAGAACACTTAGTCGGGTTATACTCGTAGCTCCATGATTTTGAGTAGGTGTTTTTGGTGGGGGGGTTGTGTGTGGGGGGTTGTTTGTTGTTTGTTCTAGTATTTTAATGAGGCCATCAACAAAAAGAAGATACAAAAGGGGGAATGTTTTACTGCCCTGACGCGTTCCCTGTAGTACATTGAAGCACTCTGTGTTTCATTTCTGTGTCGACCGAACTCGTCATATCATAATACAAGTTGACAAATGACAGAAAGGTTGTTGAATCGATTCCTGTGTTATACAGCTTAAATAGGAGGCCATTGTGCCATACCCTGTCAAACGCTTGCTTCGCATCTAGGAAACTTACGAAGACTTGGCTTTTGTTTTCCTTAGCGAATAAAATTGTTTCCTTAAGGACAAATGACGTCATCAGACAGCCTAACCTTCTTGAAACCCACCCTGTTGGTTATTTATCGATGTCAGAATGGTTGATTTAGAGCGCAATAAAAGTACAAGTTCATGCACTTTTAAGATTGTTGGCATTAATGTTATTGCGCGATAGTTATTTGGGTTATCCTTTCGTTTATTGGAACCTTTGTGTATTGTAACAATTACACCATTTTTCATTTCGGTAGGAATGTAACCCTGTAGTAACATAGCGGTAAATAAAATGGATAACTTATGAAGAACAAATTTACCTCCATATTGGTAGTGATCATAAAATACTTGGTCCCACCCACAGGCCTTTCGCGGCTTACACGTACGTAGAGCAGTTTCAATTACGTCTGTGGAAACGAGTGCTGTTTAATCTAGGATAGATTCGCTAACTATTTCAGCAACCGTATTATCGATAGTTACTTTCCATTCTTCGTCATAATTATTGTTCGAAGGAGAATATAAGTTTTCAAAATAAAGTTTCCATTGATGATTTATGCTACCCTAATCACGGAAAATGGAACCATTGAAGACCAGTTCAGCGCCAACGCGTTTGTTTAGCGTGTTTCGTTTAGATTTCACTATTTTTCAAAACTGACATTTATCAAGTTGAGCTGTCTTGTTAACACGCTGGATTGTAATCCAGGGATCGCAGGTTCGATCCCCCGTCTGCCCCTAATAAAATTAACAGTCGTGCAGATGGGACGTTAAACCGATGTCTCGTGTCAGTGCGGTACATCGTGCACGTAACAGAACCAGAGGAGACTCTGGAATGGGTCTCTCTCTGTATCATTGCATTATTCTCCGAAAATCTAAATTGACTAATCTCTTCAGGAGGCGTGGCTCATATGGTCAACCGGTAGCGGCGATAAATAAATGTAAAACACACAACTTGTGAGGGAAATCATACTAGCATTATATGGAAGATACATGTATCCGTAAACGGTTAGTATATATCAACTAACACTTAGTTATTGCCTGTTCTCATGAAGTTGTAGGCGATAAATATGTAGAATTGCTAGACTTTATTCCACAACATGAATTTATATTATTAATTCCAGCTTTAATATTTTTCAGATCATTTTCTGTTAACAAATATAATCTCATTACATTGCCCATATATACCCCCTGTCGAGATACTGACTAGTTCTGCTATCATGCCAAGGCCATGTGTACATGTTAAATTTCAGGATGACATATTAGCATGTGGAATATGGATATTAGCATATTGCATATGGATGCGCATCCCAATGCTTTAAATACACATGATACTTTTCAAGAAGGTTATATGTTAAGCCGTTTGCACAAACATAGTTCGCGATACTTTTGATAATGCTAATACAAATGTAAGACGACCGTTCAATTTGATTAAATATACCAATATCACTCTATCACTCAATTCCTCCAAATGCTGATTGCGTAATCCTGCTATCAGATAACCAAGCGAACACACAAACAAACCACTACACGGAAGCAAAAACATTACCTGTTCGGATGAGATAACTATATGTCATACTTATCTTTCTGATACTACAGTTGTTACATTTAATAATTATGCTAAATGGTTATGTTTTCGGATAGCCATTTGATTTGGATATTAAGCACAACTGTTTCGATAGGATAATGTGTGAAATAATTATTTACGACTTAGCTCGGACCAAGTTGGTTTTGAAAGTTAGAATCTCCTAGGAAATAGCAATGCTCACATACAAATGTGACCATGATGTTTTACTGTATTTGCTCTTCATCGCAACACATCATATTATGGTCATGATCTGTGGTGAGATATTTTAGTAGCATTACTATACCACTATAAGAAGGATCGACGATCCCAAAATGTGATATTGAAGCTATTATTCTGGACCTTGCCTGACACATTATTTACTATGGTGATTTCTAAAAGTTCACAATGAATGACGATGATACCGACTACAAGCGCAACTTCAACACGGACACAACCAATTATGGCTGGATGTAAGTCAGTAGTAAAATGAATGTTCACCCATGTTGTATTTGTTTCTTTCAACTTGATTGCACAGCAATATTTTACAACACTAGTTTAATTAATTCGTCAGTTTTCACTTTCTGTTCTAGCAACATAAATAATTGTGTGTGTATGAATATATGGATAGATAGATGGAAGGACAACGTCAAACACTATCCATCCGCTTACCACAGGGAATACAATCGAGTATCATTTGATTGGCTAATAAATAATTCTTGTTTTAACTGAAAACAATCGGATAATTACTTATTAATACTATTTATACTTACATTGTACAGTAAGAACAGCTTGTTTATTATCCACTGGTTGTATTCTATTATCTGCATTACATCTGTATGTTGCAGCATCTGTCCTCTTAACCTCGCTAATGGTGTAGGACAGTCTATTGCTGCCACTGGTACCGACTCCTTGATGAATAACACTGCCTTGTCCATTCTTGAACCATTTGAATGTAGACACTGGTTTACTGGATGCTTCACAATGTAGTATGCTGTAATTGCCCTCTACTACAATAATATCCTGCATTGTTTGAATCAGCGGGCTAACTGAAATATGAACACACCTGTTAAATGTAGTATGTCAACTGTAGACACTACTAACACTTGTGACGATGTTTGCATAGGTAAAACAGAATTAATCAAACAACTTATCTATAACAAAATACCGGTGCACTTGTGTAATTACACTCTATCTACCCACTTACAACAATACTAACTCAATGATGTCAATCACGTATGCTACACATGCTATAAGATCTCAAGATATCGTTCAAGCATTGGGATAGTGTACTAAGAACATGTAATTGATTCTATGCGTTCCACTAACTATATACCAGTGGTATAACACGCTCTATTCACTGTTTGCAAGCAATGCAATCGCACCATTTATTCTCGCAGCGTTATGCTTATGGCTACCAGTTGTTGCAATCTAAACAGGAAGTATTCACGAAATAGATCTACTGACGAAAGCAATAAAAGTCCACGATAATCCCTTTTTATCGTGATATATCATTCCAGATAAATCAAATATAATTATTAATAATTACAAAGTTTTCCACATGAACAATTAAAAAGAAGCTACATATCCAATTAATTACCATTGTGATCAATCAATGGCATGGTAGTTGCCCCAATACTAATTATAGTATCTATATGCACTGAAAGCACATGACGTAACCTATATACATACTAGACTATAATCAAGATCATTGAAGGATGATGCAAACTATCTCGTGAAAACATATGTAGGATTTCATTGGAAGAGTTTGATGGTTTGATCGAACCATTTGATAAAAAACAGAAAGATGTCCGCATAAGAAATAGGTATTTCACTCGTTCCTAGGATAGTCAACAGAGATTGTTAACTGTTATGAATCAAATCAGTCCGTACAGAAATCGACAGCCGATTACCGACCGACACAGTATTATTTCATTATGTTTGCCATACGCCCAGCCCCAATCAAAATAGGACACACGTATTGCTCTTAAATGCTGCCAACTCCTAGGTACATATTATGGTCGTCATAAAATATAAACATTCAATCTAATTTAATAAATTTATATCGTTTTCTCGGCAGATAAACACACGTGAATGTAAATCTCTGAAATAAGAGCAGACATATATCCCGGAATATTGTTTTTGCAATGGAGTAGTAACAAGCAAATTCGATAAATTGATATCATCGTCGACCGTGAGCTTGTCGGACACATTTGTGAAGTTTTTGTCAATATATGAATAGCAATAGGTGGTAAGTAGAGGACAGTTTGCGAGCCCCATTTTCGCCATGGCTTCTGGATGCTGAAAATGGATGCTTAGAATTAGTGAACGTTATAATGTGTGACCTTGGTTGTACTGCATCGAGCATGTGCTCAAAATACGAAACTGGGGATTTCATCAAACGACCATTTGCAGACACAATTGAACAGGGGTAATCAAAAATGAAAATATCAAAACAGGTAGGCTGTCGACCACCTATTTGCAAGGTTTCTTTCAAGCACCGTATGAATGGAGAAACCAAAACTATTGCACTGAAAATAGTTATGTCGACTGGATTGCTATGATGGTTTGACGACGGACCTGTGGACAATAGCCTCGGTTGTGGTATGTTAATGATTACACCCAACACAATATTAAGGGAGCTTGTGTAGCATTATGCTATGGTACTGGAACACATATTTGAGTTCGGTTAATGTGTTAGAAACCGTTATTCGGCCAAGCTATGTGACAAACTCCGCTATAATTACCAATAATTGGAATAATGGCAATGCACTGTATATTTTGATCACCTGTAAAGCTAATGATTATTGTCATTGAGGAATGTTAGAGCAGAGTTTGGAGATAGATCTGGTGCGGGATGGTGGCGGGAATACGACGGTTAGAAAACCACGTCCTCTGAGTGGACATTTTAATATGTATTTAACAGGTATGTCAGACGAGAAACTGTAACGTTTAAGTCTTAATAAAGCGTTCTTCTTCTTCTGTATTAAATAATTACTATGACGACTTATATGTAGACATAGTTCTCCTTGTGGGGAATATATGATTATTTATTTACTAATCATTCCAACTACTCAATGCCTACCAGCGAGATGGTTAAGATCTATACCACAGCGTCGTGCATGTTTTGATGATTTTATGACCTATTTCTGATGATATTGAACACATTGTTTAAAAAAACAATTGTGCTTAGAAATGTATTTTCGGGAATAAAAACTGGCATTTTTAGAATCCCCGGTGTATACTATATACCTACTTGATATAATAAGTATGTATTCATACTTCTCTTGCAGGTTAAAGCAGCATTACATCGTAAACAAGTATGTTTTGGGTAACATATAAATACTAATGTATGTGTGTTTACAAAAATCGAAATAGTCGCTCAGAAACGATAAAATTCCAATAAATTTAAACCGTCGTATACGCAAATTTGTTTATCAACACACGAATTATAAACACGCACAGTGCGCATGCGTGAAACAACAGAGATGTAGAAACATGAAAGACTATCTATCTATCTTCCGCTAATGTCGAACCCCTCGCGGGGATGTAGAAATGTCCCTACAAGACTTAGCTAACAGAAGTATGAATCAACATATCAAATAATTTAATTAAAAACGTCGGACAAATGGGGACGATGCATTCCGAATGTAAATTAGTGCGGACGATGCTTTCCGGTTGTAAACAATTGCGTGACCTATCGACTCGGAAAATCCTACTTTCGGTTTCGAGTTTGTTTTATCGCAAAAAAACAGTTTACCAAATGAACATAAGCATACAAAGAATGTGTAGCAGCATTGCTACCCATACGTAAACATTGAATTTTTCAAATATCTTTTATTTCATACGATGTAATGCTGCTTTAATACACCATGTGGATAAACATACTTAAAGCAGCATTACAACGTATGACATAAAATATATTTGAAAAATTCAAATTTTACGTATGGTAATGCTGCAACACATTCTTATATTATAATTTGTATAAATATGTTCAATAGTAAACAGTGTTGTTTTGCAATAAAGCAAACACGAAACCGAAAGCATTTGTTTACAATCGGAACCGGATGCACATTCAGGATGAATCATCAGCCTTTGGCAATGATGGATTTTTGTCGTCTATATTCGAGCAAGATTGAAGTATGAATGATTAAGTTGAAACGGCCTCAATTAGTATTACAATGTATCTCAAATAATATAAATGTGATTGGTTTTTAATTGGAAACCGTGCAAAATGTTTCATATGCCGAATAAGTATTAAATTAATGTAAAACAACTTCAGAAGTTGTCACACTTTTCATAACTTATTATAAGAAAATATATCGCTTCTCACGATTGGTTTGCAGAATTTGGGCATCAACTATCAGGATAATCTTTATTAATCAATAGCTTCGTGGGGGGGGGGGGGGCGGAGGTTTTGCTTACATATCCTGTTTTTTATTAGGAGAGTCAGGTATTTTAGTTTATAAACATTGTTTGATGCTTGATTGCGAAATAAGTCTCAACTTATATAATCACTCTCGAGAATCATTCCTGATGGAATCCATGCCACGAGTGAGAGAGAAGAGGCAACGTGGAGTTTAAAGAGTCTGCTGGGCTCGAACTCCGGACATTTACTTTATACAATTTAGCTTAGCTCGATTGCGAAGCAAGTTCTTTCAACTTATATTAATCACTCTCGAGACCTCATTCCTGATGGAATCCATCGCCACGAGGGAGAGAAGAGGCAATGTGGAATTTATATGCTTGTAAGGGCACAATGTAATGGCTTCAGCTGGGCTCGAACTCCGGACCTTCACACCTGAACGAACGATCATCCACTGCGCTATCAGACTTACACTAACGCATTTCGTCCGTGTGCCAGATCGCTTGGAATTGAACGGTCCAAGGTGTCATTGAGCAAGGCACCTTACACACATGGCTTAGTACTGTTTTGTTGTGGCTAAGCCTGTCCAGGATAACATAATAGGCCCGCAAGGGGTTTGACATTAATGGAACATACATACATACAAATTGGTTTGTTTCGGAAAATGTCGAAATTGCCCGGGATTCATACGTGGATTACCACTATAATATTACTGAGGCGACCACAGGCGAGAACTGTTTGTTGCCAGGTACCGAACCGAGTTGACCACAGCTGGCACAAGCTACATTGAATATATACGACGTAGTCTATAAACGTGTACAAATGTGAATGCTTAAATTTTAGAGGAAGAATTAGAAAGAACAGAATTGCAATAAATGTAATTCAGTGGCAATCAATGATGATTTTATGCCATTCATTCTAAATGCAACTACATGCAAATTGTACAATACTTAGTATATACATATATTACATGTTGTCTATTGTTGCAACCGTATATAATAATGAACATGTATTATTTACTTTTCATAGCTGTTATAGTGAAAAGACGGAGAAGGGCTTGGCAGGGAGGTAAAAGTGCAGAGGGGTTGTGTTAGGGGTGGCAGAGAGGAAGTTCTAGGAGTAGAATTATAGGAAGATGTAATTATGAATGTTCCATTTATGTCGAGGAAAATCCTTGCGGGACCTAGACAAGTTTTCCTGGGCAAGCTTGATCGACATAAGCGGTTGACCAGTACTAAGCACTGTGTATGAGGAGCCTTGCTCAATGACATTACTTTGTTCCGTGACCGAGTATCGAACCTGGTACCCTTCAGGCCTTATATTCCAAATATGGCGTTCTACCATGGGTGTCACAATTAAATACACATTCCAGCTTTATGTCTTATAACTAACATATCTTGAAATCTAAACCATCAAAGCATCAGTAGTAACATAGCTTTTTGTTGTTTTTGCAATACCTTACATACATGGCCATTATAATACAGTATTGCGAGCGAGATGTGGTTATTTTAGAGGTACATTTGCTCATTCGGATGCGTATCAATGTTATAAAAAGTGTTCATCACTGAATAATGGACGTCACACATACAGTGAGTGACGCACCATCACAATGAAGTCACATTGTTTGTTTAAAATGTTTTAATAATATACTGTATTTTTTTCTTAATGGGATTTTGTCTGTTTTGTACCTCATAGAAAATTCATTGCATTTACAGATTGTCATTGAGCACATGGGTGTTGAGAAGTTGCAGAATCTGGTACTCAATCTCCACCACCATAACCAGGACCTCTATAACCAGCTGTTAGTACACACTATTGGTGCAGGTGTGGATATTGCAATGAGATGGGGGCATACTTGAACAAATAGTGTGGATGTCTGCCCAGCATCTGTATTTCAATGCGCAATGTAATAATATGTTTCAGTCATATATAGAGTATCAGTCAAATATGACTGTGCTAGTGCAAGTCATAAATGTTTGGATGATATTTGCATCACTTAAAGTGTTACAAATGGAAGTTGATTGTGTGTGTGTTTTGGTTTTGTGTGGTTGCCCATATGAGCTACACCTCTTGAAGAGATTAGTGATTTTAGTGGATAGTATCCTCTGCCTCGTTTACGTGCACGGTTTAGAGTCTTATCCGAAAGAATATGATGTGAGTCATTTTAGTATGGTATAGTGTGAGTTTAACCTGCGTGTTAACCACTGGGCTGCTACATAATTGAAGTTGATTCTGATCACAAATTATTATTCACTTGTTTATATGTAACCTCACGTATATATTTGTGGCTGTCCGATTAGCGCAGTGGTTAAGCGTTCGGTTCTCCATACAACATAGTTCGATAATCCTCACACTTGGAAGTATGTGAGATGGTACGGTGGTCAATAGATCAGACAGTTGGGTTTTCTCCGGGTACTCCGGTTTCCTCCGACACGAATTACCACAAATACTATGTCATCCACTCCAACAAGAGTGATTAATATAAGATGTTACAGCTTGTTTGTCATTGTTATATAAATAAAGTTTAAATTTAACCTCATACAGTTGTCACAGGTGAGCTTCCATTGGACATCATTGATATACCTCATCCCCCTCCCTTATGTCATAATGTTAATTGACGAAACTTCAACATTTTAGATTTCATCTTTAATATCAGAAACCATAATTCTCAGATGATGTGGCTAGTGGATATGTATACTAGCTGTGTTGCAACTATAAGCATTCATTGTGCGACCTGTTAAACTAGCATTATATAGAATAAAAATAGTGTAAAGTATTGTTTATTTTAATGTCACCCCTATTGTGACGCCAATTCTGGCGAGGTTCGAACTTTCAACCTCCTGCTACATATGTGGACGCCTTAACCACTATGCCACAGAGAATATGCACACGCTCCAGATACTCTGTTTATATAACCATTTGAACTATGGTGAGCACACTGAGGCCTTCACAATTTCATGGTGCTCTTGTTTACATTAACTTACATCCTAGAAATTAGTAACCTCAAATGTCACTAATACATTCAGACTTTGATGATAGTTTACTCTTGTTTCAGATTGAACGGTTGGTCCTAGACGGACAGGTTCTGACAGTGTCGTCGGTACTACATGGAAATGTTGGGACGCAATGGAATATACATGGACATGTTGAGACGCAATGGAAAAACAGTGTTTTACAAAATGTCACAAATACATCTATAAAACTAGGGAATAACACTTGGATTGCTGGTATTTGACAAAAGATTAGCATGCCCCTGAATCGAAATTGAAAGGTCAAACGCATGGTATTGTTTATTTGACAGTTCATACGAGGTTTCCTACTATAGATATCAATTGGAGTGTACTCGTCGCTGATCACACAGACATTTGACCGAATTCACACACAATCAACCAGCAAACATGCACAAAGTCTATCAACATATTTTTGAGATACCCTGTCCCCAGACAGACATAGCTATAAACATTAGCTCCCATTCCTATTGCATGGTTAATTATTGATTGATGGAAAAAACAAATTACATTCTGCAAGTAATATGAACATTTCTTTAGGAGGGTTATAT
>CM026386.1:99231678-99276678 GCA_014843695.1 Archivesica marissinica
ATTCTCAGAGAAGTGCAGCAAGAAAACTTATCCAAGAGAGATAATATGTCTGAGTAAACGCAAACGTGTACCGTGTGTAAGTCGTCTTTTTCTCCTGACCCAATTGTTGATGTATATGCTTTGCTAAGAGTTGGTGGCCGTCTTCGCGAAACAAGCCACAATGCAAATGACATACTTTCCAGTTTTCATATGTTGTAAGTGTCACTCTAATTGTATTACAACTGGGACCGACACACCTGGACATTCAGATTAGTATCTAATCATAAGCTATTAAAATAATCAGCAGCAAAAGTGTGTATATGGAAGCAATTAGCACACGTTGTGCAACATTACTCTGATGAAAGTGCGATTATACGCACCGAAGTCATGTCCCAACCTTTAATATTCGTACCGAATTATCGTTCAGTATAGCTGTCGTTATTGAAATCATGTTTAATTCTCTAGGAATATTATGAATGTTATTCGCTAACATAATTATATTATTTAAGTTTGTCTTGTTAAACAATCTGTAGATACCTGTCTTAGAAGTGTATTCCGAAAACTCTGTGCCCTTTAAGTTATATACCATTTGAAGATTAAAATGAACCCACCTCTCCCTTTTTATTGGTTTTCTTCTTAAATGATATCCCCGTAAGGAGCCGTCCGGGGTAGAATTGTGGTTATAATCATGTATATGTGAAATAAGACGGCTTAATGTGTAACAATGTGTATATATTGTTCACAGTAATATTTGAATATTAATATTTGTGACATGTCTAAAGATGTTGCCATGTCAACAATGACATCATCATTATACACATGACAGTATACACAGTGTTCTTGTTTTGCATACTGATCTGACATAATAGTTGCCTTACTAACAGATCCACCTGATGTTAACGTGGTACTTTCAACTACTGATATATCTGAAGGAAAAGAGCTGATATTGACATGCGACGCGAAAGGCGTTCCATCTATGTACAACTACAATACTTTATCCCAGACGTGGGGTAGTTCGGATATACATAATACACACACCGCATCTAGTGGTACACCAATGTACAGTTCCCTACATATTCCATCTCTACAGCTACAGGACTCGGGGACCTATACGTGTCGTGTTAACAATGGCATCACAAATACACTGGGAGTTTTGGAGGACTCTGTTAATACAGTCTTCATTAAAGTTAAAGGTAAGTTAACTTGCAACACATGATTGAACTTTGTAATTTTACATGTTTATCAATCCTTATCACACTATTACAACTGGTGAATTGTTTAATTGTTTAAATACATTATTGAAACCAAATATAAGATAGAGCTCAAACAGGTATGTCAGGTAGTATGATATCACAGATAAGCCAAAGTCTACCTTTGTTTCAATAGTGTTGTATGATATCACAGATAAGCCAAAGTCTACCTTTGTTTCAATAGTGTTGTATGATATCACAGATAAGCCAAAGTCTACCTTTGTTTCAATAGTGTTGTATGATATCACAGATAAGCCACAGTCTACATTTGTTTCAATAGTGTTGCCACACGTTGGATTATAATGAAAATAGTCACAGCACTTAGTAGTGCTTTATTATCCAGTATTTTGGAATATTTCCATAATGTTATGATTAGGTGTAAGGGTGTAAGAGAAAGGAATTATATCACTCTGTAAAATACTACTTAAAATACAAACTAAGCTAAGTGTGTTTTCCTCACATTGAGATCAATGCAAATAGCACCGACTAATGGTACAGTTCGGGGAAGAGCGTGTCGGTGTTTAACTTTATTGTTAATAATTGTTCCTCAAATGTATCATAAGTATGTGCTAATTAATATGAATATATTTTCTGTTATGCTTCCCAATGAATGACAGCTGTTTCTCCACCTGCCACTTGTTTGTGTTTACTATAAGATATAATGCGATTGAATCAAGTGGTCCATTTGGTTTGCTTCTAAGCTAATACTGAGGTCATGTGATAAATTAAACATTGCATGCAATTAAACTTAAATTTCATCCACCAAATATTTCAAATATATGTGAGCTGATCTATATCCAATGAGTCCATAGCCAATCAGGTTATTAAGAAGGCCAATGCAGCGCTAAATGTTTTATTGTTAAAGAATAAGTGTTTAAATAGCATAATAAACAGCTACTGGTTTCTTCAGTAATACACTTACACTTTGACTCTGTTTATGACTCCTGGTATTTGGGATTGAGCCATAATTCAGGTCACCCAGAATAAGATGGTGATATTATAGTATAGCTATGCTTATGAGATGATCCTACATATTTACTGTATGACCAGAGTAAAATGAGAGATCACTTGCTTGCTTGCATAGATGGGTATACCATGGCAATGTTTCCTCATGAGTGCTGCAAATGCAGAGTTAAGTTTGCACTGTAAAAACACAGCTCTAGGACATTATGTATTGAAACACTTCTTATTGGCTCTAATAACACTTTTTTGTGTTGATGGGTGGTTAAACCACATTCCACTACATTCCTTTCATCATTTGATTAGAGACAGTTTTGTTGTAAATTACGTCGAAATTTGACGATGATGTCAGTATGAATGAAGAATTATGTTACGCTTTGGTTGCTCTGCATATGCAGTGTTCGTCATATGTCGACGTCATTTACGGAATATATCACATTGTGTCAATTATATTATATTTAACAATTTGATTAGTTGATTAGCGATATATGCTGCTGTAAATGACGTCGAAAATTGGCAAACATATCAGTGCGAATGCGGAATTAAATGAAATGAAACATTTTCAAATCCGCATTTGCTTTAAATGTTTGTTGACTGTCAATGTGATTTGTGGAAAAGATCACATACATTTAAACTATTATTTATAACATCATATTTTAGTGACTATCCAATATTCCAACTTTGTCCCGATTCCTAAAATGCGCACGGACGTTTCCAGAATCGTGCAGAATCGTCCTGTGCGTTTTAAGAAACTGCGCAACAGTATTGGAATTTCTAAAACACTCAGCGCGATTCTGGAATCGTCCGTATTCCAACAATGTGAGAACATTTGTACCTAATCTCAGTCCTCTTACTCATAATCGACGATGTTGGCTGGTTGCCCGTTCACATTAAGGTGGACTCTTATCATTGGCCACGCCATGTACATAATATACACAGTATTAATACAGCTGCTAATTGAATCAGCACTTGATGTACACTCTTATTCTACTCGTTTCAGAGACAGTAATAGTTATTCCATTCCCAAGGTTAAGGGGTTTTGGGGGGAATCATTCACTTATACTGGCTGTCATTTGTGGAACAGGTTACCGTCACATTTCAGATCTATAAAGAATCGTATCATTTTTAAAAATATGTGAAGAAACATGTTATGCAATCAGTATCAATATATACCTTTTATCTGGACATTATTTTCATTATGTGCAATAACTGATTGACTTATTTGCCTTTCCGATGATCAATTCTAAGGACCACAATGGAAATAAGAGAGCTTCATTTCTTTCGTTTTGTGTTATCCTTGCTCTGCACTTTGATGTTCACATGTACTATGACATATATTACCAGAATAAAACTATACTATACTATGTGGTCACCGAAATTTGTATTTCCTCGAGTGACGTTAGTGTTTCAGGAAATTCGGTCAGGAATTTTGCACATTTCGGCAGGGGTTTATGTTTTCTCTGATCCAAGCATGTTCATACAAGTGTTCACGAAACTACCATGCAGATGTTCTTGTTTCAGTGAGTCATGTACGAATTGTTGCTATAGATAGCCTACACATACAATTGTTTGTGGCTAAACCACTTCATATATCTTCAAGTATAGTCATTGTGGTATTGTTTGATGTACAAGTGAAATTAACCGACTTACTTTAATCAATATTATGCATTTATTAGTTTGCATATATGTAAGCCGTTTACCTGTATACAATGCATCAGGGTAGTGTTTCATACCATTACATGGGACCATATGTTAGCACATGTACCATAGCAACTCGGTTCGTTCTTTGTTTTTGTGTTTGTCTCTGAAACACGTAATAATAACAGAAGTCACAACATATTGCCATTGATACTGTTCTTACTTACATTACAGTGTCTCCAAAGATAATTACACATGGTTTAACATTTACCAGCGTAACTGGTGGAACAGCCAATATTCGAGTAGAATTCTACAGTTATCCGGACATATTGAATGTTACATTTAAGCGATACGATGGATTGGTTATAACAAATGGCGGCAAGTACAATGTATCCCATTATGGAACTGAAGTAACAGATACGTTCCACGGCACATATGTCACTTTGGATGGAAGTCAGGCTAACATGATTATATCAGACTTGAAGCCAGAGGATTTTGGAGTGTACACACTGACACTTTCTAACCAACTTAGTACAACAGTCACACAATTGATACTAGTTGCTAAAAGTAAGTAATACTATTTCTGTAGAAAAGGCTGTAATCGAGAAATATGCTACTGACTGGCCTATCTCTATTATATTTAAGTAACACTTTCAAACATGAGTATATTGTAATATTACGCACACAGCACATGTCATTATTATGGGGAGTTGTTCCATTACGCATACAAACCGTTATGAGAATTTACCACTAGAAGAACGAAATGGCCCACTCTTAATTCTTAGAAGATGAAAGTATTGTATGATGATTAGAGAGCTGTTCCATTCGAGAAAGCTTCAGTATGTGGAAATGACTTCCGACAAATCTGAATCAATACTGTACTTTTGTTGCCAAAACGTGTTTCCATATACTTTAAAGACGTACTTTTTATTTATTTATGCAGATACTGTATGCATTCATTTTATAAATTGCGTCTTTTCTATTCCGAGAAACAGCTGGCAATTTGATCACCATCGATATGATTATTTTTAAAGCATATCTTAAATGTGCAATAGTGATGTTTATTAAAATACCAATGTTCCTCGGTTTTACTAATATGTAAATACAATAATGTGTCAGTATCCTGTGATATATTGATTAACTGTGATGCATTATGCTGTGTTATGATACGTTGTTATGTGTATGACATTGATAGTACAGAGATGAGAATATAATACTGATTAAAACAAAGCAATATGTCCTCATCGACCTTCCAACTGAAACGACTGAAAATAAAACGCGTAATAACCAAATAAATTCAAACATCACGACTGCATTGGCCGATACCAATTCACATGTTCACCAGTTAGCTTACCCATAGTGTGAGCTTCCTAAGTCCCTTATCCATCTATACTTTCAACGCTCTGATTTATTTGTAGCGAACCACCCACATATGTTTGGTATTTTGTTTATGTGCGATTTACGGGTTCGTCTGGGCCCTGCTTACGGTTAACTCCTATTCCATACAAAGGACAACGGAGGTAATCAATACGTGTTTGATGTTTATCTGTAATAACCCTTAACAAAAACATTGAACTTAGTAGCATAGCATAATACAATTACTGAAGTATGGCTGCAGCAATCATGAACGAACGAATGTATAGTCACGTGTGCACCGGGAACATTATTCACACGCCCCTCTCGATCAAATGAGATGGGTAACACTAATATTTCACTTATTATTTAACACATACGAGCGTAACCCTAAATGATCCTATGTCACTTTTAGTCTTCGGATAACCATAAATAAGTATATGTCATGTTTAGTCTTTGATTAAAACAAATGAGCCGACTGTATTGTAATATTTTCTAAACTGAAATTAATAGTTTAGAAATATTACAACACCGTCATCTCGTAACTGCAGTAAGTACCTTGCCAAGCAGAAGATGTTGTATTGTTTGACAAAAACTATGCTTAAGCTATACTTTAATCTTTGATTAAAACACTAAACTAATTGCAGTACCTTTTAGTCCTTAGTGTTGAAACATTTAAACATTTAGTCTGTAGTAGAATATGCGTCGAACACTGGAAATGGTAAAACTTAAACCTTGCTTGGGTAAATTAAGCTTATATCTCACAGAGCTTAACTCACTATAAGCTTCCTCACATAGTTTGGGTAACCTAAGACTAAACTTTAGTTGGATAGATGACCGTGTGTCCAGCCACTCCGCTAAATAATTTTAAATCACGTGTTAGTCTTTGGGTAGAAACATTTAAACAATTTAAGTCACGGAATCGTTAGTAGATTTAGAAATGTGAGCACACTCGCCTAACACTGGAGATGGTACAACTTAACCATTTGTTAAATATATTAAGTTTATAGAACTCTGTAGAATCACTGAGATTCCTCACATCTTCTTGGCAACCAAAGTCGTCCTTCCGAGATGTTACCGTATCAGTTGGATGTCAAAGTAGCACTCCGAATATTAGTGCTGTTATCACTTTTATACTAGCTGGTGGTGTCATATGATCACATAATGACGTCATACCGATATCACACGCACCGTAGCAAAACTGGCTGACTGTACACAGAAGTGAATACAAGTTTCTACATATTATCATGATTTCTAATCACTAAGGTTATTGAGGATGAAATTAGTAAATGAATTAGTAAATTTCAATACTGATTTATCGATGTCTACCACAGTTTCACATTGACACTGTCGTAAGCTGTAACTCAGCAATTATCCAGAATGCACATTTCACGAAATGTGTCGGGACAATAACACATGTTCATAGTGGTTCTCACAGTTGCACAGCTAATACACCATTCTGTACGCTAAAGTAAATCAAGCAACATGCATATTTACATAATCATGTAGAACAACACAGTACATGCATATATTAACAATACATGAGTAAATGTCCAATACAGTACATATTAATGGTATCAATGGAAGCAAGTGGGTGGGGTAACTCGAATAATGTGCCCAGTAGCAATAAGTTGTCTAATTTATCATACATATGTGTTCAAGGTAAGACAAGTACAAGAAAAGTCATACCAGGAATTGTGAATTATTCACTAGTATTTGTCGAGGTACTCTCTTGTTACATATATTATTTCCGTTCACCAGGTCAGCCAGATGAACCAACGCACTTCACATATCTGTTCAAGGATAATACTCACACGTTTTCGTGGATTGGTGGATTTAATGGCGTGTATTCTCAAACATTCGTAATTCAGACATCCATTGTTGGTACAGAAGGTTGGATAAACAGAACAACAATTACTCAGATATTACCTGGTGTCACTTCTTACCAGGCGAGCATAAACGCTCTACCACCGGGGACATACGTTGCTCGAATATTTGCTTGGACTATTAAAGGCACATCAGACTATGTAGGATTAAATGACACATTGTCAGGTGTTAAAATAGAAACAGGTAAATCTAGGATAACTTTGCATGGCTTATCCGTGGCATGAATAGTTTATTACTTATTTGCATTCATGAATTAGCATTGTTTGCACGTATCCACAAATTGCACATATTGCCGGCTAGCGGATATTAATTGCACATGTATGAATGATACATAGCAATGGTCATCATTATTATCGTGTGCAGTTATCATGGTTTATGATTTAATGTAAATGCAAGTATTCTGTTCTGAGTGAAAGACCGCCTGTATGTTGCATCGAGATAAATGGAGCGAGTGCTAGTTTTAATAGTATTCCATATCTTGAGTTAACAGATGTAAACTCAAATGTCCTAGTCTAAGTTAGGAATATCGTCTTATAGATTAGAACTTGAATAGGCAGATGGAAAAAACCACACATCATTATTATACTTAATTGAATGCTCATTTTTAATGATTTAAGAACACTTTACAACAATACGTATTAGTAGTACATGCAGCTCTTTACTTGTTGTGTATACGTCATCACTTGTTGTGTATATGCGTCACTATTGATGACGTAGCGCTCAACTACCGAGCTCTTTGCTTTTTTCGGTATACATGTCACTATAGAGCCTATTGATAATAGCTTTATAAATAGCGATCGCGTACCATTCTATAAATATCGACTACGAACCGATCCATAAATAACTATTACGAACGCTTCTATATAAATATAGACCGTTTACAACGGACTTAGACCTCAATCAGCTTCACGAACTTCAACGAATATACGGGTAAGTTCATTATATTATTCAAACTAGGCGTACGTTTTTATCGCGTAAGAAATCCTAATTATACGCAAACTTAGCCTATGTACTTTAGCGAAAATGAATAATATATATCTTACAACGTTACCTATACTTCTATAAAAACGCGATAAATTATTAATAATCCGTAATGTACGTTATAGAGGACGATGGATTCCATCAGGAATGAGATATCCAGAGCGATAAGTCGTAAGAACTTGTTTCGTGATCAAGCAAATATAATTTTGTAATAAAATAATAATATCCATCCAATATGAGACGCGGGATGGAACGATTAATATAAATGTCTAATACGTGGTGTTCCATGCCCTGTAACATAATTAACTGAATCCAAGCGGTATGTATGCTTGTATGTTTGTCAGTTGGCCCTAACTAATCTTATCTGGGAATGCGAGAAATATTTCTAGCCCAACTGACGCAGTTAATTATAAACATAACGTGGCAACTTGTTTCAAAAGTAATTAATACGTTTACATACCGATCGCATCCTATCTTGTCTGCTCAATACATCGGAATGAATGGGATATCTTGTCTGCTTGCATGTTTGTCTGTTGACCCTAAATAACCTTATCTGGGAAATGCGAGAACAAATTATAACCATCACCAGCGCAGTAGGTACACAAAATGACATCGAAGTAATTAATACGTTTACATACCGTGGTTGTGAATCCCAGCCTATAAAAGCTAAAGGTAAGAAGGGTTAATTACCCAACAACATTTCTCTAAGCTACAACTAGCGGATTAACTGATAAGCACAGTCGGGAGGTCGATTTTGTTAAATGTCAAACACTCGATTCGTTATCGAGCTAACATAAATTTGTAATTACATTCCCCGGTTCAATAAAATAATCCACGCGTTCATAAAATATTACGTTAGTGTGTGTGTGTGTGTGTGTGCGTGCGTGTGTGTGCGTGTGCGTATGTGTGTGTGTGTGCGTGTGTGCCTGTGTGTGTGTGTGTGTGTGTGTGTGTGTGTGCGCGAGTGTGTGTGTATGCGTGCGTGCGTGCGTGCGTGTGTGTGCGTGTGCTCGTGTGTGTGCGTGCGTGCGTGTGTGATAAGAATGTAATATTTGGCAAGGTACTGATTCCCTCTATCAGGTTGTATGTTGTTTACGGTTATTTTATATAATGTATATCTATTTACCTTACCACACGCCCGTCTGTCTGTCTGTCCGTCCGTCCGTCCGTCCGTCTGTATGTCTGTCCGTCCGTCTGTATGTCTGTCTGTCCGTCCGTCCATCCGTCCGTACGTCCATGCACTATCCTCCATCTTAACCACTAGGCCACGGAGACGGTGTATGTATGTTTCAACACAAGCGGTTGAATCTATAAATGGATGCTTCAACACCTGAGTTTGAAACTATGAATGTATATTTCAAACCAAACTATCAATATAGCCTATACATACATATGCAGCACAGAGTTATAACACGCGTCGGTTTATACGAATAGCAGACGGAATGCCAGAGAAATTGCAATGTCAAAAATGAGAACGAAATATTTATTTCGTCATGTCTGCTTATCTACTCAAAGGTATTTTCCACTGAACATTATTCGACTCGTTTCAAGTTTGATTTATTTGACATCATGACACGCGTACATTTTGACGCGTAAACCCCGCGTTGCATCTCAGCGTGAGAGTTCGCCCATTAGTATATAATTAAGGGCAAATATAAACATTAACATAAATTGGGAAAATAAGCGCTGTAACGCTTCATTATAGCAAGAATATTTAAAACATGTAAACATAACGTCATATCATATTTACAATATGTCTGTCCGCCCGTCTGTCTGTCTGTCTGTCTGTCTGTCTGTCTGTATGTCTGTCTGTCTGCCTGCCTGCCTGCCTGCCTACCTGCCTGCCCGTCTGGCGGTCTGTCTATCGGTGTTGCATCTTCTGCCTCGTGCACTGTCCTCCAAAACAACGGTTTTGATGTTTTCATGATGGATATGTATTGGTCATTTAGCGCGCATATGTCGCATTATGTTCGAATTATAGGATGTACATGTATGTAAATGCTGTTTGTAGGACTACAGAGGTACTCAAATCAATCTAAAAACAGCAACAATTATGGGGACGACGTTTCGCTATTTCTTTAGTATTTATACGGATATCCATAATTCGATTATTAGATATAGGGGTAGCGCCGCGTACGATATACGCTATTTATAGTGTAGCTAAAAGACTTGGCCTACGAATCTGACGTCATCAATTGTTCGGATCGGCGTTAGAGCGTAGAAATCTGTATAAATCGACGTAGCTCGGCGAGACCTATCCGACGATATCTTTCCTTTATTTATACGACGATTAATTTTCGAGATATAGAGGTTTAAAGCATTTATATATCCTTAAAGTCCCATACATTGAAAATGAAAAAAATATTTAAACGTAACTATACTTTAGTTCTAATATACGCGTATCGTCGTCACGAGTCCGACGCTACCCTTCATTTTGATCTATCATTATTCGATATATCTATAATACTGATTATCTCCCTTTAATCGTAAATAAGTTTGAAGAAAAATGAACTTTCGAGGAAACTTGCCGTGTTTGGTATAGTCGGAAAGAGCTCGGCGAGACCGATACGACGATATCTTTCCTTTATTTATACGTCGAGTAGTTTTCGAGATATAGAGGTTTAAAGATGTTATATATCCTTAAAGTCCCGTAAGAGTCGAATAATGTTCCGTGGAAAATACCTTTTAGTAGATAAGCAGACATGGCGAAATAAATATTTCGTTCTCATTTTTGACATTGCAATTTCTCTGGCATTCCGTCTGCTATTCGTATAAACTGACGCGTGTTATAACTCTGTGCTGCATATGTATGTATAGGCTATATTGATAGTTTGGTTTGAAATATACATTCATAGTTTCAAACTCAGGTGTTGAAGCATCCATTTATAGATTCAACCGCTTGTGTTGAAACATACATACACCGTCTCCGTGGCCTAGTGGTTAAGATGGAGGATAGTGCATGGACGTACGGACGGACATACGGACGGACGGACGGACGGACAGACAGACAGAGAGACAGACATACAGACGGACGGACAGACAGACAGACGGACGGACGAACGGACAGACGGACAGACAGACGGGCGTGTGGTAAGGTAAATAGATATACATTATATAAAATAACCGCAAACAACATACAACCTGATAGAGTCAGTAACTTGCCAAATATTACATTCTTATCACACACGCACGCACGCAAACACACGAGCACACGCACACGCACGCACGCACGCACGCATACACACACACGCGCACACACACACACACGCACACACACACGCACACACGCACACACACACACACACGCACGCGCACGCACACACACGCACGCACACACACACACACACTAACGTAATATTTTATGAACGCTTGGATTATTTTATTGAACCGGGGAATGTAATTACAAATTTATGTTAGCTCGATAACGAATCGAGTGTTTGACATTTAACAAAATCGACCTCTCGATTAAGTTATGTGCGCACTCTCTGCTTATCAGTTAATCCGCTAGTTGTAGCTTAGAGAAATGTTGTTGGGTAATTAACCCTTCTTACCTTTAGCTTTTAAAGGCTGGGATTCACAACCACGGTATGTAAACGTATTAATTACTTCGATGTCATTTTGTGTACCTACTGCGCTGGTGATGGTTATAAATTGTTCTCGCATTTCCCAGATAAGGTTATTTAGGGTCAACAGACAAACAGGCAAGCAGACAGGATATCCCATTCATTCCGATGTATTGAGCAGACAAGATAGGATGCGATCTGTATGTAAACGTATTAATTACTTTTGAAACAAGTTGCCACGTTATGTTTATAATTAACTGCGTCAGTTGGGCTAGAAATAGTTCTCGTATTCCCAGATAAGATTATTTAGGGCCAACTGACAATCATACAAGCAGACATACCGCTTGGATTCAGTTAATTATGTTACAGGGCATGGAACACCACGTATTAGACATTTATATTAATCGTTCCATCCCGCGTCTCATATTGGATGGATAATATTATTTTATTACAAAATTATATTTGCTAGATCGCGAAACAAGTTCTTACGACTTATCGCTCTGGATATCTCATTCCTGATGGAATCCATCGTCCTCTATAACGTACATTACGGATTATTAATAATTTATCGCGTTTTTATGGAAGTATAGGTAACGTTGTAAGATATATATTATTCATTTTCGCTAAAGTACATAGGTTAAGTTTGCGTATAATTAGGATTTCTTAGGCGATAAAAACGTACGCCTAGTTTGAATAATATAATGAACTTACCCGTATATTCGTTGAAGTTCGTGAAGCTGATTGAGGTCTAAGTCCGTTGTAAACGGTCTATATTTATATAGAAGCGTTCGTAATAGTTATTTATGGATCGGTTCGTAGTCGATATTTATAGAATGGTACGAGATCGCTATTTATAAAGCTATTATCAATAGGCTATATAGTGACACGTATACCAAAAAAAGCAAAGAGCTCGGTAGTTGAGCGCTACGTCATCAATAGTGACGCATATACACAACAAGTGATGACGTATACACAACAAGTAAAGAGCTGCACGTACTACTCGTATTATTGGAATACACGTTATATGGTTAACTTTATTATATTAAATGAAAATGCAGTTTTGAAATTATCTAAAGCATTTGAACGTCGTAGATTAATAGCATGTGTTAATATATAACCAAATCTACTTAGCTGTTGTTTCAATGATGAACTATTTAGTGTCTTAAATGATTTTATTAATTATATGTCTCTCCCAACTATGTGTGTTGATTAGTTTTCATTACCATACATGTTTCACTTTATAACTTGTTTTCTATTGATGCTTTGTTCATGGGTCTGAAATGGCTTATTATGAAATAAAGAGATATTATATCATATATTATATATACATATTTCTTTCTCAAATATTCACTTTATTAGGTAAGTGATATATACTTTCCTTCATCATGCAATATACTATTAAACATCATATCTTATTGTAGATATTGAGTGGAAAATACGTGACGATATTGGGCTATGAAACTACCGACATATTTGTTCGATAAATTATTCTTCACAAAACCCAAATAGGTTTCCATGTGTTACTATGGTATAAATAAGCACAACTAATCACAAATGGAATATACTGTTCTCCAATTATATATAAATTGTAAATTGTATATACACATGTAGCATGCATTGATTTTATGTATATATTATATTAAATAGTAGATATTATTCATGAATTGAAAAAATGTAAAACTAATAGGTGATTATTATCCGACCCCTACTGGTCTGAAACTGAACACATAATCAACAAAATATCATAGTATAATCATAGCATTGTGTGTTTTGAAGTAAAAGTTGGATACTATTTACAGATGCTCTTGAAAATGTGGATGATATACAGAGTCTTCAAGAAACGAATCATTCATAATAGCACCGAGGATAGGATGAAATAGTTTCGGTATATTTTGATAAAAGCCCGATATATTTCGATAATCAGCATCTTCTCTCACACAACTAGATAAAGACTAGGCCATCATGTCCAATTGCAAAAAAACTAGCATTTATTGTCCAAATTATGTTATTAAATAAATTCAGAATGAACTACTTAAATTGGATTCCTTTCCAAATGTGGTGCTCTCCATAAACGTATCCTTAATTGTATTTTGTCAATTCAGTTCCGGAAATACCACCATTTCCAGTATGGGGAGTTGTAGGTTGGATTTCAACAGTTATTCTCGTGTTGATAATAGCTACTGGATCAATTGTATTCTACAAGAGGATGTACGACCAAAAAGGTAATACATTACATAAACAATATGGACATCAAATGTTTAATGTGACGTCCACCTTACAATACGCATGCAAGTTGTTGTTCACTTATTAACAGTATATAATTGAATTGGTAAGCAGAATCCAATATTTCATTGTGATAATTATGTTAAAGTTCACGAAACGTATATTATCGAGTTGTGTGTATGTATTTATATATATATATATATATATAGGTATATATGTGTTGTATGTGTGTAATAGATATATATATATATATGTGTGTATGTGGGTATTATATTATGTGTGTGTATGTGTATAATATATATATATATGTATATATATGTGTGTATTTGTATAATATTATATAGTGTGTATGTGTATATATATATATGTATATATATGTGTGTATGTGTATATATATTATGTATATATATATGTGTGTATGTATATATATATATATATATATATATGTAGATATATATATATGGTGTGTGTGTAGTGTATTATATATATGATATAATGTGTGTATGTGATATATATATGTATATATATGTGTGTATGTGTATATTATATATATATATATAGGTGTGTATGTGTATATATTATGTATATATATTGTGTAGGTATATATATATATGTATTATATGTGTGTATGTGTATATATACATATATATGTATGTATATATATGTGTGTATGTGTATATATATATATATATACACATAATGTGTGTGTGTGTGTTTGTATGTATATATACACACACACATATATACACACATATATATACACACATATATATACATATATGTGTGTGTGTATATGTGTGTGTTCATTAAGGAGAACATTGGTGCATGTACTTTCCATTACCGTGTTCCATCCCTATCTTCGAAACCACGTGGTCGTTCTGACCATAACTTCACATCCATATTTAATGTATGTAATCGACGTATTGTTAGCATGACCAGATATCAAGGCCACACTAAGCCATGACATCTCAGAATAATGCACAGTATTGTACGTCCACTCAACTTGTTCGAAACCGATCGACATGCGTTGAGGTAGCTTGCACAGACGATCCCCATATTGAGTTGGCATTTTACGATATTGAGTCAGCATAATCCTGCTCCATACACTTACTAAGTTAAACCAGAATGCATTTCAAAGTACATGTACAATGTACATAGTGTGATTATATAACATGCTATTTAAAATAATGATTATAATGGAAGCTTTCGTTGAAGGCTTAACACGTTAATTCATCGTATTTAATCAAATGCACCGATATGCAGTAGATGCCCCAAGTGAATTAATCAGTAAAATGTTAACGAAATACCATAATACAACTATTATTCCTAGTGCTAATTTCCGACTCGTGCTCAGAAAAGTATAATGCAACGAACTTATGTTGTACACACACCAGTGTATGGTAATTATCCTGGCAAATCGCAAGGTTAGAGTTAGATATAGGTACACGCAACAGTGTAGATCAGCTATGCACATCTGTTTGCTGGATGGGTGGAATTGCCAGCTTTATCCGAGTGGTTGGTGTCTTTGCTGTACGTTATCAATGTCGGGCTAGTCACTACTATATACATAATGTAAGATGCGCCCTCATTGTGCAGGTGACATAGAATTATTATCATGTTATGGACATAGATGGAATGGACACATGGACACAATGTTGTGGAGAGGCGTCCACATTAATGGATTAGATCTTGTCTGGAAATTATATGGATGTATATATTCATCTGATATGCTTGTTGTTGTTAAAAGTGTAGTTAGATTCACTGTAATTTGACTTCAAAAGTTGTTATCATAGTACAGGTGTGCATGGTTGTGAGTTTTGCTTAGTAATGGCGGTGGTTGTGTTTCTCATGGGGAGTTACGTTGTTAATACAACAACCGTGCATACACCGCAAAGCATGGGTTCCAAACACACGCTTTTTGTCGTGCAATTCGAATTGTGGCATCGTAAGCATCTATGTACTGTCGGTCTCGTATTCCTGTCTTACTGATAGCCATCATTTAAAGTACATAGTGTCATTGTACAGGTCATACGAATATGTATAGGACATATACCATTGGTGGTAGCTGTTGCTGCTGTTGAATAACGGTACATGTCGTCCTGTCGGTGCATGCATACTATTAATCGATATACCATACCCCTAGTATACCCGTGTCTATGGTGTACTCTATATCCGACACTTGTATGCAATTAATATGCACGAATAACCTTCGTATGTGCACCAATGCTTAGTCTGCCATTGACACAGATATAATATTGCGAAAGCGTATGTCAAGAAATATTTAATAGAAACACTTATTTTCCTATGTGTAGGCCAGTTGCCTGCTGGTATTTCAAGCATAGTATTTGCAATATTGCATAATGACAAGAAGAACATGTTCTTGTCATATTCTGACATCAAATAGATTGGACAATACCGATGTTCTACATAATCAAATAATGTACGGCCGAGCAAATATATAATGTCCCTATCATTAAGCACCTGCCATATAATTATTGAAGTGCCTCTTGTTTTCAGACAGAACTCCTTCAAGATCAGCTAACAGGTATGTACCGCTCTATGTATGTTGTACTGTACTGTTGGCATAACGGAAACATGTAATAAGGTATTGGACTTTGCTCTCAGAACATAAACTAGTCATGTCAAACCGAATAAGGAATAAAACGCCGCTTAGTAATGTCCACTGAGGTATAGCGAACAGTGGGTGTGTTTGAATATATCGAGGCCAACGCCGCCTTCTAAGGCTATGTGCATACGTTCAAATCAATCAATGCTATTCATTTAATATAATGAGCAGTTCTAATCCGCATTTGAATCGGAAAATGTTCACTTTCATATAAAATATTGTAGTTTGTCCCGTTAAACAAATACCGAACATGAACTTATCCTACTATTCCTTTAATTGTTGGAACAGTGTTCATGAACATTGAACATGTTGTACCTGTAGTATACATGTATCTCAGGATGACGTGCCCTAACTATGTTTTCAATAACAACCAATCTTGTTATGCTATTTTAGGAGACCAATACACACACACTTGATATGCTCGTTTTTCGGCATAGACATTACAACTTAAAATGGCGAGAAATAGAAACATTTGACGTAACTTCCAGTTTAATAACCAACTACTAAATGTATCTTTCCAGGAAAAGTCACAACACAACAGTAGAAGAAACTTCATATTATAATGTTGCGAAGTAAGTTTTCTTTCTATATAGTGATTGGTAATGAACTCAATGTATGGACAGTGTGGAAATGGTATTATATACTCCCCCATTAACATCATTCCAAAATGCTAAGTTGTACTGCACACACCAACACCCCGAATATTGGCCAATGTTCTTAAGAGCCAAATATCGATATGTTGACAAATACGGCGCTATTCAAGAAGGGGTGCTGGTTTATAGAGAGAGATTCGCAGATATTATATTTATGATATACTATAATGGAGCAGGCGTTGTATACATGCTATAAATAATTACAAGTGTCTATTAATAACGGGATTGTATTATACCATGATAGTATGTTGACGACGAGCGTCGATAATAAATTGTGCGGGATATGATTTCTAGGTTGGATGGGCTTAAGATCCCTTGGAACAGTTGGCAGCAGGGCATAGGTGTGGTTGACTGCAGGGTATAGGTGTGGTTGACTGCAGGGCATAGGTGTGGTTGACTGCATGACATAGGTGTGGTTGACTGCAGGGTATAGGTGTGGTTGACTGCAGGGTATAGGTGTGGTTGCCTGCATGGTATAGGTGTGGTTGACTGCAGGGTATAGGTGTGGTTGACTGCAGGGTATAGGTGTGGTTGACTGCAGGGTATAGGCGTGGTTTGGCTGCAGGGTATAGAAATGATACAATAGTGTGTATGGCGTTTATTACTAGTACGTGTATTGGAGCCTGTAATGTACACGCATTGCCAGACATGGAACATATTAGTTCGGACACTTGCTCAAGTCGCATGCACGCATACAGGGATTATTGTAATACATTGTTGATATGCATTCGCGAGATGTCGCATGTGGATTATCTTCGAATGGGCCCGGACTGTGGGTACCCGGAACAGTTAGGTTCAACGGTGTACATACCACTGGGGATTGATTATTGTTCATAATGCATCCACTCACGGCTGATTTACATCATCGTACGAATGATGGGTCGCATGCGTAAGTGTGTATAGGGTGATGGCTAAATCGGTAACGGTACTACCCCATGGGACACATACTCACCAGATACTCAATATACATATTATGGGTATCTATAACATGGATCTATATTAATATTGTAGAATATAATAAAACTATACAAGTAATGCGAAATACTACCTTGGTATTGAGTCCACAACCATATGCGAGTTAACAAGCGTCAGTGTTACCTTGTGATAGGGACACATGATAGGGACACTCGGATATAATCAACAGAAAATGAAATTTATGTGCCATGTTTATACCACAATGTCTCAAAAGCAAAGTATGGACATTTCAACTCAATATGCAACCAATTGAGAAAGTTGTGACGTATATCTAATGAAACATATATACATATAAATAGCGTTTGAAGGAACTATTATTGAGCAAATACCATGCCATGATCTTTTTCCAATAAAGTGGTGTGGTATGAAACCTTGTTTATATGGCAACCGTTTCGCATGTATTACGCGATTTGATATCGAAATTTAATTTCGTACATGAATTAATATTCAGTAAATAGCTTAACAGAATCCTTAAATATTGTACTAGGAAATACTTAAATCATGGATAATAATGACAACCACCGACACAAGTAACATGTTATAACCTACATAATAGATTCAAGAACACATGTCTAATATTAAAAAGAATTCGTAAAAACAAAAGTTAATACCAAGCTTAAATCATTACCAAATAGTCGATATTCATTCAAAAATATGACAAACAAAGACATGCCCAATATTTGAAACAAACATCAAAACAATAATTATATACACGCTTCATAGTAAGGAAAGTATCCGTACATATCATGATGCCAACTGTTTATATCATACCTCAGAGCAGTTCCATATCAATTGGAAATACTACTAATCCTAAACACCACAAGTTATGTCGCTTTCGTCCCTAGACGGTACTATTTATAGACATACACATGTCATACAATATAATCATGTTATAAAGACAGACAATTAACAAAGAACAATGACGAATGTATTAGTTGTTATCTAAATAGATGTTCTGCTGTTTGTAGAATGTATTAATACTTTGAAGGAGTCGGACGTTTCATATACATTTTACAATCTCGTTTATTTTGTTATGTTATTAATACTGTTATCGAATTGCAGCCAAGAGGACACTAATACACAGCAGTCAGTCAAGAGTGGAACTGTTCAAGGTAATGTTCTATAATGTTCTAACAGTATATATGCGTATTGGTAATGCTACAGTATAATGGTATGCTAACGATATCGGCATGCTAGTCACATCTACAGTTTAATACATCATCCAGATATATCACGTATATAGTATATATACATAGAGGTAATGCTACAGTATAATGGTATGCTAACGATATTGGCATGCTAGTCCCATCTACAGTTTAATACATCATCCAGATATATCACGTATATAGTATACGCATAATAAGTTGATTGAACGAATACGTATTATCTTCTATCCACAACAATAACTGACCAATATTACAGTTTAAACTGAATGTGTTTCTTTGTATTTTGCAGAAAACGATCTTCAAGATGTGTAAGTACAAACTGTACAACTGAAACCTACTGGTATATAATAATAATAATAATAATAATAAAAGATTAATAGTAATCGTCCGATATGCCCTCATATGAATAAAACGTATTTGATTAAAAAATCCTGTATAGTCGCTGTAAATCACCTATTTCAGTTTACTAGAAATATGAGAGGGAATAATAGGCCCCATAATTGCTTAAGGCGACATTACATCAATGAAAACGCAACTGCAGAATGTATGTTCCTGTTAAATGGATTAGTAGTTCAACTAATAACCAAAACGTCGTATACGCGGTTTGTTGACATAACAAAAAAATGTCAATATGGTCGGACATCCATGAGTAATACCACGCGTGTATCTTGAACAAATATAGTACATATTTACCGCTATATCTTATATGTGTGCCTATGTATATTCATTTGGAGACAAATCTTAGTTAAATCATCGCTAAAGTATATTTATCTTTAAGTATTAACTCCATTACAAACAAACGTGTATCCAGTAGTATGGCTGACCGTTATATGAAATCCTACTTTCACTTTGGAAAGTATGTATGCCATAAAATACTGTTTATTGATTTACTGTTAGTGTTCGAATGTATTCGGAATAATTTATAGAAAATGCTTATGTTTGCTCTTTGCGATGTAATGTCGCTTTAATATTTCCACTGGGCTATAAATGCGCATTGGATAACATAGTTTCTGAACATTAACTTAGTAAAATTACGTTAGAAAGTAAATACCATGAATACTGTTTTACTTAATCCCAATACAGAGGGATGTTAGGCATGTATACATTACACTGCTTGTGAGATTAAGTAGAAGACAGAATGTATAATTCAAATTATGGTGAATTGAAAAAAGGGTTTTCAAACTGGATTAATGCCAGCGTTAGCAGATATACTCAGATTCAAGTAAAACCATAATCAGATTATCTAACAATGCATGCAGTAGTTTCCATGAATTTGTCATATAAGGAGGAAGAAAGATAGAAGTAGTTTATATTCGTTGAATCGTTCTATCAAAACCAGCATTATATAAGAAAGTGTTTCCTATAAAGGCATATAATGTTATATTGAGCGACCAGGAATATACGCATTGATACTCACAACTGACTAAATCCCATGTAATTGAGGTAATACCAATGAATGCGAGTAAACGGTGACATGGGTACTAGTTAGAATGCATGGTACGTGCACAATGAAAATGGTTATTGAACATTTATAACTATCATAAAGTCTATACAGTGATATAATAGCAAACTTGTAAATACTATACATGTAATATAATGCATACTGCCAATTTGTCTTAGTTCGACATATGAAGCTCTGGATGCAAGCAATGAAGCAGTGTCGACATATTCATCCCTTACACCGGCAGTAGGTGCGTATCTTTTTTGAGGTTTTTCGAATTATTACCACTCACTTTGGTTTGATCGATTTCTGAAACGATTATATCACCACGACGTCAAGTATATAACTAATCTAGACGAACACAGATCCGAAGTTTTTTTCCAACCGACAAGTACAAGTTTAGTCGTATATAATGTTGCATTAACAAATGGGACCTATTTATGACCTTGTATCTTTTACATTTGACTTATCTACATGTATTTAATAATTAATGAAACCTAATTATGACACAACAACTAATATGACATAGATATCTCACGGAATAATTAGTACGTGCATAGTGACTGCTACATAGGACTTTATTTTATCATTTCAGTGTAATATACTATTATTTGCAGACCCTGGCACCTTGGAAGTTAGTAGTATATTATCATATGTTTCTATTTGGGAAACTTCACTCAGATATTATTATGGTCCAGTCGTTCATATGTATGTTTGTTGAACGCTTTTCCTACTGAATGGGATACCATTTTAAATACTTTATATTTATTAAGTAAATCAAATTAAAGAAATACACACTATTGTCAGGTTAGTTAATGTTGATAAGTTCATACTTGATCACACATCATGTGCTGTTCTGTCAAGTCCAGTAGTGCAGATAGCAGATATGATTTGATAGCTCTGGCTGCAAAATTCATATGAAATAAAATTACAGTTAACCCTCGTAAGTAGGTCAAATTATGTTTTTCTCTTGACATCATAAAATAGTGTGTCACTTGTATGGAACAGCCTAGGTATGTGTTGAAACCGCAAGCATTTTGAAATAGTTGCAATAGCATAATATTATTTAAATGTAATAATGACATGTCTGTCGCATGTTATCTTTAGAGCAATCGATGGTCGCATGCTATAGGAGAGGCGTAGCATCAAATTATGCACATCATAGATATGACATGAGGCATATGTTCAATGTATGCATAACTATGCATGCACTACCATCACATTTACAAATGTGGCGATACAAACTGCTCGTACATGTCGTAATGCATACTACATACTGGAATCAATTTGTATGACTTAATTTAGAACATATTGTATGTACGTTCAATAATGTGTCATTAGGTTTGAACGAATGCTACTAGACTAAGTATAATATGTGAATGATAAAACAATAGTATTGAATAATAACATGGCTTATTTTGTGTCTTTCTATTTTCTACCAACAGAAAGGCATGAAGACACTGTGACTTACAATAAGCTGCAGCTTCACCAGGTGTCTGCCTAAGTCCTCAGTGAATGGGAAGAAAGACGTATAGAAATGTATATTACTGGAGCAATCATCAATATTATATATATATGCAGCATGATGTTATGTGTGATAGGAACTGATCGTCACTGTGTAAATGGGGCCAAATGTGAACATTCATAACTGGAGATTTTAATGTTTTCTTAATGTTTAAACTTTTATGAAAACTAGTATCATTTATCTACATTAGTTCTTCCCAACATATTTCAGAAAGTTGCATCAAGTTATCGTTCAAATATGATAATTATGTTTGCTTTGTCTTTCAACACGATAACATAATAGTTTACCCCCATTTGATAGGTCAATACCTCTATCTAGACACACATTCGTAGATCGTGTAGAAAACTCGAAATTTGGTAATATATGTGACTTAGTGGTAGTTAGTTACTAATGCTAACTTTATTGGTACATATGGAAAAGATCGCAAGACAGTCATTAAAACTTATCTAAATGACGAATAATGTAAACTAATTGTATATATACGACTTTATGTCTGCATATAGTGAATTTAAGTGTGGAGTTGCCTCCAATTGTATAGAAACTGGAATGATGAACGTCTAAGCATAGAATATCATAAATGTCCGGTGTGTAGTTTGTTGGGGTATGAACGTCATGTACTATTACAATGTGCCATGTGTACCTTAGAACTCTCTAAATATATGAGCAAATGTGATCAAGTCATTGTTCTGCTTATTAGCCTACCTCTATTGAGAAATATGCCTAATCCTGTTTTAATATACGTTAACGACACTATTCTTATTGTAAATAATGTATGTTATATTTTATGTTTGTTGTGTATTCGTATGTTTAGGTGTCATAAGAAATAGCTGCTAATTTGTTCACTTCACTCTCGATCTGATCGAGGTTGATAATTGATATTTTAAAATATCAATCGAAACCTATGCATTTTATATCTTTATATCTATATTTAGCAAGATAATAATAAACTGTTTCGTTGTTTCATGTTTTAAATACGTTGATTAGATCTACTGTAATTATGTGATATAGTCTTAATGCAATACTCAATGTAGGATATCGTTGAGGAATGTGTCAGTTACTATAAGAGTTATACACACCTGACCTTCAATCAACATCAGTAGCTAGTGTGATCACGGGGTGTCATTGAGGAATGTGTCAGTTACTATAAGATTTATATATACCCGACCTTCCATCAGCATCAGTAGCTAGTGTGATCATGGGATCATAGGATGTCATTGAGGAATGTGTCAGTTACTATAGGATTTATACATACCCGACCTTCCATCAACATCAGAGGCTAATGTGATCATAGGATGTCGTTGAGGAATGTGTTAGTTACTATACGATTTATACAAAGTGTGTGATGGGCAGATATGTACTGGGAGCTCATGGGTAACTCGACTAGTGTGTGGTGGGAGATATGTACTGGGAGCTCATGGGTAACTCGCCTAGTGTGTGATGGTGAGATATGTACTGGGAGCTCATGGGCAACTCGCCTAGTGTGTGATGGGGAGATATGTACTGGGAGCTCACCGACAACTCGCCTAGTGTGTGATGGAAGATATGTACTGGGAGCTCATGGGCAACTCGCCTAGTGTGTGATGAGGAGATATGTACTGGGAGCTCACGGACAACTCGCCTAGTGTGTGATGGGGAGATATGTACTGGGAGCTCACGGACAACTCGCCTAGTGTGTGGTGGGGAGATATGTACTGGGAGCTCATGGGCAACTCGCCTAGTATGTGATGGGGAGATATGTACTGGGAGCTCACGGGCAATTCGCCTAGTGTGTGATGGGGAGATATGTACTGGGAGCTAACGGGCAAATCGCCATGTGTGTGATGGGGAGTTATGTACTGGGAGCTCACGGGTAACTCGCCTAATGTGTGATGGGGAGTTATGTACTGGGAGCTCACGGGCAACTCGCCTAGTGTGTGATGGGGAGATATGTACTGGGAGCTCATGGGCATCTCGCCTAGTGTGTGATGGGAGATATGTACTGGGAGCTCCCGGGAAACTCGCCTAGTGTGTGATGGGGAGATATGTACTGGGAGCTCACGGGCAACTCGCCTAGTGTGCGATGGGGAGATATGTACTGGGAGCTCACTGGCAATTCGCCAAGTGTGGGATGGGGAGATATGTACTGGGAGCTCACTGGCAATTCGCCTAGTGTGTGATTGGGAGATATGTACTGGGAGCTCATGATGTTAGAGGGGCAGACACGTTGTTGATATATTCTGGGGGTGTATATATGGATATTGAATAATAAAACTACATGAACTAAGAAGTACCTTATCATTGTGACCATCACTATGCGACAACACGAGATCCGGGCTAACTTAAATGACAACTTAAATCTAGAGTGTGACCATATGAAACAAGTTCCATATACCTTTGTTATTGTATGGTTTAAATCCAAATAGTTAGGTCATATGAGGACTATCAAGCTGTAATTGATGATGGAAGAACTCGGGACCGAGCAGTGTTTCAAGTACGGGTTGATAGTACCACCGACCTCCCGTAAGCCTGTTGGATAACTTCGTTGGACAACTTCGTTGGATAACTCCGTTGGATAACTCCGTTGGATAACATCGTTGGATAACTCCGTTGGATAACTCCGTTGGATACCTCTGCCGGATAACTCCGTTGGATAACTCCGTTGGATAACTCTGCTGGATAACTCCGTTGGATAACTCCGTTGGATACCTCTGCCGGATAACTCCGTTGGATAACTCCGTTGGATAACTCTGCTGGATAACTCCGTTGGATAACTCCGTTGGATAACTCTGCCGGATAACTCCGTTAGATAACTCCGTTGGATAACTCCGTTGGATAACTTCGTTGGATAACTCCGTTGGATAACTCCGTTGGATAACTCCGTTGGATAACTCCGTTGGATAACTCCGTTGGATAACTTCGTTGGATAACTCCGTTGGATAACATCCATGGAATAATTTGACATCCCCAGTGGGATTTGAATCTATAATGGTGATGAGCAAGTGATGTGAAGACAACAACCATAACCATAACAACAAGGACGAGGACCCCCTCTATCGTGGCCAACAAGTTTCTCTAAATGAATATGTTTTGGTGATGTGTGTAATGTCGCAATAACAGCTTATGTCATATGGCGACTCTCCAGCTGTTATTGGTGGATGTAGATATCGGATGGTCCCTCGAGCTCTATCTCTGGCACGGGCGGACACCCTGATAGAACCATTGACTTCCGCCATGTACCCGTAGACACATATCATGGTAGCGATAGGCCAAACTGATGCGATTAAATTGTAAAGTTAAACTTTATTTATTTTACAACGATTGAAAAAACAAACTTTAAGAATTTATATTAATCACTCTGGTTTGGCACAGCTAATGAGGGTGAAATATGTTGTCATTCGTGTGGAAGGAAACCGGAGTGCACGGAGAAAACCGACCTGTCCGATCTGGTGATACCACCCCACATACTTCCCAGTCCGAGTTCTTTCAAAGAAATTGGCCGTACGTTAATGTGTGATATAAATATACACATGCAAATGCAATCAAACGTTAGGTATATATGTCAAAACTGCACACTGGAATTATATAGTAATGCAATCAAAAGTTATATATATAAGGTATATATGTCAAAACTGCACACTGGAATTATATTATTAGTAATAATAAAGCTGAAGAGTAGAAAAACTATATATAATATCATATGAAATATAATGGTATATGGAATATATGTCTAGTAGAGTGGAACACGGAAATAAGACAATTTATATGACTTATTGGCTTGGTGTATCTTGTATGAACTCAGCTTATAGGCAGCCATTCACATAATCTAGTAAATATAGCAATGGCAATGCACACACGTGACAAAGACTGTAGTACAATATTATCTGAAGTAAAACTAGTAGAAATATGTGATTAGTTTATATTGTTATTGTTCCACCATAAATAGAGACTATTGAACTGTTGGATAGTTGGAGAATTCTGCACTGGGGTGAGGCAATGAATTCCAAATAGATGATCCTGAAAATGCAAATATATTACGAAATAATTCATAGTTTGGTCTTGGTGTGTATAACTGATAATCTGAGGTGGAAATGCATATAACTAACACATGTGTTATCCATAACAGGTCACTGTGATATAGTTGATTGTCCACGACTGAGATGTGTTAGGCAACATACACCTCCAGGTCAATGTTGTCCAGAGTGTAGACCACCGCCAGGTAAGCGATCACTTACACCAGATAACTATTCTAACAGGGACCTCCGTGGTTACAGCATATAACTATTCTAACAGGGATATCCATGGTTACATCATATAGCTATTCTAACAGGGATCTCCGTGGTTACATCATATAACTATTCTAACAGGGATCTCCGTGGTTACATCATATAACTATTCTAACAGGGATCTCCGTGGTTACACCATATAACTATTCTAACAGGGATCTCCGTGGTTACATCATATAACTATTCTAACAGGGATCTCCATGGTTACATCATATAACTATTCTAACAGGGAGCTCCGTGGTTACATCATATAGCTATTCTAACATGGATCTCCGTGGTTACATCATATAGCTATTCTAACAGGGAACTCCGTGGTTACATCATATAACTATTCTAACATAGATCTCCGTGGTTACATCATATAGCTATTCTAACAGGGATCTCCGTGGTTACATTATATAACTGTACTAACATGGTTCTCCGTTGTTACATCATATAGCTATTCTAACAGGGATCTCCATGGTTACACCATATAACTATTCTAACAGGGATCTCCGTGGTTACATCATATAGCTATTCTAACAGGGATCTCCGTGGTTACAGCATATAACTATTCTAACAGGGATCTCCGTGGTTACATCATTTAGCTATTCTAACATGGATCTCCGTGGTTACACCATATAACTACTCTAACATGGATATCCGTGGTTACACCAGATAACTATTCTAACAGGGATCTCCGTGGTTACACCAGATAACTATTCTAACAGGGATCTCCGTGGTTACACCATGTAACTATTCTAACAGGGATCTCCGTGGTTACACCAGATAACTATTCTAACAGGGATCTCCGTGGTTACATCACATAGCTATTCTAACAGGGATCTCCGTGGTTACATCATATAACTATTCTAACAGGGACCTCCATGGTTGCATCATATAGCTATTCGAACGTGGAGCTCCGTGGTTACACCATATAACTATTCTAACAGGGATCTCCTTGGTTGCGGTCATTGATTTCAAATCACCTAGCATTCATCATTGTAGGTTCAAATCCCATTGTGAGTGAATGTCGATTTATTTCACGTGAGGAAACTGTCGGAGAGATTGTTTGTGCTGGTCTGCTGTGCTACACAGGTGTCCGTACCTGAAATACTGCTCGGTTGAGGACCCGGGTTCTTCCTCCACCAATAATAACCATAGAGCCAACATATGACCTAAGCTGCATGTGCCACTTAACATCCCATCAAAACAAAAACCAAAAATAAAATAAACTGAACTTTTTTTTATACTATATTTATTATTAAATTTTAACAACTTACATTAATCACGCTCGTTGGTGCGGATGAAAGCGTATATGTCGTCATTCATGTGGGAGGAAACCCAGCTGTCCGATCTGGCAACCATCATACCATCTCACATATTTCCATGTTCGAGGATCGAACCCGGATTGGTGAGAAGCGAGCTCACTAACTGAATTTATTATAACAGAGACTGGAAACTTACAGATCGTGCACAACTAGCTGCAATAACACAAGGCTCTATTTACGTATACTGCTTGTAGATATAATGACAATTTCTAAAATATTTGTCACTTCCTTATTGCAATGTGGTACTTGTATAGTAATTAATTATTGGATTGACATCAGGGGTTTTCACTATTGCAATGTGGTACTTGTATAGTAATTAATTATTGGATTGACATCATGGGGTTTTCCCTATTGCAATGTGGTACTTGTATAGTAATTAATTATTGGATTGACATCATGGGGTTTTCCCTATTGCAATGTGGTACTTGTATAGTAATTAATTATTGGATTGACATCAGGGGTTTTCCCTATTGCAATGTGGTTCTTGTATAGTAATTAATTATTGGATTGACATCAGGGGTTTTACCTATTGCAATGTGGTACTTGTATAGTAATTAATTATTGGATTGACATCAGGGGTTTCCCTATTGCAATGTGGTACTTGTATAGGAATTAATTATTGGATTGACATCAGGGGTTTTCCCTATTGCAATGTGGTACTTGTATATTAATTAATTATTGGTTTGACATCAGGGGTTTTCCCTATTGCAATGTGGTACTTGAATAGTAATTAATTATTGGATTGACATCAGGGGTTTTCCCTATTGCAATGTGGTACTTGTATAGTAATTAATTATTGGATTGACATCAGGGGTTTTCCCTATTGCAATGTGGTATTTATATAGGAATTAATTATTGGATTGACATCATGGGTTTTCCCTATTGCAATGTGGTACTTGTATAGTAATTAATTATCGGATTTACATCAGGGGTTTCCCTATTGCAATGTGATACTTGTATAGGAATTAATTATTGGATTGACATCAGGGGTTTTTCCTATTGCAATGTGGTACTTGTATAGTAATTAATTATTGGATTAACATCAGGGGTTTTCCCTATTGCAATGTGGTACTTGAATAGTAATTAATTATTGGATTGACATCAGGGGTTTTCCCTATTGCAATGTGGTACTTGTATAGTAATTAATTATTGGATTGACATCAGGGGTTTTCCCTATTGCAATGTGGTATTTATATAGGAATTAATTATTGGATTGACATCATGGGTTTTCCCTATTGCAATGTGGTACTTGTATAGTAATTAATTATCGGATTTACATCAGGGGTTTCCCTATTGCAATGTGATACTTGTATAGGAATTAATTATTGGATTGACATCAGGGGTTTTTCCTATTGCAATGTGGTACTTGTATAGTAATTAATTATTGGATTAACATCAGGGGTTTTCCCTATTGCAATGTGGTACTTGAATAGTAATTAATTATTGGATTGACATCAGGGGTTTTCCCTATTGCAATGTGGTACTTGTATAGGAATTAATTATTGGATTGGCATCAGTTGTTTTTCCTATTGCAATGTGGTACTTGTATAGTAATTAATTATTGGATTGACATCAGGGGTTTTCCCTATTGCAATGTGGTACTTGAATAGTAATTAATTATTGGATTGACATCAGGGGTTTTCCCTATTGCAATGTGGTACTTGTATAGTAATTAATTATTGGATTGACATCAGGGGTTTTCCCTATTGCAATGTGGTACTTGTATAGTAATTAAATATTGGATTGACATCAGTGGATTTCCCTATTGCAATGTGGTAATTGTATAGTAATTAATTATTGGATTGACATCAGGGGTTTTCCCTATTGCAATGTGGTACTTGTATAGTAATTAATTATTGGATTGACATCAGGGGTTTCCCTATTGCAATGTGGTACTTGTATAGGAATTAAATATTGGTTTGACATCAGGGGTTTTCCCTATTGCAATGTGGTACTTGTATATTAATTAATTATTGGATTGACATCAGGGGTTTTCCCTATTGCAATGTGGTACTTGTATATTAATTAATTATTGGATTGACATCAGGGGTTTTCCCTATTGCAATGTGGTACTTGTATAGTAATTAATTATTGGATTGACATCAGGGGTTTTCCCGATTGCAATGTGGTACTTGTATAGTAATTAATTATTGGATTGACATCAGGGGTTTTCCCTATTGCAATGTGGTACTTGTATAGTAATTAATTATTGGATTGACATCAGGGGTTTTCCCTATTGCAATGTGGTATTTGTATAGGAATTAATTATTGGATTGACATCAGGGGTTTTCCCTATTGCAATGTGGTACTTGTATAGTAATTAATTATTGGATTTACATCAGGGGTTTCCCTTTTGCAATGTGGTACTTGTATAGTAATTAATTATTGGATTGACATCAGGGGTTTTCCCTATTGCAATGTGGTACTTGTATAGTAATTAATTATTGGATTGACATCAGGGGTTTTCCCTATTGCAATGTGGTACTTGTATAGTAATTAAATATTGGATTGACATCAGGGGATTTCCCTATTGCAATGTGGTAATTGTATAGTAATTAATTATTGGATTGACATCAGGGGTTTTCCCTATTGCAATGTGGTACTTGTTTAATAATTAATTATTGGATTGACATCAGGGGTTTCCCTATTGCAATGTGGTACTTGTTTAGGAATTAATTATTGGTTTGACATCAGGGGTTTTCCCTATTGCAATGTGGTATTTGTATAGTAATTAATTATTGGATTTACATCAGGGGTTTCCCTATGGCAATGTGATACTTGAATAGGAATTAATTATTGGATTGACATCAGGGGTTTTTCATATTGCAATGTGGTACTTGTATAGTAATTAATTATTGGATTGACATCAGGGGTTTTCCCTATTGCAATGTGGTACTTGAATAGTAATTAATTATTGGATTGACATCAGGGGTTTTCCCTATTGCAATGTGGTACTTGTATAGTAATTAATTATTGGATTGACATCAGGGGTTTTCTCTATTGCAATGTGGTACTTGTATAGTAATTAAATATTGGATTGACATCAGGGGATTTCCCTATTGCAATGTGGTAAATGTATAGTAATTCATTATTGGATTGACATCAGGGGTTTTCCCTATTGCAATGTGGTACTTGTATAGAAATGTACACGATTTTAGACTTATATATAGCTTACCAGAATCATTCAATATTGTTCTACGAAATACTTAAAACTTGGATAATAATCACAATTATCCACGTATGTTTTCGAAATACCGACTCAAGTAACATGTGATAACCTACATAATAGATTCAAGAATAACACATGTTTAATATTAAAAAGAATTTGTAAATACAAAAGTTAGTACCAAGCTTAAATCATTAAAACAAAGAAATGTCCAATATTTGAAAAACAAACATCCAACACCATAATTATATACACGCCTCATAGGAAATTATCCGTACATATCATGTTGCCAACTGTTTATATCATACCTCAGAGCAGTGCCGTATCAATTGGAAATACTACTAATCCTAAACATCACACGTTATGTCTCTTTCATCCCTAGACGGTACTATATATAGACATACACATGTCATACACACTGGAACTGCAGTTATCATGTTGTTTTCATTATTGAACGTTTATCTTAAACATGTGTAATTGCTTTATATACAATCACATTATAAAGACAGACAATTAACAAAGGCCAATGACGAATGCATTAGTTATTATCTAAATAGATGTTCAGCTGTTTTCAAAATGTATTAATTCTTTGAAGGGGTCGGACGTTTCATATACACTTTACAATCTGGTTTATTGTGTTATGTTATTAATTATTTTATCGAATTGCAGCCAAGGAGACATTAATACACAGCAGTCAGTCAAGAGTGGAACTGTTCAAGGTAATGGTCTATAATTTCTAACAGTATATATACGTAGAGGTAATGCTACAGTATAATGGTATGCTAACGATATCGGCATGCTAGTCACATCTGCAGTTTAAGACAGCATCCAAATATATCAAGTATATAGTATGCGCATAATTCATTGATTGAATGAATACGTATTATCTTCTATCCACAACAATATTACAGTTTAAAATGAATGTTTTTCTTTGTATTTTGCAGAAAACGATCTTCAAGATGTGTAAGTAAAAACTGTACAACTGTAACCTACTGGTATATAATAATAATAATAATACACCGTGTACGTAAAAGAACCATAGGAGACTATGGAATATGTCTGTATCTGACTAATCTCTTCAGGAGACGTCGTTCATATGGGCAACGATAAATAAACGTAAGATACACACAAAACCTTCTCATGTATTGTTATTCTGTCTGGTCATTATATTAACTACTATTCACAATTCATCATGCCTGCACGTCAGCCATCAGCTGTCTGGCAATTCTTCACGTGCATTGCCGACAATACTTCCGCTACCTGCCGGCTATGCAACGGCAAGTTTGCGTGCACGTCTGGTGGAACGACGTCAAACTACAACAACCATTTGCTCAACAAACATCCCCCAGCCGAGGTAACGGACACTAAGAAACAAGACTTTATCAATGAATGCGTACGTCTAAGAAAACAAATGTATAACTATCATTAAGTATATACAGTGATATAATAGCAAACTTGTAAAGACTATACATGTATCATAATACATACTGACAATGTGTTTTAGTGCGACATATGAAGCTCTGGATGCAAACAATGAAGCAGTGTCGACATATTCATCCCTTACACCGACAGTAGGTGCGTATCTTTTTTGAGGTTTTTCGAATTCTTACCACTCACTTTGGCATGGTCGATTTCTCAAACGATTATATCACCACGTATATACTTTGGCGTTCACAAATGAGACCTACTTATGACTTTGTATCTTTTACATTTGACTTAGCTACATGTATTTAATAATTTATGAAACCTAATTATGACACAGCAACTAATATGACTTAAATATATCATAGAATAATTAGTACGTGCATAGGACTTTATTTTATCATTTCAGTGTAATATAATAGTATATTATTTGCAGACACTGGCACCTTGGAAGTTACTATTAGATAATCATATATTTCTATTTGGGAAACTTCACTCAGATATTATTATGATCCAGTTCGTTCGTATGTAGTCACCTCTTTGTTGAACTTTTTCCTACTGAATGGGATACCATTTTAAATATTTTATATTTATTAAGTAAATCAAATTAAAGAAATACACACTATTGCCAGGTTAGTTAATGTTGATTAGTTCATACTTGATCGCACATCATGTGCTGTTCTGTCAAGTCCAGTAGTGTATTATACATCCGGTTATAGCAGATACGATTCGATAGCTCTGGCTGCAAAATTCATATGAAATAAAAAAGTAGGTCAAATTAAGATTTTCTCTCGGTATCATAAAATAGTGTGTCACTTGTATGGGACAGCCTAGGTATGTGTTGAAACCGCAAGCAATTTGAAATAGTTGCCATAGCATATTTAAATGTAATAATGGCATGTCTGTCGTATGTTATCTTTAGCGCAATCGATATTCGCAAGCTATAGGAGAGGCGTAGCATCAAAATATGCACAACATAAATATGATATGAGGCATATATTCAATGTATACATAACTATGCATGCACTACCATCACATTTACAAACTGCTCGTACATGTCGTAATGCATACTACATAATGAAATCAATTTGTAAAACTTACTTTAGAACATCTTTTATGTTTTCCTTAATTCCATTGCATCCAAACATAAATAATTTATCAACTACGCTCATGGTTACACCCAAGCGTAAACCACACAGTACCAATATGTTTATTTCAAGAAACAACTAAACAGAAGATGTGGTGTATGTGTTGCATCAACAATGGCAACCTCTCTTGACAGAAAAAGTTCGGGCCTTGGATCTAAGCAAAGGTGTACATCTATGTAAATGTATTTACAAATACAATCTAACTTGTCACATGGCCATCTTCCAGAAGGATCAAGGTGATTCCATATGTATGTCACAGCTAGTAAAATGCACTGCTTGTCACTGGTGGTTCGGGGGCAAGTTTAATAACACAAAGCACAATCGTAATTATCATCAATGTTTTTTCTTACATTATGTAAATATAGTATATTAACTGTGCCAATAGTGTTTACTATTGACTTACATGTATGGTATATAATGTTACTATATATATGTACTAGTATAATGGCAACAATTATTAATGCCCACCCTTCTGTAGTCTCTGTATTAAATGCCCAACTGAAGAGTGACTGATCTCCTAATTACGTCAGACTCTCTTACGTATTTGTCTTTTGCTTTATCTGACTTCCAGCGGCCGTGCTTCTTAAACAGTATATCAATAACGCCGGAGTTAGCGGCGCTAGTCGCTCCACCTGAACGAAATGAATGCAATCCGTAGTTCTTGCTATCTAAACCAATAGCTGCAATATTTTTTAACAATATTTCTCTTGCTCTGGTATAAGACATGTGCTTACCAGTGCATAACTTGTGTTCACCCGATATCTTGTTAAATTTAATGTTCCTAAATATATATTTATTATAATGTTCTTGCATAGCTGCGAGCTTCATGTATTTTTCGAAAATAGCTACTGGGCAAGTTTCCTTCCCTGTTCTGGCTATTACTACTGTCACTTCTTTTTTTAAATTGATCCGTCATGCCAGATACAATGGTTATCTTTAACTGACTAGAGTTAACTACGAGATCTCTACTCTTTATTCTAACAACCTCATCAAATCTCAAAAATCCTGCAAAACTTATAAATGCCATAGCTGTAAAACGTAGCTCTTCAAGGTTAACTGAACGACCAATTTTAATGAATAATTTCCGCATATCAACAGATGAAAATGCATACTTCTGATTTGACTTGGTTCCAACCGAGCGCAATATGCCTTCTTTAGTTAATTTCACTAACTGAGACTTGCATGGATCTTGAAATCCGGATATATCATGTGCCTATGAAATGCCAAACAGTATTGAATTCAGTCTGGATTCTGATGGGCTTGAACTCTTTATAAACGACATATATGTAGCAACATGGTAATCTAAAGCTAATAACGAGCTTAAATTAAAACGATGGCACCATTTACATAATTGTTTGAAATAGCAATTATACGTCTTAAATGTATTGTCAGATTTTGAGGATTTAACAAACAGTTTTATATTTTCCGTGTGAAGCTTCAGATCTGGATGAATAATCTTCGATTCTAGCTGTTTCCATGTACCAACTTTGAAGGCATCTGTTAAATGTATAATATTTGGGAACTTGCCATTACTTGTAACTCTAGTTATAATGTATAATATAGTTAACCAATTCTTACCAAGATTAATTAAACAGTTCTTGATATTGACAAGCCTGTTAATTATACGTGTCTGCATAATTTGTTTCTGTCCAGGATGAACTGTATATTAGTGCATATTTTTTTAACCCTATACTATTAATAATAAAAGCGCATATCCGCTGTATATCTCTGCAATTCGTTATACAATAACAATACAGAGCCATTGCATAATAGTGCAAACGTTCCTTAATTATCGGTGCAGACCCGTTTCGTGCATAGGTAAACAACCTGCATCATAGCTCAACTGTCCTACACTTATTAGTGCGGGCCCATTGCATATATAATATATAGCATTGCAAACCGTCCTACGCTTATCAGTGCGGACCCATTGCATATCTAATACATAACATTGCAAACCGTCCTAAACTTATCAGTGCGGACCCATTGCATATCTAATATATAACATTGCAAACCGTCCTACACTTAACAGTGCGGACCCATTGCATATATAATATATAACATTGCAAACCGTCCTACACTTATCAGTGCGGACCCATTGCATATCTAATATATAACATTGCAAATCTTCATACACTTATCTGTGCGGACCCATTGCATATCTAATATATAACAGTGCAAACCGTCCTACACTTATCAGTGCGGACCCATTGCATAATTATATAATATATAACAGTGCAAACCGTCCCACACTTATCAGTGCGGACCCATTGCATATCTAATATATAACAGTGCAAACCGTCCTACACTTATCAGTGCGGACCCATTGCATATCTAATATATAACATTGCAAACCGTCCTACACTTATCAGTGCGGACCCATTGCATATCTAATATATAACAGTGCAAACCGTCCTACACTTATCAGTGCGGACCCATTGCGTATATAACATAGACGATGTATATACTAGTACAAACTATCGTACGTTTATCAGACCCATTATATATATATTATATTATATACCAGTGCAAGCCATCCTAGACTTAGCAGTGCATACATTGCATACACATTTCATATATGATGTATAACAATTTATTTCTTCAGGTCCAAATCTATAATTTTATAGCCAGAACTTTACTAGAGAATCTTCTAGAATTAAACAAGCTTACATCTACTTTCTTTGTCAAGAATATATTCTGCCCGACTCCGAATTCTAATACATCTATAATGTAACTTTTCTTTGTAAACTGCTTATCGAATAGTAATGGCCAAAATGGTGAACTAGACCATTTTGGTACAATCAAAGTCCCGTGACCTCCACATGCTAGCAAGTGAACAACTGTTTTGTTTACCAGCCTGATAGGGGGTACAAGCCAATTATAAGCTGACCCCCAGTCTTGTGTAAAGCAATCTACACCTTCAGTCTCAAAATCGTAGAACTTTGAATTATATCTCGTGACTTTACGATTGCTTGCAGTTGCAAATCTATCTATTTCGTGCGGCCCCCATAGAGTATCCATGAAATGGAAAAACTCGTCCGAAACTTCCCAATTATCTGTATCTCTAATTTTACTGATGTTGTCTGCGATATAATTGTGTTCTCTAGGTACCCATTGAATCTCAAGATCTATCTTGTAAGTAAGGCATATTTTGAAAATGGCCAATGCTTCGTTATGCAATTCAGAAATTTTACTGCCTACTTTTATGATATGTACACAATTCTGAGAATCTGATAGCCATTTCACAGACCTATTTGCTAGAACACTGCCAAACTCATTGAGCGCTAAACGCACTGCTTTAATCTCTCTAAAAGTTGAACTTTTAGTACTATCTGTATGGGATCAAGAATCTCTGAACACATTAATTGGTGTGTTTACCACATATGCCCCTGCTGCCACATTGCTAGCGTCTGAATAAACCAATGTCTTTACTGGACTATAGACTAAAATATCTCTATGATTCAGTCTACTAATGTTATCCAGCCACACTGTATTTCCGACACACACACATTTGGTAGATTTATCTTATATATGCAATCCCATGATCTGCGAGCTTCAATTCGGAGTAAAGAAACCTAGTCATTAGCCTAGCAATGTTGCCTATGACTGGCATTATAGACAATTTTGCCAGTACAAACTGCTGCCGTCTAGCTGAAACAAAAGGTAGATTATCTAGGACAGATTCGAGTGCAGCTTTTAGTTCCACGATTCTCCTATGTGGAATTTCTATGTAATATCCCAAGCTGTTCCAAATCAAATCAGTCCATTCTAATGACTGGACTGGGACCCATATAGATTTTTCGACGTTAATGAAAAATCCTGCCGACTTCAAACAATCTTTAACAAATTTTGAATCGTCACAAGTCGATTTGTAATCGACATTTGTGTCCCAGCCGTCGTCGAGAAATATAACAAGTTTGATGCCGTTAAATCTAATATACTTCAGTATTTCATGTAATATATTTGTAAATACAAAGGGGGCTGAACTCAATCCAAATGGGAGAACCGTGAAGCAATAGTATTTCCCCATTATACTGAAGCCAAGAAAGGTTTGATGTTTAGCAAACATGTCAATATGATAATATCCTTTGGACATGTCAAATTTGTATAGGTATGAATCTTTTTTTAAAAAATCCAAAGCAATTTTCCAATCTTCAAAGGAAATTCTTTCTTTCCAGATATGTTTGTTGACTAGTCTCAAATCCAAAATTAATCGTTTCTTTCCCTGTAAATTGATAGAAACACTAAGTGGACTAACGACATGTGGAACAAACTGAGTTTTTACAATATATTGACATTTTATCATATCCGATATTGACTGTTCCACAATTTTAATATTATCTAGTGCCGATTTGTTATTTTTGGAAAACAATTTATCTGGAGTGGTAATAAAGGGTAGCTTGTAACCTTCACGTAAAATATTCAATATTTCACTATTAGTGCCTATGTTCTCCCACATTGCAATACGCTGCTTTAATTTCCCCTTTACATTAGTGTTGTATGTCCCGCATTGAGCATGAAATTTATTTTCGTGAGTCTCAAAAAAGTCATAATATTCAGACAAGCTCAAATAATATTTATCATTTATTTACTGTTCCTTCTGTACCAAGCGACAATCCCGCCCCTGCTCCAGGTTGCTGGAAGAAGTTTCCACGTGGGATGCCCTTGAAGAGTTGGCAGTCAATTCTGAAGTGCCATGCCCTACCGCAACTGAAGCACTCATCATTCGGTCCCGCTTGCGTTTCCCCCCGCAAAGGACTGTTCCCATAAGGGCTGAATCTTTGTTTGGTGTGCTGACCACGTATATGAATCCCGCCGGATAGAAATGGCGCCACCTCTCTGTAGTTTCCCCCTCCGTACCTGTAGAGTCCTGCTGGAACTGCCGTCGCCCCTAAGTAGCCACCAGGACGTATGAAATGAGAAGTAACATTTGTCACATTGCTGTTTGTGTTTTGTGTCTGTCTGCTTTAATTTACGTTCATCATCTCTGTCGCTACCGAGTGCCGGAGTCTCGTATTCACCGACAGTCGCCCAACCCATTAACTTGTTTCTGTACTGAACTGTTTTCACAATATCAAGTGCTAACTTGTTAACTTGTATTGGCTCAGAGATATACGCAACTATGCTTTCCGCCAGTCTTATTATTTCCAAGTTATGCTCAAACTGCTTAGTGTGTGAAATACTCTTTAATTTTGAAATATTTTCTTCCGGTTTACTATTACTGTTAGCTGCTATGTGCTTTTTGATATCGCCTAGCTGAGTATCAAAGTATGTCCTAAATAGACTAAATGCATCGAAAACTTTCCCCCGAGGCCTTACTTTGCGGCAAAACTTCTGTTCTCGCTGTGTTTGCCTTCCCACTACGCTTCCTCTCAACTGTCTCGTGTTGTAAAGTAGCGCTGTCCGAATCACTTTCCGACATAATCTGTGAGCCTATTGTTTATCTACCGCGAATTAAAATAGTATGTCTTATCATCGCCTTATTGAGCCTTCGAATGAAATATCATGCGATATTTCCCACTCATAAACCACGTTACACAATGTAATGCTCTATTGCACAATAGAGCACGTTTATACAGGTACACTGTGAAACCATGTACCCGATAATTAATACATGTATGTACGTTCAATAATGTTTCATTATGTTTGAACGTACACAACTAGACTAAGTATACTATGTGAATGATAAAACAATAGTATTTAATAATAACATGGCTTATTTTGTGTATTTCTATTTTCTACCAACAGAAAGGCATGAAGACACTGTGGCTTACGATAGTCTACCTAAGTCCTCACTGAATGGGAAGAAAGACGTATACCAATGTATAAAACTGCAGCAATCAACAATACTCTATTTATATATCTGCAGAATAATGTTATGTGTGATCGTCACTGGTCGTCACTGTGAAAACGGGACCAAATGAGAAAACTTCATTACTCGAGATTGTAATGATTTCTTAATGTTTAAACTTATTGTATGTATGTCACATGTAATATTGTTGTATTTTACATCGGATTCCATACTATTCTACAATGAATAAACTCTTGGCAATACAATACATCTGCTGATTATACATATTGCTTTATTTCGTCAAGGTTCATTTTCCTAATCACAATTTTGCTGAATATTGACACCGATTATATATATATATAATTATATATATATGTATATCGTGTAGAAAAATCAGACCTGGTAATATGATTGTATATGTGACTGAGTGATCGCCCTCTAATGCTAACTGTACGTGTACATATGGAATAGGTTGCAACACAGTCATTAAAACTTATCTACCTGACGAATATTTTAAACTAATTTTACATATATCTATATATAGTATATTTAGGAGTGGAATTGCCCCCAATTCACATAGAAACTGGAAGGTATGAACGTCCTAGTTACAATGCGCCATTTATACATTAGAACTATCTAATATATATGAACACAATTAAGTGATCAACTTATTGTGCTGCTTATCCTTACCCTAATGAGCAAGATGCCTAATCCTGTTTTAATATACGTCAACGACGCTACCGGGCTAAATTGTTTGACAACCATTGACGCTTAAATCTAGAGTGTGACCATATGAAACAAGTTCCTTTGTTAGTGTAGGGTTTAAATCAGAATAGTTTAGGTCATATGAGGAATATCAAGCTGTAATTGGTACTGGAAGACCTCGGGTCCCAACCGAGCAGTATTTAAAGTACGGGTTGATAGTACCACCGACCTCCCGTAGGCATGTTGGATAACTCCGTTGGATATATATTTATATGTCTAATTATATGCATGTACCATCGAATTCAATATCAAATCAATAATCGATGTGACATGGATTCTCTCCTAACTAGCGTCTGTATACTGTATATTTCTATGCTATCAACATTTCCATTCCGAAGTATACATCAGCGAATATTAACTGACATGTTTTGGACAGCCGTTTAATAGCGCTTTAGTGAGTTGTGCACGACCAACGTGTTTGAATTCGACCCGGCATCCCGGACGATGTTGCACAGTATGTCCTGCACTACCACCACATTGTGCCCCCATGCTATGTTTACAACCGGATTGTACGGACAGGGTCATACCTCCAGGAGAGTGTTATCCTGTATGTCCTACACTACCACCACATTGTGCCGCCATGATATGTTTACAACCGGATTGTACGGACACGGTCACTCCTCCAGGAGAGTGTTGTCCTGTATGTCCTACACTACCACCACATTGTGCTGCCATGCTATGTTTACAACCGGATTGTACGGACACGGTCACGCCTCCAGGAGAGTGTTGTCCTGTATGTCCTGTCCTACACTACCACCACATTGTGCTGCCATGCTATGTCTACAACCGGATTGTACGGACACCGTCACACCTCCATGAGAGTGTTGTCCTGTATGTCCTACACTACCACCACATTGTGCCGCCATGCTATGTTTACAACCGGATTGTACGGACACGGTCATAACCTCCAGGAGAGTGTTGTCCAGTATGTACTACACTACCACCACATTGTGCCGCCATGCTATGTTTACAACCGGATTGTACGGACACGGTCACACCTCCATGAGAGTGTTGTCCTGTATGACCTACACTACTACCACATTGTGCCGCCATGCTATATGTACAACCGGATTGTACGGACACGGTCATACCTCCAGGAGAGTGTTGTCCTGTATGTCCTGTCCTACACAACCACCACATTGTGCCGCCATGCTATGTTTACAACCGGATTGTACGGACACGGGTCACGCGTCCATGAGAGTGTTGTCCTGTTTGTCCTAAACTACCACCACATTGTGCCGCCATGCTATGCTTACAACCGGATCGTACGGACACGGTCACGCCTCCAGGAGAGTGTTGTCCTGTATGTCCTGTCCTACACTACCACCACATTGTGCTGCCATGCTATGTCTACAACCGGATTGTACGGACACCGTCACACCTCCATGAGAGTGTTGTCCTGTATGTCCTACACTACCACCACATTGTGCCGCCATGCTATGTTTACAACCGGATTGTACGGACACGGTCATACCTCCAGGAGAGTGTTGTCCTGTATGTCCTACACTACCACCACATTGTACCGCCATGCTATGTTTACAACCGGATTGTACGGACACTGTCATACCTCCAGGAGAGTGTTGTCCAGTATGTACTACACTACCACCACATTGTGCCGCCATGCTATGTTTACAACCGGATTGTACGGACACGGTCACGCCTCCAGGAGAGTGTTGTCCTGTATGTCCTGTCCTACACTACCACCACATTGTGCTGCCATGCTATGTCTACAACCGGATTGTACGGACACCGTCACACCTCCATGAGAGTGTTGTCCTGTATGTCCTACACTACCACCACATTGTGCCGCCATGCTATGTTTACAACCGGATTGTACGGACACGGTCATACCTCCAGGAGAGTGTTGTCCTGTATGTCCTACACTACCACCACATTGTACCGCCATGCTATGTTTACAACCGGATTGTACGGACACTGTCATACCTCCAGGAGAGTGTTGTCCAGTATGTACTACACTACCACCACATTGTGCCGCCATGCTATGTTTACAACCGGATTGTACGGACACGGTCACACCTCCATGAGAGTGTTGTCCTGTATGACCTACACTACTACCACATTGTGCCGCCATGCTATATGTACAACCGGATTGTACGGACACGGTCATACCTCCAGGAGAGTGTTGTCCTGTATGTCCTGTCCTACACAACCACCACATTGTGCCGCCATGCTATGTTTACAACCGGATTGTACGGACACGGGTCACGCGTCCATGAGAGTGTTGTCCTGTTTGTCCTAAACTACCACCACATTGTGCCGCCATGCTATGCTTACAACCGGATCGTACGGACACGGTCACGCCTCCAGGAGAGTGTTGTCCTGTATGTCATACACTACCACCATATTGTGCCGCCGTGCTATATATACAACCGGATTGTACGGACACGGTCATACCTCCAGGAGAGTGTTGTCCTGTATGTCCTGTCCTACACTACCACCACATTGTGCCGCCATGCTATATGTACAACCGGATTGTACGGACACGGTCATACCTCCAGGAGAGTGTTGTCCTGTATGTCCTGTCCTACACTACCACCACATTGTGCCGCCATGCTATATGTACAACCGGATTGTACGGACACGGTCATACCTTCAGGAGAGTGTTGTCCTGTATGTCCTGTCCTACACAACCTCCACATTGTGCCGCCATGGTATGTTTACAACCGGATCGTACGGACACGGTCACGCGTCCATGAGAGTGTTGTCCTGTTTGTCCTAAACTACCACCACATTGTGCCGCCATGCTATGCTTACAACCGGATTGTACGGACACGGTCATACCTCCAGGAGAGTGTTGTCCTGTATGTCCTGTCATACACTACCACCACATTGTGCCGCCATGCTATATGTACAACCGGATTGTACGGACACGGTCACACCTCCAGGAGAGTGTTGTCCTGTATGTCCTACACTACCACCACATTGTGCCGCCGTGCTATATGTACAACCGGATTGTACGGACACGGTCATACCTCCAGGAGAGTGTTGTCCTGTATGTCCTGTCATACACTACCACCACATTGTGCCGCCATGCTATATGTACAACCGGATTGTACGGACACGGTCATACCTCCAGGAGAGTGTTGTCCTGTATGTCCTACACTACCACCACATTGTGCCGCCGTGCTATATGTACAACCGGATTGTACGGACACGGTCATACCTCCAGGAGAGTGTTGTCCTGTATGTCCTGTCATACACTACCACCACATTGTGCCGCAATGCTATATGTACAACCGGATTGTACGGACACGGTCATACCTCCAGGAGAGTGTTGTCCTGTATGTCCTACACTACCACCACATTGTGCCGCCATGCTATGTTTACAACCGGATTGTACGGACACGTTCACGCCTCCAGCAGAGTGTTGTCCTGTTTGCCGCAAGCCAGGTGTATCAGTTAAGTTAGATTGTATGCATGTATGTTGCGCGTGTTAATACCGGAACCGATTGTCACAACATATACAACTTATGGGGCTTTTCCTGATTCATTGCGTTATTCTGCAACATCTAAATTGATCAATCTCTTCATTCCACTCCTCTTGCTGTTTTAGTTTAAACAATATTGATATGCACCGCATATAGGGAGTTGCAGTTATATGTTATTGAGGTAAAGTGTGTACCTTTGGTATGTTTGTATAGACCGTGTCGTGTGATAATCCAAGACTTCCGCGGTCGTGCGATTTTGTGTGAAGCATGAGACAAGTCACCATACGTTAAATATGTATGCCGACCTGGTTATGTTTGCAGGCCAGCTTACACATGAAACACATAATGCTTGCCCGTTCAAATCCGAACTATTCTGTTGCATTTTGAACCAATTATCCTTGAGCTCGTGTCCGGTTTATGTCTCGTGTTTCCGCGATGTCTGTTTATTTGACTATGTTTAAGCTGTACCGTCGAGGAATCGTAATCCGACGATGAATAATGTGCCTATACGTGAAACGTAGCACATTGACTACATGTATGCCAAGTGATATTGTTTAATTCGGTTGAGAACACATTGTAAATCGTAAAAGATGATTCCTCTTTGACACGTTTTGGAACCAGGGATCCCATCTTTAACATTGCATTCTGGTAGATTTATTGATGAGTCATAGTTAAAGAATGCACATCGCAGAACCTTGAACTATGAAGAGAGCAATAACCTTTGAACCGGTAAATGCATTACCGTATTAAGTTTAATAGTAGGCCATTTAATATTGCTTGTACGTCAGTTTTTGGTATCCGCCATTTTAGTTCCATCGCTAGTGTGGCGTCGCTTAGCGATCTTGGAACGTTCGACCAGTTTTGGGTCGCTACCAATTTTGGGTCGCGACCATTTTTGGGTCGGTCGACCAAATGTGGGTCGGGTCGACCATATTCTGGTAGTCCGACCAGCGTGGGGTATATAAACGACCAGGTTTGGGTCGGAGAGATTATTATGATTTGAGCTTTCGTTCGGGAGGGACATATATTATTTTAGATCAGACTCATAAGATTAAATAGAAAGGTTAGGATCGAGTTTATCATTATTTTATTATTTCAACAAGAGAGAAACGTAACTTTAACGATAGCGATTTTAGATTTCTTTGGGATCATACTCTGCTGTAATTTATTCAAGGTTATTATTAAAGTACATGTATTAGACTTATTGGGGATTTTATCAAAGTACTGTTGACTGTACACGTAGCGTCTAAACGGGACGGATAACTAGTACTGCGTCGTACTGACTGCGAGTGGTTGTAACATTATATAAGTACAGTACTTATTGTACGGTGTCACTGTTCTACGGCGTCGTTAGTGTCGTATCATCTCGCGCGCGTAGAACCGTCGGTGGTATTGGGAGTATGGTCTTTTATCTTGTTATTATATGCGTTTCGAGAGTAAACTCATCTTTAAACTTAACCATCATAGTAC
>CM026386.1:99281678-99295410 GCA_014843695.1 Archivesica marissinica
TGTTATTGTTCCACCATAAATAGAGAATATTGAACTGTTGGGTAGTTGGAGTATTCTGCACTGAGTGAGGCAATGCATTCCAAATAAATGATCCTGACAATGCAACTGTATTACGAAATAATTCAGAGTTTGGTCTTGGTGTGTATAACTGAGGTTGAAATGCATATAACTAACACATGTGTTATCCATAACAGGTCACTGTGATATAGTTGATTTCCACGACTGAGATGTGTTAGGCAACATACACCTCCTGGTCAATGTTGTCCAGAGTGTAGACAACCGCCAGGTAAGCGATCACTTACACCATATAACTATTCTAACATGGATCTCCGTGGTTACACCATATATCTATTCTAACAGGGATCTCCGTGGTTACACCATATAACTATTCTAACATGGATCTCCGTGGTTACACCATATAACTATTCTAACAGTGAACTCCGTGGTTACACCATATAACTATTCTAACAGAGACCTCCGTGGTTACACCATATAACTATTCTAACAGGGATCTCCGTGGTTACACCATATAACTATTCTAACATGGATCTCCGTGGTTACACCATATAACTATTCTAACAGGGATATCCGTGGTTACACCATATAACTATTCTAACAGGGATCTCCGTGGTTACACCATATAACTATTCTAACAGGGATCTCCGTGGTTACACCGTATAACTATTCTAACAGGGACCTCCGTGGTTACACCATATAACTATTCTAACACGGATCTCCGTGGTTGCGGTCGTTGACTTCAAATCACCTACCTTTCATCGCTGTAGGTTCAAGAAACTATTAAGCTAGCTTGCGGAAGATCGGTGGTTCTAGCGGGTGGCGTCGAATTATTTTCATATGAGAAAGCTGTCGGTGTGATTGTTTGTGCTGATATGTTGTGCTACTTGACACCGCATCCAAAAAAAGCAAAACTAAAACAAACTGAACAAGCTCTATTTACGTATACTGCTTGTAGATATACTGACAATTTCTAAATTATTTGTCATTTCCCTATTGCATTGAGATACTTGTATAGTAATTAATTATTGGATTGAGATCAGGGGTTTCCCTCCACCAATAACAGCACGAGAGTCAATTTATGACACATACTGTTCTTATGACGTTATACCCCATACACATTCAAATAAACAAATATATTGCAAATGATTGCAAACTGCTGTCAAATCTTATATATCCATCATTAAGCGAACTATATAACACATTAATGCAGTAATTACCAATGCTATTATGTATATGTTTCAGTTCAACCCGATTGTAGCACAGTGTTCTGTACACAACAACATTGTGCGAGACCCTCACACCACCAGGCCAGTGCTGTCCAATGTGCCGACCTACAAGATATTAACGCTGTTTTAGCAACAAATCCACTACTGTCGCCGTACATTAAAATAACACCACAATACCGCTATGTTAGGATAGCAATTGTCGAAAATAGGAAGTCCGTTATAATAGTGTGGTTCAGTGTTCAATAAGATACAGTTGTGTATATGGACATGTATGCAGACGTCACTACGTTCGGCATAACCTTCCTTATGCCCTGCATAAACTTCTTTATGTAATGTACACACTTCATTATGTTAAATGTAAACGTCACTATGTTTGGTATTATGTTTAAAATAAACTGTCATTATGTTCGGTACTCCGTTAGAATAGTGTGGTCCAGTGGTCAGGAAGATACAGTTGTGTATATATATGTATGCACACATTACTATTCTTGGCAGTTACTTACGGAGGTTTGTGCATCAAGTACATGGTAACCGCTGGAGCCTGTCCAGGTAATGGCCCATAATGGTGCTGATGCATGCGCGTAAATATATTAGAAAAGGCTAGTGTCCCCAGTAATGAATAAACTAAAGGCTGTACTGCGATAGTAAATGTTCGTGTTACAGTATCCCATAATTGTGTAGAACAGCTTAGGGTTTGGTGGGTTACCACTCTGCAGTATATATACTTGAGAAGGACCGGGTTGTGGTGTGTCACTACTGAAACATACAAAGGAAGACCTAGTAGGGCTACTCAGTGCTCCACTAGGCTAGGTGAACTGGTGGTGGTAGCAAGCACCAACAGCAGACTAGAGAAATGTGTTGTTGACTGCGTCAATACTAGAGTAGATTAGAGAATGATATGAAAACACAGTGATAAATAGACTAATGACTGGCCAGGTTTAGTCTAAGCATATTGTAGTTCCCAATATTATAGTCTGAACAATGCACACAATTACACATATTAAAATACAGAACAAAAATATAATGAAAAACACTTCTTGTTTGGGAGTCCAGTGCAGAAATACACATAATATAAGTCTTGTTGAGTTAGCACATGCATTGGTTGAGGTACTCCGGTACTTGGAGAAGGGTTAGCACATGTATTGGTTGAGGTACTCCGGTACTTGGAGAAGGGTTAGCACATGCATTGGTTGAGGTACTCCGGTACTTGGAGAAGGGTTAGCACATGCATTGGTTGAGGTACTCCGGTACTTGGAGAAGGGTTAGCACATGCATTGGTTGAGGTACTCCGGTACTTGGAGAATAGTTAGATTAGACAATTATTTTCCCACACTTATTTTTTAATTAGTACTTACAACATTATTTGAATCGCTGTCGAGACCTCATTCCATCGCATGCATACACTATGGAACAGCGGTACCTAAAGAGATTATATAATGGCCTGGGTGATATATATATATATATATATGTATATATAGTGAAGTGCTGTGGTGTCTCGTGACGGTATCTCGGTACCTAAGTAATTTCTAGACGTGTCCGTTGAGGTATCGACGTACATATATGTATTATAGTATAGGGAACTGATCATTGTGAGATTGGAAATATAAATGGGATATGTGGGAAACACCGCTATGTAAATAGGATAAGTGGAAGTCGTGATAGCGCAGTGGTAGTGCGTTCGCTTCAGGTGCGAACGGCATGGAGTTAGAGCCCCGCTGGAGCCGTTACGAGTGTGCCACGTTACCTCTTCTCTCTCCCTCGTGGCGATGGATTCAATCAGGAATGAGGTCTCGAGAGTGATTAATATAAGTTGTAAGAACTTGTTTCGCAATCGAGCTAAAATAAATTTGTATAAACTAAATAGAACAAATGGACTATTACTAAAATAATATCTTACACTACTCTTGCTCTTGGTACTACCCCGGTAGCCATTAAATAGTCTGCTGTAATGTCTGGGTTCGCTAATAATCCCTACCTCCGTCTATGTTATATATGTTATATTTATAGTTCGGGTTTTACGCCTGCATCAGCATCACTTTGGGCTATTTCGCCGGCGGGAAGTTTACCTAACAACACCTTTTCTGGGCAGGCTCCAGCGGTTAACCAGTACTTGGGTGAACACACCTCCATAAGAAATTGCTAACTGTTTCATATAAATGAGACACGGTCTGAGCGTGGCTCGAACCCGTGGTCATCAGTGATGATAGGTTACAGTGGTATGCAAGTCAGCGACCTTAACCACTCGACCACGTAGGCGGACCCTCCGTCTATGTAAAATGTACTCTGTTCCAAGAATATTCTGTTTACTTGTTACGGCACAAGATAAGTTACAATTATGGACTTTAGAATAGTTTAAGCACAACGTGTGCTATATTTTCTTAGTGTCATTGAAAACAGAATTCACGTAAATACAAATAATGAACTGTATGAACTACGTTACCACGCCCAATGTAGTTCATACCCGATGGAAACTATTAGCCCACGATTTATTAAAATATATTCTTTAAATATATGAATATTAGAGTTCCATAACATGGGTCTTCTCAAGGATGCTTAAGTAAGTGGGTACCCGCCTATATACTTCTGGTCCGCATCCGTGGTTAAGTGGATACGGTCGCTGACTTGTATACCACTGTAACCTATCATCACTGACGGTCACTGATTCGAGCCCCGTTAAATCAGTGTATCTTATATAAAAATGTTGGTAGTTTTTAAGGAGGCTTGTGCACCACGTATTGGTTAACCGCTGGAGCCTGCCCAGGAAATGTGTTTATTGTTTAAACTGCCCGTAGCCTATATGAGCAACCGGTAGCGACGTTCAATAAGCTTATATATACGATGGTTCAACAATTAGCTCACTGTTTATACTATTTATATGTATATTCTTTGGTGTGCGCTTGCATTACGCTGGGTACAAGCGACAAGGAAGTTTAGAAAGTGCGAGTTGTGCATACCTACATGTGGGACACTATCAACTGATTTTAAAGCAATTAAGCAATATAACGAGTATGGAACTTCAGATTGTGTTATTTATATATGGATTATGTTATGCACTTGGTAATATTTTATATTTTGTGTGGTAGTGTTTGGATTCGGGGGGGGTTAGAATGACAACACTCTATACGTTTCATCAATCTATTGAATATCCGTGTAGACAACAAGGCTCTCGAACGCTCTGGTTCTACAATACACATATATACACACATTAAGAATAGGATTAAAACATATACGTCATATAAATATATATATATATATATAGATGATTTGCGGTGCTTGGGTTAACAACAACAACAACATATTATATACGTTGGCACTATATATACTCCCGTCAGGTTCGTGGTTCGTAATAACGCTTAATCTTACTATGTTACATCCATGTCTCTGATGAAACATAGACATATGCAACATAGACCTATACAATAACTTACGCAGAGATATGGTCTCTGTAACACACTTCTCGCTATTCTCTCTACCGTCCGCTACACATTCAACCACTTGCTCACTCACTGGTGCCGGCGACAACTGTAAATAGCATGCATCTGTTAAGCTATGTGTAATGATGAGGTTTGGTATACCGACAGCCATGACCAAGGGAAAATACTCAGGAAAGGACCAACTGAACCGATCCCGTGTACACCATAATGAACACAATACTACAGCGTACAAATCAACAATTTCAATATCTCACGCATATATATATATATATATATATACCTGAATAATACGTTATTCTGTTTGAAGACTTCTATGGTATGCTCTATTCGCTATAACTATATACAATTATAATAAATGCTCTCTTCATAAAAAAGACGGCTGACTATCATACGATATTGGAAATGACTGCATTGGAATATCACTCTACATGTTGCTCACACACGTATCCTCGAGTTAAACTCGCTACGCACGGTTGCGTCTCATCGAACCTTTACTCATCGTGTATATCTACAAAGAATAACTGGTTTAAAGTATGGAGGCTAAATCGGACCCTACTACATTTGGTATTTCATGTTGTAAGATAATGGACCAATGTTTGAAATATGCCCTTCCACCATAGTATAATTTAGTGAAATAAGACTGACATGCATGTGTAAATGTGTTGGTATTTAATAACGGGCATCGATCCATATGATTGACTACTTGATAACCACGACTTCTATAGAAGAGCGAAGATGCGGTATACTACTACCAATCCACCACGCTGCAGGTTCGAATAACACAATGGGTGTCTAATTATTTCATGTAATGGTGTTGTCCTGGTTGCTTGTGGAAGGTCGGTAGTTCTACTAGGATGAAATACTGTCTTATGGGCTCCGGGTCTTCCTGGGCCACTAACATGCCCTGGACTTAGTAGAAGAAAACAATACATCAACATTCCTGAGTATATTTACTTTCGGACCGACGGCTGCACTGATATGCTACGAAGTTTTCTTTCTATTCTTTCTAATCGTGTTTTGCGAAGAGCTGCGTTTCATTCATGGAACATATTGTGGAACGTTTTATAAAGAGTGTAATATTTTATACGATCACCCTGCAAAATTGTTACACGATTGGAAAGTGCGATATGTTTTTGTTTGTCTCATTGAAACAAAAAAATAATGCAAATATAAATAATGAATCACGAGTTAATAGTTTCCATTTGGGTGTGTTTAAAGTTACCATGGAGGCATGCGGCTTCCACGAACCTTATAGACGCCCAATGTTGTTCATACCCCAATGGAAACTATTAACTCGCAATTCATTCCTTAATTATGCAATGCATTACATGACTGGTGCAATTTAAACGATATGAATTAAATGTTACTGCCAACTATGTTGCTCAAAATACAACATGTGCATTGGAACTGCTCATAGCTGGTGTGTACTATATGACTTCAATGTTACTGCCAACTATGTTGCTCAAAATACAACATGTGCATTGGAACTGCTCATTGCTGTGTGTACTATATGACTTCAATGTTACTGCCAACTTTGTTGTTCAAAATACAACATGTGCATTGGAACTGCTCATTGCTGGTGTGTACTATATGACTTCAATGTTACTGCCAACTATGTTGCTCAAAATACAACATGTGCATTGGAACTGCTCATTGCTGGTGTGTACTATATGACTTCAATGTTACTGCCAAATATGTTGCTCGAAATGCAACATGTGCATTGAAACTGCTCATTGCTGGTGTGTACTATATGACTTCAATGTTACTGCCAAATATGTTGCTCAAAATGCAGCATGTGCATTGGAACTGCTCATTGCTGGTGTGTACTATATGACTTCAATGTTATTGCCAAATATGTTGCTCAAAATGCAACATGTGCATTGGAACTGCTCATTGCTGGTGTGTACTATATGACTTCAATGTTACTGCCAAATATGTTGCTCGAAATGCAGCATGTGCATTGGAACTGCTCATTGCTGGTGTGTACTATATGACTTCAATGTTACTGCCAAATATGTTGCTCGAAATGCAACATGTGCATTGGAACTGCTCATTGCTAAATGTAAATTAGCTGGTGTGTACTATATAATGTGTTCATCACTCTGTCGTCTGGCTTGTGGTTGCTTATTGTGCCCCGTTTTCATGCATTAATGCAATCCAAAATCGTGCCAGACGTTTATATATTGGGGATGGCAGTGTCTCTGGGGAAATGGGTTTGCTATCTCCAGCTGTGCGTCAACAACACAAACTGTGTAGGGGAATGTTCGAATATTCGAATGTTATAATAGGATAATAAAACAGTTCTATAATTATGTTCAAATAAAATGTTATTACATGGCCGTGGCCTAGTGGTTAAGGCGTCCGCCTACGGAGCGGGATGTCGAAGGTTCGAATCTCGTCAGGGGTTCGTTCTGATATGGCCAGTTGGTGAGCCGCCAGCTAGTTAAATAATGGTTACCGATTGCCTACCAGCCTGACGTCTGGCACACAAGCATAGGATTCGGAAGTACTGATGTTCATAAAAAAGAGGTGTCTCATAAGTCAGAAATGACTGGCCCTTTAAATAGTGGTGACACTATAATAAACAAACACTTTACTTCACTTTACTTTTATAAGTTAAATCATATACTAGTAGATGTTTTAAATCCAGTAACATTTAAACACAAATGAATGGCCTATCTTGGTCCAGATGTGTGTACAGTCATCCCGAGTATGGCTCCAATTAAAACAGCATGGTGGTCACAAGTGGCTCATAGTTGCAGGTGCTTCTTTAACTCAGAAGTTTATGTACTATGAAATTAAACTTCTTAGACTATAAAACGCATTAGAACCAATATAGGCGGGTTCGGAATTATCACACATATCCGAAAGTGACACAAATCACAGAGACATTGTTGGATGCTCTAGCAACGTAGGTTCCATCCGACCCCAATAAAAAGAGATTGCGTTACAATGTAAATTTGTTGAAATATTAAATTCGTGTTTCCCATACAGAGAACTCTTAGTTTCTCGGACCCACCAACCATGCACACTACATTGATTCAGTATAGTTAGTGAACAACCAACACAAACCACAGTTATTGTTTATGACACATGCTGTTTGCGTCCACAATGGTTGGAAATGTTGAAAGTTGTCCCCCAAATGAATGTTCACTGTTTGTAAATAGAGGCTAAGCCCTACCATTCCAAACCAATAACAGTAGACGTTACTTATATATTTACTATCAAGCCATCGTTTTCAATCGGAAAAGGTTCTACGTTACAGCTTTAGAAAAACAGAAAGCAGAAAAGGTGTGAATTGGAAAGTTAAAGTAAATAGTGAATAATCGAGTATTCGTTCCGATGATCATTCGAATGTCAAAATCACAAAACAACATTGCATAGTATACAATTATTCACTTCTCTGCATGTCCATAGTGTTTGATATACCGATACTTCCAATGTAGACACTTTAATGTGTGTTTGTTTATTATAGTGTCATCCCTATTAATTTTAAAAGGCCGAATCTTATGCTTGTATGTCAGGCTGGTAGGCAATCGGTATCCATTATTTAAATAGCTGGCGGCTCACCAACCGGCCATATCAGAATTAACCCCTGACTAGGTGCGAAACTTCTACCTCCCGCTCCGTAGGCATACGCTTTAACCACTAGGCCACGGATACGGTATACTATTCTACTATACTATATAATAATATGCTGTCCGATTAATAGGCTCGCTTCTAACCAATGCAACCCGGTTCGATCCTCGGACGGGGAAGTATGTGAGATGGTACGGGCGTCGCCATATCGGACATGTGGGTTTTCTCCGAGTATGCCGGTTTCCTCCCACACGAATGACCACATTTACGCATTCATCTGCGCCAACGAGAGCGATTAATATAAGTTGTTTAAGCCTGTTTCGCAATCGTTTTAAAATAAATACAGTTTAAAGGTCTTAACGAATGTACGTGTTTACGAATGTTGTATCGGTTATTCAAATACGATTAGCAAGTCTTGACTAGACGAGGGCACATTCACACTACCACAAGAGAACCCTATCTGTTAACATATACAATGATTGATAACGCTAAACCGTTATACCCTAGTCATTAACATCTTTATTGAATAAGGGGATGTGATAACTGCTTCAATTAATAAATTAACCAAACAGTTGATTTCTAATATACCGTTTTTAGCTCGAATGTCAATAACAGTAGGATGTTCCATCAATTGACCACTGTCTTGTATTAGTATATACACATTTCTTTGAGCTCGATTGCGAAATAAGTTCTTACACATTATATTAATCACTCTCGAGACCTCATTCCTGATGGAATCCATCGCAACGAGGGAGGGAGAAGACGCATGTGGCATTACAATGCATTGCCTAAGCGCACAATCGTAACTGTTCCAGTGGGGCTCGAACTTCGTATCTAGTAAGTCAGGATAAAGCATAAACCCGACAAATTTATATATAAATTAGAAAATCCCACACACACACAAACTTTATAAATATCTATAAGTGCATAAATGCCACATAATACTGATAATTAGCACACATTTTAAAAATATAACGATTGTCTTCCACTCCTGATATACCCTTCTGCGCATGCGCAAACTATAATATATTACGGCTGTCAATTATGTTAGGACACTGACAAATCATACTTGTCTTGAGTTAGATAGATATCGACACTGATTTTCTCAACTAGCATTACCGTAATGCTCGCTTAGATCTCGTTACTAACTATATGTGAACGTATTGTGATAAAATGTCGCTACACACCGTCCTAGATGTTTTATGACACACGCACACTCGTCCTGATACACTCGCATGGTTGTATAGCGCGTTGGGCTATTAGATGAGCGAGTATGGGACTCCATGCCCCTCTTTGTTTATAATCCTGCTCATGGAGTTATATTGTGTAGTCCACTTTGCACTTCGTTTTAATTGTCAAGATCTTCATGTCTTCCAAATACATTGCTAGAACCTCGTATATGTATTCACTTTCAGCTGCTACTCTGAATAGCTTCAGTCTGGAACCTGGAAATGTAGCAGAGAAAAACAGTGAAATCAGAATGATATGTAGTGTTACCATTCCATCCAGTGATGGCGTGTTTTCCCTAGCGGTGTACAAGGGTGCAGTGACAGCTGATGGGAAGATTGCATCATGCAATATTTATACTGGTGGTGGCTCATGCGCCCGTGAGGCAGAAGATATCACAACAAGATATGCTATGACATACGCTCAACAATCATTGGTGGTTACAATTTCAAACCTGGAAATATCAGACAGAGGCAATTGGTACTGTGGTTTCAGTGATCAAACCAAAACCAAATATGTGCTGCCAGTATATTGTAAGTATTCTAACTCTTCTTGAACGCATTTTTAATTTTAGAATATTTTTCCGATACCCTGAAAACCCATGGGAGAAAATTGTCGAAAGGTATTCAATTAATATTGTGTATGCTTAAATCCTATCGTTTCAGTCCAGATGTCTCCAGCAAGATGATTTGTCACAGGTTATTATACTCCAACGGTTTATGGCAATGGAGACATTACGAGTTACTCATGTCCGTCCGCACACTAATGGACACGTATGTGATGTATCATATATATGTTACGTATATACAGACGCTTGGTGCCTGGACAAATGTTTGCGGGTTCAAAACCACAAAACTAAAAAAACACTTTTGTGTTCTGAAACCCCCCCCCCTCCCCAAGAAAAAGTGTTTTGTTTTGTGGTTTTGAACCCGCAAACATTTGTCCAGATCCTAACCGTCTGTGGTCGTCTAGGGTTAGCTGCTATGTGGCTATATATTATGTAACATGGCTACTGGAACACAGGAGTGACCAATGGGATAGCCACGTAAGTACTCATCTGTGAGGCCATCGGTCTGTCTGTCCATACAAGCCATGTGGCACATATAGCTAAATATATCGTGAAATAGTTTATGTTGCTAGCTGGGTTATTTTGATTATCTTAGCAAAAGAAAATACCCATGGTATTGTGTAGCCTCTCTTAAGTATAAGTTTGTTAGAACATCCGTCAGTAGACACACAGATTTAACACAAGTTGTCATGTTGCATATGTTTTTAATATATATTTGAAGCAGTTTGGGGACATAGAGGAAAGCAGATATGTGTGCGTCATACAGCACATGTATAGATAGGTTAACAACATATATATTATTAATATCAAATGAGCGTTGGTTAGCCGGTTTTTAGCTCATATACTTTAACATGGTTAATAAATAAACGTAGAGAACAATGACGTAACCAATATAGTACCTATTCGTAAAGCCGTCCGTCCATATGTAGCATTTTGTGTTATGTCCATATTGTCACGACTCTGTACATAGTGTCACGACTCTGTCCATAGTGTCACGAATCTGTCAATATTGTCACGAATCTGTACTTATTGTCACGAATCTGTAAATAGTGTCACGAATCTGTCTATATTGTCACGAATTATGTCCATATTGTCACAACTTCCTGCATACAGTTGTAAATGAATATGTATCAAACGTAAGGTAGCAGCACATCTTTACATACGAATAATGAAATATCGAATACATCTAAATATTTAACTTTAACCTTCGACTGAATGAATAACTTGTTCATGTATATTACTAGTGTTTTCGCATAAAAGAAATGTCTAAATATTCAGACGGACTGCTCTTATTTCTATGTGCATATTGTGCAAAACCCCAATTTGCACGAAATATTTATTATTGTTATATATAAATAATAATGTATTATATAAATACATTAAACTGTTTCTATATATGGCCAAATGTTTACCATGTAATATATATATTTGTTTTATGCATAATCGTCTGCTATTATTTTCGCGCCTAAAATTATCAATCTCGCTTCGCGCGGGAAATGACTTAAGATGTTAGGCCTAATCTCAGTTTATCAAGGCCGTGGTTGCAGGGGTCCAGTTATGTAATACAAAGGCACCGAACTGGTTTGATGGTGTAATATTAGATAACAGGCCGTGGTTGCAGGTGTCCAGTTATGTAATACAAAGGCACCGAACTGGTTTGATGGTGTAATATTAGATAACATAACAGATGTTTTAGGAATTGTTATATCATATATACACTGATTCAATCATGTATATAAGAAATGGATTGTATTAACATAAATCAGACACACTAGAGCCTAACTCCAGGAGCGAGAAAGGTCGTGATCTCAATCTAGTATATAGAACATATAAACTGTATTTATGATACTTAGATATTATGGACATTATAAGAAATATAACTTATAAAGATTTTTCGAATAATTAAATTGTTCAGCCATAGAAGAAACAGAGTTTCGGCGAACCACCAGAAGGTGATTAAAAGTTAATCTAATCAGAAACAGTGATTAGATTATAGTGATATTGAGTAATGACGGATTAGAAAGATTGGATGTTAAATATACTGTGTAAGCGCATAGTCGGCTCACACAAATGGATTGTTAAATAAGCTTTTAATGATACGATGTATATATATATAGATCAATGATTATATATATATGGATATTTCTGATGCCAATTTAAACAAGATATTATATAGAAGAAATGTAATACTGTGTTGAGTTATCATTAATACATATAATAACGAAGAAACCCCCTAGACAACTCCAGCGAGTCTACAATAGGATAGACCCTGGTAAGAGCCGTAGCAACCGAGACATATTATTACGAGAAGAAAAGGAGAGTTTGCGACAATTGGGACGCTCGTCCGGGATTGGAAATAAAGAAGAAATGACATATCGTGACATATTGTGAAGGACACTAGAATTTATATATGGAATATTGTGAAGGACACTAGGATTTATACATGAAGAATACAAGGGACTATTAATTAACGTGGGAAAACAGAAGTGCATGCGAGACAGTGTTAGAATTTGGAAATAAGTGAAAGACGTCAACGAATTATTAAATTAATGAAATGGATTAAATTATTGGAAATGTGCAAACTTTGAATAGGTGATAAATTATATATTGGATTAACGGACGAGACAGACTTCGGTAAGTACCAGTTTTCTTTTCATAGAGGCTTAATATTATCATTAAAATTATATTAGTGATGTACTTCCTTTTATTGAACTCAATTCTATAATACATTTGGAGATACATTCTGGGGATTAAAAATTTTGGGAAATAAAAAAATAAAATGGCTACAACTAGGAGTGCTAATAAGGAAACTGAGGGGCCGGTTCACCCCGACTTGCAGACAACAGGTGATGAGAGATGGGACAAATTAATGAGACTTCCCTTCTTTAATCAGGCAAATCTGGAACGTCAGGGTGAGATTTATGAGAGAGAACGAGAGAGGGAAGAAGTAAAACAAAGAGAAGAAAGAGAGAGAGAAAGAGAGAGGGAAGAAGTAAAACAAAGAGGGGAAAGAGAAGAGAAAGAAAGGGACAGGGAGGAAAGAATGCAAAGGGAGAAAATGCAGACGGAGATTCGCCTGAGAGAAATCCAGAGAGATCAGGAATCTCAGCAAAATAACCCCCTCCATACAGATAATAGGCCTCGAAGACAAACATTTCTGTTCCTATTTGGACCCAGACTATGAGGCCAGATAAATTCTTCGCAACATGTGAGAGACTGTTCGAAGCTAGCCAGGTCGCCAAACAAACATGGGTGGGCCATATGATAGACAAGTTGTCCGACAAGGCCAGAAATATATATGCCACTCTTCCTGTCCAAGACGCTAATAATTACGATACCCTCAAGGCCGCCATCTTGGATGAATATAGACTCTCACCCACTGTATATAGAAAGAATTTCTTCTCTGGGGTAAAGAAACCTCAGCAGACATATTCCGAATTCATTAAGGAATTAAGGGAGCAAATGACTCTATGGACGGAGAACAATGATCCGAGCGAGGTCAACTGGATCGAGCTGCTCTTGAGATATAGATTCGATTCCCAGCTAAGTGATGAGCTTAATTTGTTCATTCTGGATAAGAAAGCATCTACTCTCCAGGAAGGTATTTCCCTGGCTGATGAATATAACCTCCATCGCAGATTAGCGCCCAGGACACGGATTACTTCAAATCCGAATGTGAA
>CM026386.1:99296410-99346388 GCA_014843695.1 Archivesica marissinica
TGAAGGACACTAGGATTTATACATGAAGAATACAAGGGACTATTAATTAACGTGGGAAAACAGAAGTGCATGCGAGACAGTGTTAGAATTTGGAAATAAGTGAAAGACGTCAACGAATTATTAAATTAATGAACTGGATTAAATTATTGGAAATGTGCAAACTTTGAATATGTGATAAATTATATATTGGATTAACGGACGAGACAGACTTCGGTAAGTACCAGTTTTCTTTTCATAGAGGCTTAATATTATCATTAAAATTATAGTAGTGATTTACTTCCTTTTATTGAACTCAATTCTATAATACATTTGGAGATACATTCTGGGGATTAAAAATTTTGGGAAATAAAAAAATAAAATGGCTACAACTAGGAGTACTAATAAGGAAACTGAGGGGCCGGTTCACCCCGACTTGCAGACAACAGGTGATGAGATATGGGACAAATTAATGAGACTTCCATTCTTTAATCAGGCAAATCTGGAACGTCAGGGTGAGATTTATGAGAAAGAAAGGGAAGAAGTAAAACAAAGAGAAGAAAGAGAGAGAGAAAGAGAGAGGGAAGAAGTAAAACAAAGAGGGGAAAGAGAAGAGAAAGAACGGGACAGGGAGGAAAGAATGCAAAGGGAGAAAATGCAGATGGAGATTCGCCTGAGAGAAATCCAGAGAGATCAGGAATCTCAGCAAAATAACCCCCTCCATACAGATAATAGGCCCTCTAAGACAAACATTTCTGTTCCTATTTGGACCCAGACTATGAGGCCAGATAAATTATTCGCAACATGTGAGAGACTGTTCGAAGCTAGCCAGGTCGCCAAACAAACATGGGTGGGCCATATTATAGACAAGTTGTCCGACAAGGCCAGAAATATATATGCCACTCTTCCTGTCCAAGACGCTAATAATTACGATACCCTCAAGGCCGCCATCTTGGATGAATATAGACTCTCACCCACTGTATATAGAAAGAATTTCTTCTCTTGGGTAAAGAAACCTCAGCAGACATATTCCGAATTCATTAAGGAATTAAGGGAGCAAATGACTCTATGGACGGAGAACAATGATCCGAGCGAGGTCAACTGGATCGAGCTGCTCTTGAGATATAGATTCGATTCCCAGCTAAGTGATGAGCTTAATTTGTTCATTCTGGATAAGAAAGCATCTACTCTCCAGGAATGTATTTCCCTGGCTGATGAATATAACCTCCATCGCAGATTAGCGCCCAGGACACGGATTAATTCAAATCCGAATGTGAAACCCAGAGATACAGAACACCGACCTCCAGCCCCAAGGCCATATATCCCATCACCCATGTATCGACCCAATATTAGGATAGATAATTCCCAAGCTACCCATAGAACTCCCCGGATAGAAAAATATTGTAGTTATTGTAGGCGTAATGGCCACGGACGAACAGAGTGTTGGGCAGATCCCAATTCACCTAGGTACAGGGGTACTAGAAACCTAGCAAACGGACACCAAGTGTCAAACACTACGCATAGTTCAGCCTTTATAACCAATGAGCCAGTGAACTCATGTGAAAATACCGAGATGGTAAATCCATTACTTGCCAAATATACAGGTCAAGCACGCATAAATAATAACACCGCACAAGTGACGTATTTGAGAGATTCAGGTGCGACAATTAGTTTATTGTCGGCTACTGATCAGACCGCTGATCATTTAGAATACACAGGTGAACGGGTAACAATCCGCGGTGTCAATTATATCCCTGGTAATTATCCGATAGCAAAGATTAGCGTCGATTGTCCAATATACCAAGGAACATTGAAGGTGGCTGTATTAAAACACAGATGCACCGCGGGGGTGGATCTTATAATAGGTAACGACTGTGAAACTGCCCCTGTCACTGATTTGATTACCTGTGGCGTGGTTACACGCTCAAATAAGAAAATTATCCCGTTTGATGAAATTGTCACGTCCAACCCAGACTCAGAAAACACGACCGATACAAATCACAATGTCTTACCTTTTCGGAATACAATTGAGATCAATTCCCCCTCTGAGAAAGCCAGTACAGTTAAACCCCAAAATATTCCCTCTATTGACGATTTGAGTCCTGATAAATTATTGCAAGAACAGAATAATGACCCGACCTTAGCACCCCTCTGGGAAATGGCTCAAGAAGGAACACCTATTCGGCAAGGATATTACATCCAGCTCGAACCCCGACTACTTATGAGGAGAGAACAACCTCAAGACACGTCCAAAGTTCGACCCTGGAAAATATATGATCAGGTGGTAGTTCCACGGGGATTCCGTGATCATATAACGGGACTCGCCCATGACAGTTTAAGTACGGGACACCAGGGACCTAGTAAGACCCTGAAGCGCATTAAGCGCCGCTTCTTTTGGCCGGGAATCCGCGCAGATGTTAAACGATTCTGCCATAGCTGTGGGCCGTGCCAGAGAGCGGGTAAGGGACAGAAAGCCACTGTAGCCCCATTGAAACCCCTGCCCATTATATCCCAACCATTCAAATTTATATCCGCTGATTTCGTTGGACCCATGAAGAAAACTATAAATGGGAACCAGTATATCTTGAATTTTATTGATCATGCCACTAAATATACGGAATCTTTCCCATGCGCCGCAGCGACAGCTGTTAATGCACAAAAAGCCCTGATCGAGATAATATCTCGACATGGAAAACCCCAGACCCTGTTGACTGACCGAGGAAGCGCTTTCATAGCTGAAACATTCACACGCTTCCTAGCCGAGCACGATATACGTCACTTAACTAGCACGAGTTACAGGCCTCAAACCAACGGATCAATAGAGAAATATAATGGTACATTGAAAACCATGCTTAGAATCCTTGGGGAGAACTCTTTATCGTCTTGGGATGAGATGCTACCCTGGCTATTATTTGCATATAGAAGTGCAGAGCACTCTAGCACAGGATATTCTCCCTTCTACCTTCTATATGGGCGCGAACCTAGAGATAATCTAGATTCCACTTATGATCTCTGGGCTAGAAATGAGCGGGATGAAGGGATCCCCATAAATAACTATGTACAAGAATTATGTCATAGATTAGCTGAAGCGTTACGTGACGCCAGCGAGAATGCACAACAGGCCGCAGATGGTCGTAAAACAAAGTATGACAGAAGTAAGAAAGCGAAAATGCGTGTATTCCAGCGTGGTGAATTAGTGTTAGTACGATTACCGTTAAAAGGTAATAAGCTGAAAAATGCCCTCCAGGGACCGTATCCGGTACACGAAAAGGTAGCGTCGCATACCTATATTATATACATGCCTGATAAGAGAGTAAAATACCGTGTTATGCATGTAAACCAGTTGAAGCCCTGGACAGGTAGGGAGGAGGGTGCAGCTCTAGCTGATAGTAGTCCGGTGTATGAGTCCCAAGACCCTACCCTATTAGATTACCAAGCCCCTACGGACATTGAGAAAGAATTCGATCCTTGCAGTCCTCTTGAATCCGTACCTAAGAAAACCTGGCCGGATATCAGTCATTTAAACCCAGACCACAGGGACGATATTAGTCAGTTATTTGACCGTTACCCCCGTTTATTCTCTGGACAACTGGGACGTTTCCACGGTGTTACCCATGATATTGATGTGCAAGGTGCTTCACCCGTAGTCCAGCCTTACTACCGCATGTCTCCAGAAAAGAAACAAATATTAAAAACTGAGCTAGATCAAATGTTGGAGTTAGGAATTATCCGCCCTAGCAGAAGCCAGTGGGCCTCTCCCATAATATTGGTACGCAAATCAGACTCAGAATGGCGACCATGTATTGATTATCGGAAAATTAATGACCTGACTCGAGGAGAAGCCTTCCCCATCCCGAGATTAGACGATCTCATTGATCAGGTCGCAGGTTCGAGTCTGATATCAATTTTAGATCTTAATAAAGGTTACTGGCAGATTCCGCTAACCCCTCGAGCTAGTGAAATTGCAGCGTTCATAACCCCCTGGGGCTTGTTTGAACCATTAACTCTCCCATTTGGTTTAAAAAACGGTGGAGTTACCTTCCAGAGGGCCATAAACGAGATAATCGCTCAATCCCCGACAGAACCCATCCGTGATAGATTTGCCGACGCATATCTGGATGATATTGCTGTTCGATCCAATTTATGGTCACAGCACATAAATCACTTGGATTGGACATTTCATAGACTAGAGGATAGTGGTGTTACTTTGAATCCGAAGAAGTGTAAAATTGGGTCTGGAACAGTCAAGTACTTGGGACATGAATTAGGGTCGGGAAAAATCAAACCAATTTCCAGCAAGGTTGAGTGTATTAGTAATATCTCTCCCCCACAGACCAAGAAACAATTACGAGGATATCTGGGATCAGTAGGATTTTACAGGAAATTCATTCCCCAGTTCGCTGAGATCGCCGCTCCCCTGACTGACTTATTAAAGGGCAAGCGATCAGGGAACATCATAACTCAGTGGAGCGATAAACATCAACTTGCTTTCGAATCCTTAAAGAAAGCTTTAACCAATAAACCCATACTGAAGGCCCCTGACTTTAACCAAGAGTTCGAACTCTATACTGATGCTTCCGATTTGGGAATTTCGGCTGTACTGACTCAGACCGTTGACCAAGTACCACACCCAGTAGCATTTTATTCCCGAAAACTTATTCCACGAGAGAAAAACTACTCTACAATAGAGAAGGAATTATTAGCTATAGTGGCCGGTATCGAACATTTTCGCATATATGTAAGCACAAGCAAAACAATAATTAATTCAGATCATAATCCCCTTGTATGGTTAAGTAGGTCGAAAACGTCCAATCAACGCCTCTTAAGATGGGCACTGTGTCTCTCAGAATTTAATCTGACCATTAAACATATCAAAGGGACTCAAAATGTTCTAGCAGACTTTCTCAGTAGAGTTCAATGACTGTGATGTTTGACTTAGTAAATGTACTTGGTATTATTTCAGTTGTTCAGTAAATAGTTATTGCCTCTATGATTAGAATGTTGGTACCTAGCGAAAGAAATGCTATTTTAGGACATATGATGTATTGATATTATGATTGTTTTCTACTGTATATTCAAAGGAATGAAGATTTGTAAATCGGCCGATAGCGGGCGATGTCAAACTTCTCCCCGGGTAGGGAGGATTGTGCAAAACCCCAATTTGCACGAAATATTTATTATTGTTATATATAAATAGTAATGTATTATATAAATACATTAAACTGTTTCTATATATGGCCAAATGTTTACCATGTAATATATATATATTTGTTTTATGCATAATCGTCTGCTATTATTTTCGCGCCTAAAATTATCAATCTCGCTTCGCGCGGGAAATGACTTAAGATGTTAGGCCTAATCTCAGTTTATCAAGGCCGTGGTTGCAGGTGTCCAGTTATGTAATACAAAGGCACCGAACTGGTTTGATGGTGTAATATTAGATAACAGGCCGTGGTTGCAGGTGTCCAGTTATGTAATACAAAGGCACCGAACTGGTTTGATGGTGTAATATTAGATAACATAACAGATGTTTAGGAATAACAGATGTTTTAGGAATTGTTATATCATATATACACTGATTCAATTATGTATATAAGAAATGGATTTTATTAACATAAATCAGACACACTAGAGCCTAACTCCAGGAGCGAGAAAGGTCGTGATCTCAATCTAGTATATAGAACATATAAACTGTATTTATGATACTTAGATATTATGGACATTATAAGAAATATAACTTATAAAGATTTGTCGAATAATTAAATTGTTCAGCCATAGAAGAAACAGAGTTTCGGCGAACCACCAGAAGGTGATTAAAAGTTAATCTAATCAGAAACAGTGATTAGATTATAGTGATATTGAGTAATGACGGATTAGAAAGATTGGATGTTAAATATATTGTGTAAGCGCATAGTCGGCTCACACAAATGGATTGTTAAATAAGCTTTTAATGATACGATGTATATATATATAGATCACTGATTATATATATATGGATATTTCTGATGCCAATTTAAACAAGATATTATATAGAAGAAATGTAATACTGTGTTGAGTTATCATTAATACATATAATAACGAAGAAACCCCCTAGACAACTCCAGCGAGTCTACAATAGGATAGACCCTGGTAAGAGCCGTAGCAACCGAGACATATTATTACGAGAAGAAAAAGGAGAGTTTGCGACAATATCACCATTGAATCCATTGGCTATCACGGCGTCCATGGTCGTATTAATTCCTTTGTTGTATAGCTTACGTTTATTGAATCGTTATGAGATCATATTGCTGTGGAAGTCGTGATAGCGCAGTGGATGCGCGTTCGCTTCAGGTGCGAAAGGTCCGGAGTTCGAGCCCCACTGGAGCCGTTACGATTGTGCCCTTAGGCAAGGCATTTAAATTCCACGTTGCCTCTTCTCTCTCCCTCGTGGCGATGGATTCCATCAGGAATGAGGTCTCGAGAGTGATTTATATAAGTTGAAATAACTTGTTTCGCAATCGAGCTAAAATAAATTTGTATAACTAAATCATATTGCTGGTCGATTGTTTGCAGAACCACACTCTACTTTGGACAATATTATCTGACCCAGCATATTTTACACGGGCATACTGTGTAGAAGAACAATGTACGAACACTGTGTGCGCTATGCAAATGACGATCCATGCAGTGTTTTAATCATTTCATAATCAGTAGCCATAGTAACAATACTATAAGTCCTATTGACATTGACAAAAGTGACGTACACAATCCCGGCATTGACGTGTACGTATCTGTTTTATACGGCGGGAGGTTGGTGCACCACCAAGCACTGGTTAACTGCTGGAGCCTGTACAGGAAATGTGTTGTTCGGTACATTTCCCGCAGACGAGACATACATACCAAAATGGTGTTGATGCAGGCGTAAAACCCGAACAAACAAACTTATTTATCAAGTTTGATGATTAGTGTATTATACTTATTATGACGATATTCAGATATATGACCATACGATATCCTTTACAATAGCAACCGCATGATGTGTCATGTCGACATCGCGTAATGAACGGCATATTCCCCTCGTTGTTATCTACCTTCCAACATGTATGTGTACTAAGCACATGAGATAGACTTTGTTCTAATTAAATAATGACGAGTAAGGCAAACCCTACGCAGGCAGGTATTTCCGATTGTCGATTAGTTTTTGTCCGGTCTGTGCTTCTAATCGCCTTCAAGGTTCCCATTACACCTGTATCAAATGTTCACCAAACGTACTGCATAAATGATAGTCGACCATGTTCATTCAATGTCCCGGCAATTCATGTCAAGTGGCTATATTCCGTGTCAATATTGCACAACATCAGCACATGTAATTTAGGATTCCAAAACAATCGTGATCTGACATTTTATATATCCTGTAGTACATTGGCGATTGTGGGTATTTGTCACATCGATCGACAACTCTACTTAATGTGAAGTAACATAGTCGTGTTACAGGTGTTCATACAGACTATAGATACATCCAAATGATTGGATGGATTAGTGTCACGGTCACAGTTGTTACACATGTAAACATGACATGATTTCTGTTTGCATTTATGAAGGGATTATTTGTTTTCATCAACGAGAGACAATGTACTATACAACTCTCATGCATCTATATTAAAGGTCAACGTTAGTACAATGTATAACATAGTATTTAGATTGTGTGATATTTATAATCAGTGAATACTATGAATAATGTTGTGTTAATGGGTATACACCATCTGTTTCTAAATGCTCTTTCCGGGGTCAAACGTCAGCCAGTGTTGATATACACTGCTCAAAACAATTAAAGGATCAAACACATATTTGGAATTAAATGGACCATATGGAATAATAATTAGAAACGGGTTTTATATGCATGTATTCGCAACATTTACATGACGAAGCAGTAACAGGAAAACAAGCAACAACGTAACTGACCGTAGAAACTCTGGCTTAATCAGAAAGTATAAATTGTCCAGAGAACTGTCTGAAATAATGTCTGCTAATAATGAGTATGCCCCCCTCGTCTATTGTAACACTCACGGCAACGCCTATGCACACTCCTGATTCAGGTGGCTATCACCTGCTGGGGTAGGCCATTCCATTCCAGAATGAGCGCCTGTATGAGGTCCGGTAGAGTAAGTGGTCGATTGTCGCGCTCCGAAATCCGTCTATAAATGTAGTCCCACACATGTTCTATATGATTTAGGTCGGGTGAACGCGCCGGCCAATCCATTACTTCAATGCCCTCCTGATTAAGGTAGTCCATGGCTATCCTAGCAGTGTGTGGGCGGGCATTGTCTTGCATTAAAATGAAGTCAACACCGATAGCTCCAGCGAATGGCCTTACGATCGGTGCCCTATACCTTAAAGCAGTTAATGTTCCTCGATCAAACACATAGAGGTCAGTGCATCCTCGTCAGCAGATCCCACCCCAAACCATTACTGAGCCACCCCCAAAACAATCCCATTCCATAATGTTAAAGTCCGCATATCGTTCACCTGGCCGTCTCCACACTCGAGTACGCCTATCACATGATGATAAATGGAATCTACTCTCGTCAGTGAACAACACAGGCTCCCAATCTCGAAGTCCCCAGTTAAGGTGGTCCTCAGCAAATTCGCGTCTCCGAATGCGATGCGCACGTGTCAAAACAGGGCCGGTTGCTGGGCGTCTAGCATTCATGGTGTCATTGTGGAGTCTATTACGGATGGTTTGGGTGGATACTCGTTGCCCGGTGGTCAGCTGGAACTGTATCTGGAGTCGCGTTGCAGTACCACGACGGTTTCTTAAGGCCATTAACGTATATAGCGGTCATCGGCATTGGTTGTGCATCGTGAACGACCTTGACCAGGATGTCTGGTGTACTGTCCCGTCTCCTGGTACCGCGCCCACAAACGTGCAATCACGCTCTGCGAGACGTCTAGTGTTCTAGCCACATTGCGCTGCGAGTGTCCATCCTGTATCATTTGCACCGCCCTGGCGACCTCGGGTAAATAAGCACATAAAGTCCCAATAAAAGCCAAAAAGAGTTCATACTCATCACTATAATGAAAGATGGCAATTGACTCCCATATCACAAATCAGGCCAATTTGAATTGATTTCAATCACAATTTGCACGAGCTTCTTGACTAGCAAACCGCTTGATTTACCCGTGCGTATTCATAAGGGACATATAATTAGCGCATATTAATGGACAATATATATGTCGATACCAAAATGATTACTGTAGAGTCATTATAAAAAGTGATCCTTTAATTGTTTTGAGCAGTGTATTTCGTTCTATTCGCGCTTATGCATGCTTTCATTAAAGTTCATTAACTTTTTATCAGTATGCCTTGCATTTGTTGGAGTGTCATTCTCGAGGCGATATCACGGCAGAATATGTGACATTGAATCTAAGACTACATGTGTTATATTTTCAACACCATCATATTGTCTCACTAATATATGTCCATACATTAGTATGCTTTATTCCAGTGTCTCCTGTAGGCCTAGGATTTTATGGAGGTTCAGCAGGAGGAGATCTGGCGGCAACAGATGTGACATTGAACTGTAAAACAACAACTTGTGTATTCCCAGCACCAGCTGAATTTCAATGGTTTTATAAAAAGGTATGCTGTTATCTAAGAAATTAGTATGTGACATGAATTATCTGCACTGCACATTTGGATCTTCCATTTTCTCATTTGGAAAGATAGAATTACACAGAATGCGGAACAATGCCACTGTGATTTTAATTAACAATGTTGTTTTAGCTTGGACGAAAAAAGTCTACGAAGTTGATACAAAATTAGAGACTCCTTCCTAACTAAAACAACATTGCTACATTGTGGAGTTTTATCTAATCTCTCTGAATGTTCCACAATCCGCCATCTCACTCATCTATTATCTAATCTCTCTGATTGCGCCACAATCCGCCATCTCACTCATGTATGATATAATCTCTCTGATTGCTCCACAATCCGCCATCTCACTCATGTATTATCTAATCTCTCTGATTGCTCCACAATCCGCCATCTCACTCATGTATTATCTAATCTCTATGATTGCTCCACAATCCGCCATCTCACTCATATATTATCTAATCTCTCTGATTGCTCCACAATCCACCACCTCACTCATGTATTATCTAATCTCTCTGATTGCTCCACAATCCGCCATCTCACTCATGTATTATCTAATATCTCTGATTGTTCCACAATCCGCCATCTCACTCATGTATTATCTAATATCTCTGATTGCTCCACAATCCGCCATCTCACTCAAGTATTATCTAATCTCTCTGATTGCTCCACAATCATCCATCTCACTCATGTATTATTTAATATCTCTGATTGGTCCACAATCCACCAACTAACTCATGTATTACCTAGTCTCTCTGATTGCTCCACAACCCGCCATCTCACTCATGTATTATCTAATCTCTATGATTGCTCCACAATCCGCCATCTCACTCATGTATTACCTAGTCTCTCTGATTGCTCCAAAATCCGCCATCTAACTCATGTATTACCTAGCATCTCTGATTGCTCCACAATCCGCCATCTCACTCATGTATTATCTAATATCTCTGATTGCTCCACAATCCGCCATCTCACTCATGTATTATCTAATCTCTCTGATTGGTCCACAATCCGCCATCTCACTCATGTATTATCTAATATCTCTGATTGCTCCACAATCCGCCATCTCACTCACATATTATCTAATCTCTCTGATTGCTCCACAATCATCCATCTCACTCATGTATTATTTAATATCTCTGATTGGTCCACAATCCACCAACTAACTCATGTATTACCTATTCTCTCTGATTGCTCCACAATCAGCCATCTCACTCATGTATTATCTAATCTCTCTGATTGCTCAACACAATCCACCATCTCACTCATGTAGTATCTAATCTCTCTGATTGCTCCACAATCCGCCATCTCACTCACGTATCATCTAATCTCTCTGATTGCTCCACAATCATCCATCTCACTCATGTATTATTTAATATCTCTGATTGGTCCACAATCCACCAACTAACTCATGTATTACCTAGTCTCTCTGATTGCTCCACAATCCGCCAACTCACTCATGTATTATCTAATCTCTCTGATTGCTCCACAATCCGCCATCTCACTCATGTATTACCTAGTCTCTCTGATTGCTCCAAAATCCGCCATCTAACTCATGTATTACCTAGCATCTCTGATTGCTCCACAATCCGCCATCTCACTCATGTATTATCTAATATCTCTGATTGGTCCACAATCCACCAACTAACTCATGTATTACCTAGTCTCTCTGATTGCTCCAAAATCCGCCATCTCACTCATGTATTATCTAATCTCTCTGATTGCTCCACAATCCGCCATCTCACTCATGTATTATCTAATCTCTCTGATTGGTCCACAATCCGCCATCTCACTCATGTATTACCTAGTCTCTCTGATTGCTCCAAAATCCGCCATCTAACTCATGTATTACCTAGCATCTCTGATTGCTCCACAATCCGCCATCTCACTCATGTATTATCTAATATCTCTGATTGGTCCACAATCCACCAACTAACTCATGTATTACCTAGTCTCTCTGATTGCTCCACAATCCGCCATCTCACTCATGTATTATCTAATCTCTCTGATTGCTCAACACAATCCACCATCTCACTCATGTAGTATCTAATCTCTCTGATTGCTCCACAATCCGCCATCTCACTCATGTATGATCTAATATCTCTGATTGCTCCACAATCCGCCATCTCACTCATGTATTATCTAATCTCTCTGATTGGTCCACAATCCGCCATCTCACTCATGTATTATCTAATATCTCTGATTGCTCCACAATCCGCCATCTCACTCACGTATTATCTAATCTCTCTGATTGCTCCACAATCACCCATCTCACTCATGTATTATTTAATATCTCTGATTGGTCCACAATCCACCAACTAACTCATGTATTACCTAGTCTCTCTGATTGCTCCACAATCCGCCATCTCACTCATGTATGATCTAATCTCTCTGATTGGTCCACAATCCGCCATCTCACTCATGTATTATCTAATATCTCTGATTGCTCCACAATCCGCCATTTCACTCATGTATTATCTAATCTCTCTGATTGCTCAACACAATCCACCATCTCACTCATGTATTATCTAATCTCTCTGATTGCTCCACAATCCGCCATCTCACTCATGTATTACCTAGTCTCTCTGATTGCTCCACAATCCGCCATCTCACTCATGTATTATCAAATCTATCTGATTGCTCCACAATCCGCCATCTCACTCATGTATTATCTAATCTCTCTGATTGCTCCACAATCCACCATCTCACTCATGTATTATCTATCTCTATGATTGCTCCACAATCCGCCATCTCACTCATGTATTATTTAATCTCTATGATTGCTCCACAATCCGCCATCTCACTCATGTATTATCTAATCTCTCTGATTGGTCCACAATCCGCCATCTCACTCATGTATTATCTAATCTCTCTGATTGCTCCACAATCCGCCATCTCACTCATGTATTATATAATCTCTCTGATTGCTCCACAATCCGCCATCTCACTCATGTATTATCTAATCTCTCTGATTGGTCCACAATCCGCCATCTCACTCATGTATTATATAATCTCTCTGATTGCTCCACAATCCGCCATCTCACTCATGTATTATCTAATCTCTCCATACGTGGAAGATGGTTTTCTCCTGTAAGGTTGTCTAATGGGTATATCATCATTTAATATGTGTATTTGTTCTACTAGGTCTTTTCTAATAATATATGTGAAACTATTAGAACATATGTGCTCCAATGTTGGACTACTTATCCTTCTAATTGTGCTTGTTAACATTAAAATCTGTAATTATCAAAAGGCTGAGTGAATCTGGATTTGGAGAAGATATACCCGGTTTTCATGAATCAACTACCTTTACTTGTAGAAGTGAACACATACAGTATTCTGTTCAATGTGTATAATATATGCAGTCATATTGACTGGGATCCTTGCTGTACAACCTGTATGTTCATGTGTAACAACTGCAGTATAAATATATAATCCCAATACTTGCGGTTTCTCGTTGTAATGACTGGTTTGTTGTCATATTATTGTCATCCTTCCTAAGCATAACCTAGACTATTTTTAGTTACAGATTGGCCTAGCGTTCTGTTTGATTATTTCATTGAAATCAACATTTTCATGGCATCCCAATCTATTTGAAATGGAACATATGAAGCAGACAACTTACCTGTATTGTACATGCGCTATGCGTTAAGTTTCTACCAATTCAGTTTGGTACTTCGGTTATAATTAAAATGGGAATACATACACGTGTTTCTAATTACATTATCTTAGATCCTCTAACACCGACACTATCTAACTTGAAATCATTAATGCAAATGTGTGTCAATTATCCAATGGATGCGCAATTGAAGTGTGGTGCGTGCTGTGTGCTTGTCACCGTCCGCCTTTGTCATTGTACTGGAGTGTGCAAGTCTTCTCTGCAGCCTTGATAAGCCTTATGTGGTGCCTCGTATTTGACATGCCACGGATATTGAGATACTCATATGCTCCAGCTACTGTACCACAGTGTGCTCTGATTAGATATGTGTCTAGACTTGCAACATTCATAGACTTCGTGCACAAGAACAGATCACCATTCAATGGGTAAACATCTCGGGTTGGGATCCCCGATAAACATCCTTCATGTGCTACCAGTATAGGTCGTCATATGATCGAGGTAGCCGTAACCTAAAACATAGAAAACAGAAGACACGGCAAATGTACTCTCGTACAAACCATAGATGGTCCATGCATCCAATGTAATAAGCTTAAAAGGAAGACTAGTACAAAGTAATTCGAGTTGTGTAACAGTTCAACCGTTATATATTCAGAAATCAGAAGTTATTGTTGAACCTGTGTCAACTAAATGGCTTGTTTCAATACAACATTTCCAACTAAGAGCTATAGTGTGACCCTTCTCTTGTGTACCCTATCACAACGGAATATCGGATGTTAAGCTAGTCTCATTCATCCCCTACCGGTCTGGACCAGATGTGAATATTAACCACTATCCGTGCGCACACAATAATGTGTAGTAAGTGGCTAGGAAAACAATAGATCTAGTGTCTAGTTGTCAGTTCGATCTGGTTATACATTCTTTTGCGCGGCTAATATAACAACTGAGAGGCAATTAGCACAGTCACTTAAATTACCCATTGGTGCGGCCAGGAGTTCCTCCTCTGTCAGTCCACACATAAACATACTTCACTATGGCAACATGTGTACTGTCTAGTTGTCTTGGGTTAGAGCCTTAGTGGATATGCGGCTAAACTACGGTGAAGACAGGTATACAGTTATACAGTCAATATGAAGGTCTTCATATAGAGATGACCATGACTAATTGCTATGCTTCAATCTATCTAGTTGGATGGAAGTGGCTGGCTGGAGGCGATGGTAACTGCATGGGATTAATAGGAAAGGAACGGTTGATTGTATTCAAAATGGGCTCAACATTTCCTGAGGCCACTGGAAGCACCGGTCGCTTGTATCATCATTGGAAGTTCTGACGAAACGCGCATACCAGAGGTACATACATCAACAGCAAGATGATTTGGCGCAGATATTGGACTTTGAGGAACGGGTAAATATCAGTATAACCGGAAGATCACAGTTCAGCTACTGGAATAGAACACGAGATAAGGAGCTCATAATGTTGGATTTCTGAGAGAGGCCAATTTCTTTTGATATAGAGAACGTCACTGAGACGCTTCATACTTTGGTGTTCCGCGCTTGATCATGTTCATCATCCATGTTGGGTCTCAGTATCTAGATATTAACTAGTCACACCATTTACATTAACTGGTTTCAACAATGACAACATTGTTACACTGGAAAACAAAATTACATGTTAATTCATGAATCATACATGTGAATGGCTTGTCCTGCCCATACCGAAATGAGTTACCAAGGGCTATCATAAGTTTCTGAATTATAATCTATATTTAGATGATGCCCTAGACGTGTTATTGTTTAATGTACATTTATTCGGTGTCATACTACATAAAGTATGTACATTCTCGGCACAGTATGCCCGAGTATAGGACGTCAACTATAGTTTGTGCTATTATAAGGAATAGTGTACGATTTCAGACTAATCCCCAGTGGCTGTCCTATACAACGACTTCTGTAACAGGGTCACAAGGTTGGCGAGGAGAGAATATACAGTACTAAGCTAAGCTTACCTAGGAACACGACATGGCCCTTACAACCGTCCAATGTGGATACCACCGTGGCTTTGCAATGTAGAATGGAATTTGTTATATTGACATCAGCATTACAGACAGGACAAACTGGTGATGTCATTTATGCAGGTAATTTGGATTAGACCAATATGAGATAGTAGTTGGACTTACATGATGCTAGGTCGATGTCTATAAAACATTTCCTTTTCAGCAATCAATTTCGTTAACCACACGGAACAAAATGTTAATCTAAGTTAGTTTATTATGTTCCTGATAGGGAATCCCAAATGTTACAGATATGTTGCTGAAGAACTGCAACAATGGTTCATTCCACCATAACGGTTTGTACCATGTTTATGACACTGTTGCTACTTCTTTCACAGTGTATGCTTTGTTTTCATACTTATAGAGTTATTACTATATCCTAGGATTGTACTTCTGATTTTCTTTAATATACAACTGTATATCATAATTAATACATAATTAAACTAAATATACAATGTAACATCAGACAATCCTTTTATATTTGAATTTTTATTATTGTATCATAACATTATATTGTGAAGCTTAAATATGATCAGTCAGGCTGACCGTGGCAATAAACATTTTTAGTTCACATTCATTTAGCACTTTTTATTGTTTCATTGACAGTACATTTAAATCAGTCAGTTTGTACTCCCTAGTTATATACACTTCTGTGTTTATCTCATTTAACATTGACAGATACAATACAGTTTAAAGTTTGGTTGTTTTATTCTATTGTATCATGTCATGTGTGAACATCACCCGCGACCGTAATTAGGGGTCAAATTATTGCCAGGTTATTGCAATTGGACCAAAATAACAGGTCGCATTACGAAATAACGTGGTGGTCTTGTAATAATGGTCAACGACCATTGGAATATATATTAGGGGATATATTCCGTTATGAAAGTATCATTAGCAATAGCGGAGTGGTCTCCAATGTGGTGTGTTCGCATATAGATTGTAAAGAGTTGAATACAATACTGTGGTTTTACTATTCAACAAACGTACACTATTTGTGTCGCAACTATGAGTTTCCTATCTTCACTACATTGTGTTAACAAACATTTTCCAAATCATTTCTTATACTATGATCACATCAGTGGATATAATACATCATACCTCAGAGGTTACATCAACAGTAAATATTTCTCCCCTTATGGGGAAAACATATGTTTGTGTCATTGCCGTCTGTCTGTCTCTCTGTCTGTCAGGCCTTTGTATGTATTGTCAAGTTCCAGACTTGGAATCGCTTGTGTGCGATGGGTAACCTGATAGTTACTAGGATTGTATTATACCCTCCACTGGTTAGATTGATGTAGCCACTCTATATATAAGACGTAAACTTGCTACACGTACCACATTCTTGATAACAAACATAATGATGTAATCGCATCAATACTATGGTTATGTAGTATGATGGTTATGTATTACTCAGCATGTATGCTCTTGATAGCTGTGCATATTGCAATCCCGTTCCGGTTGGATGAATTGGTTGGCCATTTGAACATTTCTATAACATGGCGCGGGTCCATGTTTCATCTCCAAAACGCCTTGTAAGCGTTAGTATGATGTCACCCCATGGTGGATTTTCACCAACCTTGGCAGGAATCATTGAACTTAAGATGTCATGCAACTGTTTATCAAACGAATAATGAAACAGCTACACTGAATCAGAACATGGTGATGTTGCGAATAAAGTCCAGACTTCCAGTCGAGATTGCATTTTGGTAGCAATTTTCCCAATGAGAATCTGTGTATTCATACAGAATATATTACCGTTATATTAGAGTAAGGAATGTACACTGTCGTGTCTCTGGATGCGTTACATTTCTTAAGCAGTACTAAATAGTAGCCTATCCAGACATATTACAATATATAAATATAATTTAGAAAGTTGTCTGAACTACTGATAGAGTCAAACTAATATTAAGAGACCACCCAAGGGACAGAGCAAAAGCGGTATCGTTATAAACGGCTTCTTAATGCACAATTCGGATGTACAACACAGCAAGAGAAGGTCAGGCAATTGTATAAGACACATGGCTTTGCTTGGGGTATATATAAGATAACAGTACTAAACTCAGGGCATTTTTAATGATTGATTTCATTTTTTCAATTTCAACATATGAACTATTTTACTATGTACATGTATGCATTTCAGTAAATGTCCAGAAATACTATATTAAATGTATGGTACATGTTCCATTTTTCATTGATAATGATACTCCGCCAGTGTCTAAAGAACCACTCGCCTATCTGTATTTGATAATGAATAATTATATACTTGATATAGTATTAGTACCTGTGCTTTCAACCTCAGCACTGAAGCTGACAAACAGTGCCTGTAATTCCACGACGTTGTCTAACCTGACACTTTATTGTGCACATCTTACAATACGTCCGCTTTACGTTTCAGAAAGGTGTTCTTTCTAAATGCCACTAATTAAATGGTGGTTGAGCACATGTCCTTTGTGTTTCTATAGAAGAGGGCACTATTTGTGTTGTTGTTTTAGTTCAAGTGAGCAGTGTTACTCTCAGGGATGGAAACACTCTGCCAACAGATTCCAGCACAATAACAGTAACCAGCAGTCTGAGTAAAACATTAACATGTTCTCCAAACCTTAGTAGACCTGATTCTACAGTTGTGTGGTACATTGGTGGAGTAGAGAAACAGAGGTCCAATGCGAACACAAACTATGTATTTACACCGACAAACAACGATCACAACAAACAAATCTACTGTAAAGCTTATAACGTCCAGTCCGAGAGTCAGGCTGTATACTCCTACAAACCAGTGTTATATGTTAACGGTAAGCATACATTATGTATTGCAACACACCTACTGTACGGCTTATAACTTCCAGTCCGAGAGCCAGGCTGTGTACTCCTACACACCAGTGTTATATGTTAACGGTAAGCATACATTATGTATTGCAACATACCTACTGTACGGCTTATAACTTCCAGTACGAGAGTCAGGCTGTGTACTCCTACACACAAGTGTTATATGTTAGAGGTAAGCATATATGATGTATTGTAGCATATCTACTGTGGTGGTGTGTTTGTGTTTTGTTGGGTGTACGGCTTATAACTTCCAGTCCGAGAGTCAGGCTGTGTACTCCTACAAACCAGTGTTATATGTTAAAGGTAAGCATATATGATGTATTGTAGCATATCTACTGTACGGCTTATAACTTCCAGTACGAGAGGCGGGCTGTGTACTGAAACAAACAAGTGCTATATGTTAGAGGTAAGCATATATGCTGTATTGTAGCATATCTACCCTAAGGTGTATAGCTTCCAGTCTGATTGCATTCATACAAACAAATGGAACATGTTAGAGGTAAGCATATACTTTTATTTAATACATATATGATATATCTCCAAGCGTATGGATGTGCCTTCAGATAAACACATGTGGTAATTTATTATTATGCTAGTTGTATTGGATGTATTGTTTAGCTAAATTCCATTTTCAAAGATACATTCTTAAGTTTTGCAAACTTCAATAGTATGACAATGATTACGTGATGGAAGCATATTGACATGTGCTCTAGTATATATTGTTACACATACAGTCAACTTGCATGATGTACATATGTTGGCATGTGCTCTAGTATATATTGTTAGACATACAGTCAACTTGTATGATGGACATATGTTGGCATGTGTTCTAGTATATATTGTTAGATATACAGGCAACTTGTATGATGGACATATGTTGGCATGTGTTCTAGTATATATTGTTAGACATACAGTCAACTTGTATGATGGACATATGTTGGCATGTGTTCTAGTATATATTGTTAGACATACAGGCAACTTGTATGATGGACATATGTTGGCATGTGTTCTAGTATATATTGTTACACATACAGTCAACTTGTATGATTGCCATATGTTGGCATGTGTTCTAGTATATATTGTTAGACATACAGTCAACTTGTATGATTGCCATATGTTGGCATGTGTTCTAGTATATATTGTTAGACATACAGTCAACTTGTATGATGGACATATGTTGGCATGTGCTCTAGTATATATTGTAAGACATACAATCAACTTGTATGATGGACATATGTTGGCATGTGCTCTAGTATATATTGTAAGACATACAATCAACTTGTATGGTGGACATATGTTGGCATGTGCTCTAGTATATATTGTAAGACATACAATCAACTTGTATGATGGACATATGTTGGCACGTGCTCTATTATATATTGTAAGACATACAATCAACTTGTATGGTGGACATATGTTGGCATGTGCTCTAGTATATATTGTAAGACATACAATCAACTTGTATGATGGACATATGTTGGCATGTGCTCTAGTATATATTGTAAGACATACAATCAACTTGTATGGTGGACATATGTTGGCATGTGCTCTAGTATATATTGTAAGACATACAATCAACTTGTATGATGGACATATGTTGGCATGTGCTCTAGTATATATTGTAAGACATACAATCAACTTGTATGATGGACATATGTTGGCATGTGCTCTAGTATATATTGTAAGACATACAATCAACTTGTATGATGGACATATGTTGGCATTTGTTCTAGTATATATTGTTAGACATACAATCAACTTGTATGATTAAACTAGTTTAATATGTGTCATAGAAACATAAACCAAATAAATATCAACACTTTGAATTATATATGCAATTTATCTCACATATTTGTAAAATGTATGTTATTTTGGGCTATGATATTTGAAAATCTCCCGAAAGTAGGAAATAAAATCTCAGTTGAGTTTAGTTCAAATCCCGTATGTGCATTTTGTTCCGGGTTCATTCTTGCAATGTTAACATAATAATAATATATAATTATAATAAACCAGTCTAACTTACATAATTATTACATACAGATGGGTAGATATAATATTAAAATGTTTCAAATTAACCATAACAACGGCAATAGAACTATCCATACATTGTTATTTATTATATTAGGTGTATACGGAGTATGCGTGTTTGTCTTTATTTCATTACATGTACATAGTTACGTCGTAGTAGTACTACGCATTAAAGTGTCCATACCATTAGTATTACACGCAGATACTTAATTACCTATTTCTCCACTTTCTGGAATATTTGGTCTTACATTCATATGTATTGTTATATTATTTATTTTCTGATATATGCATAATTATATCTGAACGTCTGGCTGATTCCACCCTTCCTCGTACATGTATGTTACACGACCCGCCGAGTTCTTCCCAAAGCAATCCCCTAAGAGATATACGTACGCTTACTTCTCGTTATTATATATATACATCACATATGTCTCGAAGTTCATTTATGTAAAATTCAAAGTTAAGGTCTACCTCCAATTAGTTGTTTCTAGAATGACCCGTCATTCCAAACATCTACAACCATTGTAAAGGAACACAAACAATTGAATAGGAATGAATATGTCTGTCTCCAATATGGAGACAGACGGTTTATTTTGAAACAAGATAAACTGATAAGCAAAAGGTGTAAATGAATGCACAGTAACAATGTTCAAAATACATAAAGTTGGACATAAAATCCACAAACCGTCCAACCAAGAGACATACAGACATGTGATGTAGTAGGAATTTGAAAAAAGTGAAAACCTTTACAGAACACGTACTTTAAAACCAAACGAACAAGTTACAGACCAGTATTTTTAAACATATGGGTACAGGTCTGCGGACCATTATAGGTAAACATCTGGGTACAAGCATGTACATCTCAGTGTACAGGTTATATACTGGTATAGGTAAACCTTCAGGTACAAGTTGAACATATTGGTACCTACACATATATCAACATAGCATAGACGCTGTAACACATGGAGCTACTCGTAATCATTCAGCATTAAGTTTGCAATACGGTCGGATTGACGTGTGTACATGATGATTAGTGTAAATTTCACATACTGACTTGAGGCTAATAACCCAAATTTAAGAGGATTCCTATCTCGAACCACTGGGGTTTTAAAACATGGAACTACAGATAATTCCTAATTGTCATATGACCAAGTGGTGTAAGTAACATGACTCTAGATTAGTACATACCCCATGTACTATCTGTATTATACACAACATGTCAGTGACAGAATTGTACAGATCACTGTAGTACATAACACATGTACTACCCATATTATACACAACATATCAAATACAGCATTCTACTGCAGTACATAACACATGTACTACTTATATCATATACAACATAACAAATACAGCATTCTTCTGCAGTATATAACACATGTACTACTCATATTATACACAACATGTCAATGGCAGAACCCTGCAGACGACCGCAGTACACAACCCAGGTACTACCTATATTATATACAACATATAACATACAGCACTCTACTGTAGTACACAACCCATGTACGATTTATATTAGACACGACATGTCGATGACAACACTCTATTGTAGTACATAACCCTTACTGCGTATATTAGACACGACATATCAATGACAGCACTCTATTGTAGTACATAACTCATGTACTATTTATATTAGACACGACATATCGATGACAGCACTCTACTGTAGTACATAAACCTTACTGCGTATATTAGACACGACATATCAATGACAGCACTCTGTTGTAGTACATAACCCATGTACTACTTATAGTATACACAAATGATCAATGGCATTAGGACCAGTGACATAATAATATACACTTTACAACAATTGTGTATGCAGCAAATGGTATGTTGACTACATAGTCTAATCGTTTCACAATTATTAATCATGATTGCAAACATTAGTATTACGTTGTACAGAACAATGACTAGAGATAGGTAAATTCACACCGTGCAGACGAATCGGCCACCTAGTGATAGTAGGAAGGTATTTCAGACACATACCCCATGTGTCCGAGAGTGTAAAGTATCGTGTGTGCTTGAGGAGATGTAGGCAACATACCCCATGGTACCAATTTCCACAAGAACTAGTAAAATGTGTTAGCATACATAATGCCATGATGATCTATGCAATATATGGTAGACGTTGGCAGCACACCCCATGCTACCAAGTTCTGTGTGAAAGTACATTGACAGTGCTAAGGTTAGGCAACTGTGTGCTTATTCTGTTTTGGTGCGACTGGATTTGTCTGGGGGATATGTGGTGTGAGTGCAGGGACTCGGATGTATTTGCGCACTGCTCTTGATTTCCACCGGACCATTCTCATGACGTCCGACTCTGAAGTCACAGACATAATTGCCTGTGTGCAAGCACCAATGCGGAAACTATGGGAGAGTTTGTCGCAAATCGCATGTGCATGAGAAGCTATATGTTTAGATACAAAGCAGAAATTATACTGTAATCCTTTCAGAACGATCCACCTAAGGAGACGCATGATAATATGGTCTTTGCTGCTTTGTTTGTTCAAGCAATGGACTATGCTCAGGTTATCACATATGAACAACAAGTTCTTGTTTTCCCAATGCTGACCCCACAAATCAACTGCCAGTGTTATAGGGTAAAGCTCCAGTATGTTAATGTGATGTTCCTTGACGTCACTTTAAGAAGGACCATAAGCCCAATGGCTAGAAAAGGTGCACCCAAACCCTTTTGTTGATGCAGCATCAGTATGTAGCTATAATGTGACAGAGGATATAAAGCGGTCCCGTGTAAGGAGTGTACATCAATTGTAAGAGTCTATGAACTGAGACCAATCCACGAGATCGGAGCGAATGGCGTTGGTAAATTTGAGAAAGTGACGTGGGTTATGCTTGCCCTTTGTCAGATCGTGTAATCGACGTAGAAAACAGCGGCCTGGTTTTATTACCTTACATGCAAAATTCAGGTGACCCATCAGGCTTTGAAGTTCTTTCAATTTCATTTTCTTACGCTTCTTGCTAGATTGTAGAAGAGATCGTAAGGCATTGACTTTGTCCGGGGGTAAGGTTGCCCGGAGAGTGTTTCTGTCGGTGGTGATGCCATCTTCTCGTGTTTTACAGGGATATCCACTTCAGAGCATAGATGAAAGAATGATTCCAAGTTTAATAGACATTTGCTCTGTATAGAAGCGACACAATTGAAGTCGTCGACAATGTGTGAAACCTCTTGAATAGAATAGTTATTCTGTAGAATCCATTGACTGAACTGGAAGCTCCCATGGGCAGTAACCTGTCAAATTAAAATTGATTATTGAAGCTGAACCCCAGCTTGTGGTAATCAGTGGGAGATATTGGAAGGATGCGAAAGCTATCCTTTAGATCTGCTTTTGATATGTAGTAGCTTTCACAAACAGCAATATCAGATTTGCCACTGTATCGAATGTCTCTAAAGAAACTGTGGAATTGCATTCTGGAATCAAGTCAATCACAGAAGCATGTGCCCGGCTGAAAGATAAATCATGAATGACTCTGAATTCATTTGGAGTCTTCTTCGGTACTATTCCACGTGGACTGCTGACGAACGAGTCTAATGGGGGTGACGAATGTGGTCCTTTAATACGTCCCAGTTGGGTATCCTTTGCAAGGTAGTTGGTAACAAATTGTAAATGTTTGGACACCGAAGGATGGTAACTGATAATGAGGGGGTAATATGACCGACAACTCCCAGAGGGAAACCGAGAGTAAAACCATTGACTAGGAAAGATAGCTTAGAATTGTTGTAGCCTTCTAGATAGGACGCGAGAACTTGCGGATTACCTGTTGTTGGAAGAACGAGGGTTGGTTTGGGCAGATACGGGTTTGATACCTTGGGGATTTTGCCGAGTGGCGTGTGGCTGTGCTTGTAGGGGTCTTCTGCTGGGGCCTTGACCATTATGTGGAGCAGTGTGATGCGCCATGGCTACCGATGCAGCCGCATCACCTGTGCAAGTTTTGCACTGCTGCTTGGTTCAGGACCCTGTGTCTTGATACCCCTAGCAGAAGCCCTTTCTACGGTATATATTGGTTGAGGCGGAATAGGGTTTGTTTGGAAAAATGCGGTTGTGGAAACCGCCGGGACTGCTGACGAAAGGGCTGGATCTGCTTGGGTGCCTCTATGCAGCAGTACAAGTATGTTTCTGTATGAACAGGGATCCACGGAATGTCCCTAGTTGCACGTTGGGTACGGAATTTCTGGTCGTACAACTGCCAGTTGGGGGAATGTTGGGATAGGGACTGGATCAGTGTACTGAAACATTTGGGAGGCCTCATATGGGTATTTGCCCGTACAGATCGAAGCATATAGTTGTAATGCCTTCGACCAGAGGAGAATGGATGAAATTTGGCGCTGAGCCGCCTTTTGAACTGATGTGACGGTGGCCGATGACATGGTATGCACGGTTGTCAGTGTGTCGGTTGTAGTGCCAAAGTAAAGTTTGGCCATATCAACAAACTATCTAGACCAAATAGCGGTCGTTAGCCTCTCTGGGACAGTAGCTGCACCATAGGTGAACACGCTCAGGCTGGAGGTCACAGGCTCGGAGGGCACCGGAAGCGGGGAGCTATGATCCACATTAAACAGTGAATCGCACAGGTCCTCCACGCCCACCGAGTCACAGTCCTCCACCCATGGGTACACACATATCTGAAATAGAAGGGGGACATATCACAGATGCGGCAGGAGAACAAACAGGTGAACACGATAAAAGATTATTACATGTGTGTTGCTGGCTTGTAGATGCTGTAGGTGCTGTCGGTTAAGCTGGAGTTGTAGGCTGTAGCGCCGAAGTGAGTTGCTGCCACAGTGTGGGGTCTGCAGATATGGCTGCTGAAAGGACTTCGGCCAAGCGAGAAGAGTCTGGACTGGTGTCTGTGGGCTGAGGTGTGTCGCCTTCTTTTTTGCTGGCATTCTGCTGAAATAATTACTTATGGATGGGTATCTTGCTTGCTAACATAGTGTATAGATGTACACCAACCATGTAGTGAAGCATGGGGGTAGACCATGCATGCTGATACCACCGCAATACAACAATTATCAGGCGACAAGTCGTGGCCAGACTTATGAGCCACCACTAAAGGTCAGATTCGAAATGTATGTTAGCCGACAGTGAAGGTCAGCCTAAAGGAGCCGGCATTAAAGGTCAGGCACATTAATATGCGAGCTGGTAACAAAGCCCAGACTCAATAATACGCGAGCTGGTAATAAAGCCCAGACACAATGATATGCGAGCTGGTAATAAAAGCCCAGACTCAAAATGTATGCGAGCTGCTAATAACGCCCAGACTCAATAAGATGCGAGCTGGTAACAAAGCCCAGACTCAATAATATGCGAGCTGGTAATAAAGCCCAGACTCAAGAGCATGCGAGCTGGTAATAAAGCCCAGACTCAATAATATGCGAGCTGGTAACAAAGCCCAGACTCAATAATATTGGAGCTGGTAACAAAGCCCAGACTCAAGAATGTGCGAGCTGGTACTAAAGCCCAGACTCAAGAATATGCGAGCTGGTAACAAAGCCCACCACTCAAGAATATGCGAGCTGGTAACGAAGCCCAGACTCAAGAATATGCGAGCTGGTACCAAAGCCCAAACACAAGAATATGCGAGCTGGTAACAACGCCCAGACTCAAAAATATGCGAGCTGGTAACAAAGCCCAGACTCAAGAATATGCGAGCTGGTAACAAAGCCAGACTCAATAATATGCGAGCTGGTAACAAAGCCCAGACTCAAGAATATGCAAGGTGGTAACAACGCCCCGACTAACTAGACAGTACATGTCGGACTTCAGACTATGTGAGCTGACAGCGCATGCTATACTTGATTTGCTCATTGATTAGGTTGTGTAACCGTAAGTAAAAACACTTTACATTAGTCTGTGGAGGCAGGGACATATCCGGTGGTGTAGATGTCAATAGGAATGGGATAGTTCTGTAAAAGGGAGAGTAGCTGAAATATATAATGAAGAAATGTAAGCTATTTAAATGCGGTTCTCGGCGGACATGATAGCTCCACGTATGGATCGGAAATACTTTGCCATACCACAGTCGGCAATGTGAACGCCATCGGCTGCAACATACTGTGAAAGAAATCGAGAGTTGAAGTTATTATATTAATGTTGCCAGAATGCAAGCTGTGGATGTTCATCGCAGTTTGACTGTAAGTAGTGGTTAGTTTCTGTTACTAGTTGGTTGTAGTTACTAGTAACCCGGCGTGGCAGAATTTCTGTAATGACACATTGGCTAACGCCAAGAGCAAGGCAATGACTAGCATATTGCATAATAGCAGCATACAAACTGTAAGCATCAACGGATGGTAAGCATAACTCATTACTGCCAATATCCAAACTAACGATACTCGGTGACAAAGTGGAGACCATGTCTATCTCCTTCCACAGTGATTTACGTCGGGCGGGAACACTGTTTAGTATATAGGCTCCTCCTATGCCGTGGAGATACACCTGTAACCGCTGCTTGTCGAAGTTAAAATTGAGCTTGTCGTTAACTTGTGTCCAGTCACGGAGCCGACGTATGAACGAGTGGCCTAATACAAGTACAGTGTGTGCTGCGTCAGACATGTTAATATATGTTATCAGTGTGAGAAATATGCAGGTGTCAATGACCGGGCAATCTGATCCTCTTTTCCATTGTCTTCGTGAAATGGCGGCAAACTTGGCGTTGTAAACAAAGCAATATATTTCGCATGCGTTTTCCAACGTCTACGGCCTGTTTCAACACGCTCCGGTTATGGATGTGTAGGCAACAAGTTAAACCAAAGCAAATTAAACTTGAAATAATAATTAATGATACAAGGTATATTCAGAATTCCAGAAGATTGCGGAGAGAACATATCTGCCTCCACGAAAAAGATGGCGAAGTTCCCGGATGAAGCCACACACGTGACAAGGACGATTGTGATTGGTTAACATCAGGCTTCTGTAGTGCGCGTTATGCAAATGACCTCCTCGCTAAAAACCGGTGTCCGGCTGAACGTAGATACTGACACCCTGTGCGAACAGTAGTTACTACTCTTTAAGCATTGTAGAAATTATAAACAAATTTACATTATACTATTGTAAATTGCGTTTATATATATGTATGCATTTAATATTTCTGCACAAAGCAATCCCCACGAGATATATAACTTACTGCTCGCTATATATATGTATGTATTTAATATTTACAGTGCAAGTAACGAGTGGAACACTGAAGAGAAGTACGACAACAGTAACCTCTGATACAATACAAGTAACTGACAGTCAATCTGAAACGTTGACATGTACAACTAGTACAAGTAGACCCGCAGCAACTATTGTCTGGTTTATCGGTGAAGTGGAGAAAAAGAGGTCAAATACATTTACATTTGTACCGACAAACGATGACCATAATAAACAAATATACTGTAAAGCTTTTAATCTTCAAGCAGAAAATAATGCAGTGTCTTCCAACAAACCTACATTGTATGTTAGAGGTAAGTTATAGACATGTACATTTTATATATCTGACCTCATGGTGGAAGTGGATATAGGAGTTGTCTCCTTCCACCCGTCTGGTATTCACACTATATATCGACCTCGTAACTGCACAGACACGATAGTAATGGTAACTCGGGAATGGAACGTATTTTCATCACTCCGATGATACTAAATAGTTTCGAAAATAAATCCGAAGCACGATGTATTTGTTTTGCATCGAGATTTATATTTCTTTATACCCCAACACCTTTATATCTGTGTCAGCATGCTTCGTTTGTGTATCTAAGCCATAAGCAAATCACATCATTTAGCATTTTGTAGACCAGGTAAGTATGATACATGTCAGAACATTATATATATATATTACTCCACTTTACACAGTTTGTATTGCTGTGGAGCGATTGGGGCGTAGAATCATAGATTTTGTGCACACAATTTTCGAAATGTTGTGTTTTTGCTATAAAAAGAGCTAAATTGGAAGTAACCATTTGTATGTATAATGCAGCAGAATGTTGGAAAAAGCATCATAATTTCCAAAAACTGTACAGGGGACTTGTCCAACAAATCAGCCAAATACCTTAGCGTGGATATCTCAAATAACATGTCGTGGGACACTCACATAAAATGGTCAAACAAAACAAAACCAATCATTAGGATCATTAGGATTTCTACGTATAAACTTCCAGATCAAATCTGAACCCCTTATGTCCATGGCTTCCCAGACACTAGTGAGACCCCAGCTTGAATATTGCTCCGAGATCTGGTCGCCCCATACCCAAACATTGGTAGACCAAATTGAATGTGTCCAGCGATGAGCAGCCTGTTGGATAAAGGCTAACTTTTGTCGTACCTCTAGTGTTACAGATATGCTACATTCCCTAAAGCTACGCATACTAGATCAACGGCGTATTGACAATATGGTATCCATTATGTATAAAATTTATAATGATCTTGTTGCTATTCCGATTGAAGATTATCTAGTTTCACTCTCCCGTCATGCCCACCATTGCCATTCCTTAAGCTATTGGTTAATTACAGCAACTACAGACTACTAGAAGTTATCCTTATTTTCCAAGAACAATCTACCATTGAAACCATCTCCCTCCTGACACTATCCACCTCACTACCATATAGCAATTCAAAACGACAGTATGCCATATTGATCATGTCAGTCCCTAGTTGTTCTGCGTAGCTGCTTTTAAACGGTTACCACAACTTATTTGTCATTACTTTCTTGAATTATGTTTTTAACTACTCATACGCGCAACATGTATACATCCTCGCGACGAGTTCGACATTAGAGGAAGATAGATAACCATAGCCTACTTCTTCTCTCGCTCAGCCAATGCTACAGCTTTGCTCATTCAATTGTTCGCCTCCTCATTCTTTGTGGTCGGACTACGGGTCTGCGAGGTCGCAGGAGTAGCAATCTTGATTTATATTCATAGCTGGTATACTTATATAGTTTTAGTATGAATGGTATATCATGCTTTATCACATAAACTACGGCGCGAGAGTTTAATAAAGCCATGTCATAAATTCGGTAATACACTAGTGTATTAAATATGCAAATGAGGCAATAGCGTGGGCGAATCACTTTATTTGTATATTCATACGCGCTGTCAAAAAAAGTAAATAAACATGGCGGAGCGTCCGTAAATTTCTAGACACAAACATATATCGTCTATCAACAACTACAGTCACATCAATCAAAATCAGCACAAAGAAATATCCAAAATCCTGTATTCGTCCAACAGTTCGTCCAACAGCACTGTACATCCAAATCCTTATAGGCCTGATAAAGCACATTACACAGCATATCCACACCAGGTGACCACATATTCGTCACCAAGCGTGGCAACTTCTATGAATACCAATTCCAACTCCAATATTAATCTGACTTGTGGATTCCAAAGTATGTTGGCTGGCCCAATCCATGGTGGTACTTTTAATGTATACATTAAAAACCCTAAAACTGTATCCCCATCTAATCCACCAAGAAAACGTCTAAGAATCATTGAAAGCGATAGCGATTCGCAGTGACATACATGTTTACATCAACTAGCACGCGCTGTGTAACTTTGATTGTGACGTCATTTTCCAAAACATCGTGTACATTTTGTATTTGTATTTGTTAAAAAAGACTTACAAACTTAAGGAAGAAAATAAAAAAATTGGAGTATTTAGTGTCGCACTATTTTCTTGGCCCATTAACTAGAAACCGCAGTACTACTCTGGCATTCATTTCCTAAAGGGGGAGTGTGTTCAATCGTGACACACTTTTACTGTGTATTTGGTTTATGTGATAACAAGAATCTTACATTCGTGTCTTTCCATATTGAATTTATTAAACTCGTTGAATGAAAATAATAAAATGCTCGGCAAAACTTTATCATTTTATTCAACTCGTTGAATAAATTCAATATGGAAAGCCACACATGTAAGATCATCTATTTATTTTTAATATTTAAAATGAAAAAGCGTGTAGAACACAACATCATTCAGTATTAATGCCTGTCCGACCTATACATGGAACTTTATTTGTGAATTACTCTATATAATCCTTACTCCGGTGAAAGTAAAATATAAATCGGTGATAACATACATACTGTTTTAGGGGTTGTTTCATGTCCTCTAAGAAGTCCCAACTCTCCAAAAGTGAACTTGAGTTTATCAACAAACATAAACGTTATTACTTGGAAACTTCGCATATACAGTAAGTCACCCGTCTCACAAGAGTGACATTGAACATAGATTTTCCAAGTAAGAAATATATAGTTATGAGAAAACATCACTGAAACATTATCATTTCTCAAAACTCGTCAACGTTATTGCTTTGAATCTTATGAATCACATACACATCCTATGACTAATACCAGTACAAAGAAAGCAAACATTAACATTTATCAAACACGGCCGATGCCTAATTATCTACACCCAAAGTAAATGCCCACCTTACAACTGACCGTAAACTTGAAACTTGGCAATTCATAAAGAACAAACTATTTCTTTCTCTGAGCCAACACTTATACAGACAATTTCGTGGCGATGGATTCCATCAGGAATGATGTCTCGAGAGTGATTAATATAAGTTTTACGAACTTGCTTTGCAATCGAGCTACATTAAATGTGTATAAACTATACAATAAATCACGAAGGCACCATTGTGACGATGGTCTTGTATTACTTTACTAACCCATACCACAACTGGGAGTCTGCCTTCATTGTCCAGATTACATTTAAGTAGCATGTCACATAAAACTTCCAGATCTCTATTCGAGATCAATGTACTTTTGTTGTGGTTTATGTTTCAATATACGTGGTGGTATTGGGCTAATTGAATAAAATTGAATTATTATTGAATAACGGCTGCACATAGCTCTACTAATGCATCGACACAGTTGAGTAGATTTCTTGTTGGTATTAATCGACATCTACCATTCTCTACTAGCATGTTTTAATATGGGATAGGATGAGGTCGGTGGGGTGATGTCGGGTGGCTGTGGATTAACGGAATATATAATAAATAAATTGTATTATTAATAACACAAGAACGTATTAAGAACCTGTGGTTGAATTTTCTTTTCATTCACTGTACACACTGACTTTGTTATGTTGTATATAAATATATCATCTATGTCCTAGTGCCAGCAGGAGTACCAACGTTAACAAATAAAACAAGTGGCAACCTGATACTGATGTCTGGACATATTGTCACATTGGAATGTCTGTCCACCCAGACCCGCCCTGTTGTCATGTTAACGTGGAAGATTGGAACCACGATTCTGAGTACTGTCCAGAATACAAATATAGCTGGAACAGGTGGACTTATGGCAGTGAGCAGTGTAGTGACCTTTACCCCAAGTAACGGTGACAACGGTAAAATCATGTACTGTGAGACATACATCAGTGGGCAGAATAATCCACCACAAGTGGAGCAAGCAGTTACCGTCTGGTGTAAGTATATTTGCTAAATAATATATGGGGAAAACATTGCATGTGTAAAGTAGAAACATCCGGAGTGATTTAAACAAGCTTAACATATCGAAAACAGGAATCCAATCGGTTGTTCGTTAAGTGCAGCACTTTATTATCATTGTTCTCTTCCTCCCACACGAATGACGAAGTCATTCACACCAAGGAGTTTGATTGATATCGGTTGTTACAGCTCGTATTTGCAATCGTTGTAAAATAAGTAAAGTTTATGCTTCAATCCATATTCAATCCATAGTCTTTTATTTTAAAGTATATGGTTTACCAATGCACAATAATCGCGGATTTACCGTTTACATTGTTGTTGTTTAAGATTATGGCTGTGTAAATAACTTGTTGAAGTTAATCTAAGTATTTCTGTAGGCGTGTAGGTTAATAGTGCCAATGTCACAACGTTTAGTTCGACCACATCACAAATTAGTGTGCATATTTAAGCGAACTTACTCGGCACAATTTATTACATATGCATATTCGCTTCTCACCAATTCAACCCTGCATCCATCAACAAATGCTTCAAGTAACAGTATCCATGCTGATGTGATTTGAGTGGAGCATGGAGGCAACTATTAGTTAGTAACTAATAGTTAAATTCCTATGGAGATCAAATATACTGGAACATCTTTTAGATTTCTGAGGGACATCGGGACAACTAGTAGAGTCAAAATAGATAACACAATTCCGCTCTGAATGTCATGGTGTTCATATTCTGAACAGCATATACCAGTTTGATGAAAGTTTGTATTTGAGCTCGTAACAATCCGAAATTGAATACACTAAGCTCTACGTTCGACTTCTCGATCATTCTGACATTCTTTGTATATACTTAATATGCACTGGTGTGTATCATCCATAATTAATTATTTATCGTCAATTCTAAATAAGAACTTGGTATATTTGTTCAACCTTTATTGGCATAATCAACAAGGTCTGAAAGTAGAAACTAGAGAAAATTACACCACCATGAATGAACTGGATTTAACATTGCAGAATCGAGTGGCAGGAGATACATATAAGGCAGGCATGACATTAACTGGACTAATACAATATAACACTTTAAAGCCCATGTATTTACCTATAATTAAATGTTTAAATCGCTGCTATATCGTTGCATTTTGAAGGTAACAAATAGCGTACATATACCAAGGGATTTAACTATGCGGGTTGTGGGCTGAAAGCCGTGCCCGCCGTACCGGTTAGGACATAATACAATAAACTGTATAACATAGTCTTATATATAAATTATATCTTTTATAGAGTCTTAATTCGGCAGCCTGTAAAAACTATAAAAACTTATATGAGGAGTAATGTGTTTGTGTATTGTTCGATATATGTCCAAAACACCAAATTGAGCCGAACAACTGTTTTGTTATAATAGTTGGCCCTATTTTATTGTAATCCTGTCCTTCAGACGGTTAACAGTGAAAGAATATGTATACAGTATAGTGCTCACGTATATGTTTGACTGAATTGTTTTAATATTCATGTATATGGAATTTAATGACAACCTTTCTCTTATAATAGTACCATGGCAGGCGTAGATAGATGTTGCCTTGACAACCATGTAATCAGCATTCATGCACACATGGCAATGCAATTTTACTTGTATTTAATTTATTTTAATGTGACATAATAGTTGTTTTACCAAAATATCCACCTGCTGTTAGCGTGGTACTTTCAACTACTGATATGTCTGAAGGCAAAGAGCTGATATTGACATGTGATGCCAAAGGAGTTCCATCTGTGTACAACTACACTATTCTATCCCAGACGTGGGGTAATTCTGTAATACATAACACACACTCTGCTGTAAGTGGTACTCCAATGTACAGTTCCCTACGTATACCATCTCTACAGCTGCAGGACTCGGGAACATATACATGTCGTGTTAACAATGGGATCACAAACACACGGGGAGTTTTGGAGGACTCTATTGATTCAGTTTTCGTTAAAGTTAAAGGTAAGTTGACTTCACAACACATTAATTAACTTGATAATCTTGCATAATTATATATCCTTAATAAGCTATAATGGTAGACTGGTAGACTGGTAAGCTTTGTTAATCAATTATTGAAGACAAATATAAGATAGAGTATAGCTCTCACATAAATGTAGATAGCATTGATAGGGCGAAAGATACGTACCTGTATTTCAAGATTTGTCACTTTGTTGGAATGCAATGAAAATAGTCACCATATATAGTAATACTGAAACTATACAGCATTTAGGAATATTTCAAGAATGTAATTATGATGGTTTCGAAGGGTGTATACTAAGGCAAGTGTATCGTATTCATTCTGACATGTACTATTGAAAGACAAAATACCACAAGTTGCGTTTTCCACTCCTTGAGAACAAAGCAAATACCACCTAATGCTACAGTTTAAGGATGCGTATTGGACGTCTATTGTTGTGAATCTCCGCAATAAGAGGTTATCATAATATTATTATGTGCTTATTAATATGAGTATGTCATGTTACGTAATTCGGCCATGAAATATCTACATTCCGGTGAAGTTTATTTTCTCTGATCCAAGAATGGCCGACATGTTGCTATTAATACTTTGCTCCTAACGTTTTGTGCGTGTGGCTAAATTGCTTCACATATATTCACGTATCTGTTCCTGATACTTTGCTCTTCCAAAATGCACTACGAAACAGAATGTCTTGCTTTCATGCACGATGTGTTAGTTTATAAAAACTTATTTTAGCTAGATCTCTAAAAAAGTGCTCAGCACTTAATATATTAATCACTCTCGATACATCATTCCTGATGTAATCCATCGCCACGAGGGATTTGAGAAGATGCATGTGGCATTTAAACGCCTTGCATACCAGCACAATCGTGACGGCTCCGTTTGGCTCGAGTTCCGGGAATTTCACACCTGAAGCGAACGCGCTATCGCAGCGCTATCACAGTTGTCGATATGTTGCTATAAAGCTCGTGCACAATGCTTGTGGCAAAACCACTTCATATATCGTCATATAATTCATTGCTGTACTGTTTGGTGCATAAGAGGAATTAGAAATACAGACAATATGTATAGGACATTCATCAGTGTATTGTGTGATGCTAAGCTGCACATATCTGTAAGACATTCATCAGTGTATTGTGTGATGTTAAGCTGCACATATATGTAGGACATTCATCAGTGTATTGTGTGATGCTAAGCTGCATATATATGTAGGACATTCATCAGTGTAGTGTATGATGCTAAGCTGCATATATATGTAGGACATTCATCAGTGTATTGTGTGATGCTAAGCTGCATATATATGTAGGACATTCATCAGTGTAGTGTATGATGCTAAGCTGCACATATATGTAGGACATTCATCAGTGTATTGTATGATGCTAAGCTGCATATATATGTAGGACATTCATCAGTGTATTGTATGATGCTAAGCTGCATATATATGTAGGACATTCATCAGTGTAGTGTATGATGCGAAGCTGCATATATATGTAGGACATTCATCAGTGTAGTGTGTGATGCTAAGCTGCACATATATGTAGGACATTCATCAGTGTAGTGTATGATGCTAAGCTGCACATATATGTAGGACATTTATCAGTGTATTGTATGATGCTAAGCTGCACATATATGCAGGACAGTCATCGGTGTATTGTATGATGCTAAGCTGCACATATATGCAGGACAGTCATCGGTGTATTGTATGATGCTAAGCTGCACATATATGCAGGACATTCATCAGTGTAGTGTATGATGCTAAGCTGCACATATATGCAGGACAGTCATCGGTGTATTGTGTGATGCTAAGCTGCACATATATGCAGGACAGTCATCGGTGTATTGTATGATGCTAAGCTGCACATATATGCAGGACAGTCATCGGTGTATTGTATGATGCTAAGCTGCACATATATGCAGGACAGTCATCGGTGTATTGTATGATGCTAAGCTGCACATATATGCAGGACATTCATCAGTGTAGTGTATGATGCTAACTGCACATATATGTAGGACATTCATCAGTGTATTGTGTGATGTTAAGCTACACATATATATAGGACATTCATCAGTGTAATGTATGATGCTAGGCTGCATATATATGTAGGACATTCAGCGGTGTATTGTACGATGCTAAGCTGCACATATATGTAGGCCATTCATCAGTGTAGTGTATGATGCTAGGCTGCACATATATGTAGGACATTCATCAGTGTAGTGTATGATGCTAGGCTGCACATATATGTAGGACATTCATCAGTGTAGTGTATGATATATATAATGACTCGTACATCTGCATAGTATTATATGGATTGGGCAATACATACATATATATATATATATATAATGACTCGTACACCTGCATAGAATTATATGGATTGGGTAATATGCACATACATACATATATATATATAATGACTCTTACACCTGCATAGCACTATATGGATTGGGCAATACATACATATATATATAATGACTCGTACACCTACATAGCAGTATGTGGAGTGGGCAATACATACATATATATATATAATGACTCCTACACCTACATGCATAGCATTATATGGATTGGGCGATACATACATATATATATAATGACTCGTACACCTGCATATCATTATATGGATTGGGCAATACATACATATATATATAATGACTCGTACACCTGCATATCAGTATATTGATTGGGCAATACATACATATATATATAATGACTCGTACACCTGCATATCAGTATATTGATTGGGCAATACATACATATATATATAATGACTCGTACACCTGCATATCAGTATATTGATTGGGCAATACATACATATATATATAATGACTCGTACACCAGCTACATTAACGATTTCATTGTTTTAGCATGGCGTAACCACATGTAAGTTGCCATTCTGATATCAATAATTGACAATCTTTATTTACAATACGGTAGGTGAACATCCCTGGGTTTTTTTGGCCGGACCTCACCAGGAGTTGGAATTATCGCGAGTAATTAAATAACAATATATGACTTAACATTACCCCACCCACATACCGATAGTACGTCATGCAAAATAAATGAAATACCTATTTGTCATTGTTCCCCCCCCCCCCCAAATTATCTAATTTCTAGATAATGATCATTTATACATTTTTCTTTGCTTCATTTATGTTTTGGAAATTCATGAAACTACAATATCATGTGGTTCAAGCATGAATCGATAAACAAAACTGATGCGATGAGCATGTACTCTTAGACAAATATCATGGTAGCGATAGACCAAACTGGTGCGATCAGCATGTACTATTAGACAAATATCATGGTAGCGATAGGGCAAACTGGTGCGGTCAGCATGCACTCTTAGACAAATAACATGGTAGCGATAGGCCAAACTGGTGCGGTCAGCATGTACTCCTAGACAAATATCATGGTAGCGATAGGCCAAACTGGTGCGGTCAGCATGTACTCCTAGACAAATATCATGGTTACGATAGGCCAAACTGGTGCGGTCAGCATGTACTCCTAGACAAATATCATGGTAGCGATAGGCCAAACTGGTGCGGTCAGCATGTACTCCTAGACAAATATCATGGTAGCGATAGGGCAAACTGGTGCGGTCAGCATGTACTCTTAGACAAATATCATGGTAGCGATAGACCAAACTGGTGCGGTCAGCATGTACTCCTAGACAAATATCATGGTAGCGATAGACCAAACTGGTGCGGTCAGCATGTACTCCTAGACAAATACCATGGTAGCGATAGGGCAAACTGGTGCGGTCAGCATGTACTCCTAGACAAATATCATGGTAGCGATAGGGCAAACTGGTGCGGTCAGCATGTACTCCTAGACAAATACCATGGTAGCGATAGGGCAAACTGGTGCGGTCAGCTTCACTTCTTTCATTTATTCACGTGATACACATGACTCTCTGAAAGCATCCCTCTAAAATAGCATTGTTCGCACCATTCCCGTTACTATATGTAAGCAATATAGAAGGTTAGTCTGGTAGCAATATATCGTTCATTTTGTTACCCATGCTTAGAGCTCATTATAAATAATAATAATAAAGACTTTATTTTACGAGAGAACTCATTACATTGTAACAAAAGCTAATATACCATACCTCGAGGTTATAAAGCGTTACTCCTATCTCAAACTCATTCTCAAGCTTCTGATTGGTTCAGCTGGCAGTACAACCCAGGAACAACCAACTACATCATTAGAGCTTGAGATCTTAGAAAAGTGTTATAACCTTGGCTACATGAGACCCTCAACATATATACAAATCAAATGCAATCAAAAGTTAGGTATATATGTCAAATCTGCACACTGGAATTATATAGTATATGCTGAACAGTAGAAAACTATATATAATATCATATGAAATATAATGATATATGGAATATATGTCTAGTAGACTGGAAAAAGGGAATAAGACAATTTATGACAATACATCTATATAACTATGTGCATATATGACGTATATGGGTATATTGTATGAGCACAGCTTAAAGGCAGCCATTCACAGAATCTAGTAAATATAGCAATGGTAATGCACACACGTCACAAAGACTGTAGTACAATATCATCTGAAGTAAAACTAGTAGATATACGTGATTAGTTTATATTGTTATTGTTCCACCATAAATAGAGAATATTGAACTGTTGGATAGTTGGAGTATTCTGCACTGAGTGAGGCAATGCATTCCAGATAGATGATCTTGACAATGCAAATGTATTCAAATAATTCAGAGTTTGGTGTGTGTATAACTGAGGTTGAAATGCATATAACTAACACATGTGTTATCCATAACAGGTCACTGTGATAGAGTTGATTGTCCATGACTGAGATGTGTTAGTCAACATACACATCCAGGTCAATGTTGTCCAGAGTGTAGACCACCGCCAGGTAAGCGATTAATTAGACCAGATAACTATTCTACATGGATCTCCGTGGTTACACCAGATAACTATTCTAACAGGGATCTCCGTAGTTACACCAGATAACTATTCTAACAGGGATATCAATGGTTACACCATATAACTATTCTAACAGGGACCTCCGTGGTTACACCATATAACTATTCTAACAGGGGATCTCCGTGGTTACACCAGATCACTATTCTAACAGGGAACTCCATGGTTACACCATATAACTATTCTAACATGGATATCCGTGGTTACACCAGATAACTATTCTAACAGGGATATCCGTGGTTACACCATATAACTATTCTAACAGGGACCTCCGTGGTTACACCATATAACTATTCTAACAGGGATCTCCGTGGTTACACCAGATCACTATTCTAACAGGGATATCCGTGGTTACACCATATAACTATTCTAACAGTGATCTCCGTGGTTACACCAGATCACTATTCTAACAGGGATCTCCGTGGTTACACCATATAACTATTCTAACAGGGATCTCCGTGGTTACACCAGATCACTATTCTAACAGGGATCTCCGTGGTTACACCATATAACTATTCTAACAGTGATCTCCGTGGTTACACCAGATCACTATTCTAACAGGGATCTCCGTGGTTACACCATATAACTATTCTAACGGGGATCTCCGTTGTTACACCATATAACTATTCTAACAGGGATCTACGTTGTTACACCATATACCTATTCTAACATGGATCTCCGTGGTTACACCATATAACTATTCTAACAGGGATCTCCGTGGTTACACCAGATCACTATTCTAACAGGGATATCCGTGGTTACACCATATAACTATTCTAACAGTGATCTCCGTGGTTACACCAGATCACTATTCTAACAGGGATCTCCGTGGTTACACCAGATCACTATTCTAACAGGGATCTTCGTGGTTACACCATATAACTATTCTAACAGGATCTCCGTGGTTACACTAGATAACTATTCTAACAGGGAGCTATGTGGTTACACCATATGGCTATTCTAACAGGGATCTCCTTGGTTACACCAGATAACTATTCTAACAGGGAACTCCATGGTTACACCATATAACTATTCTAACATGGATATCCGTGGTTACACCAGATAACTATTCTAACAGGGATATCCGTGGTTACACCATATAACTATTCTAACAGGAATATCCTTTGTTACACCAGAAAACTATTCTAACAGTGATCTCCGTGGTTACACCATATAACTATTCTAACAGGAATCTCCGTGGTTACACCATATAACTATTCTAACAGGGATCTCCGTGGTTACAACAGATAACTATTCTAACAGGGATCTCCGAGGTTACACCATATAACTATTCTAACAGGGAATCTCCGTGGTTACACCATATAGCTATTATAACATGGAACTCCGTGGTTGCACCATATAACTATTCTAACAGGGATCTACGTGGTTACACCATATAACTATTCTAACATGGAACTCCGAGGTTACACCATATAGCCATTCTAACAGGGATCTACGTGGTTACACCATATAGCCATTATAACAGGGATCTCCGTGGTTACACCAGATAACTATTCTAACAGGGATATCCGTGGTTACACCAGATAACTATTCTAACAGGAATATCCTTGGTTACACCAGAAAACTATCCTAACAGGGATCTCCTTGGTTACACCATATAACTATTCTAACAGGGAACTCCGTGGTTACACCATATAACTATTCTAACAGGGATCTCCATGGTTACACCATATAACTATTCTAACAGTGATCTCCGTGGTTACACCAGATAACTATTCTAACAGGGATATCCGTGGTTACACCATATAACTATTCTAACGGGGATCTCCGTTGTTACACCATATAACTATTCTAACAGGGATCTAAGTTGTTACACAATATACCTATTCTAACATGGATCTCCGTGGTTACACCATATAACTATTCTAACAGGGAGCTCCGTGGTTACACCATATAACTATTCTAATAGTGATTTCCGTGGTTACACCATATAACTATTCTAACAGGGATCTCCGTGGTTACACCAGATAACTATTCTAACAGTGATCTCCGTGGTTACACCGGATAACTGTTCTAACAGGGATATCCGTGGTTACATCATATAACTATTCTAACAGGGATCTCCGTGGTTACACCATATAACTATTCTAACAGGGATCTACGTGGTTGCATCAGATAACTATTCTAACATGGATCTCCGTGGTTACACCATATAACTATTCTAACAGGTATCTACGTGGTTGCACCAGATAACTATTCTAACAGGGATCTCCGTGGTTACACCATATAACTATTCTAACAGGAATATCCGTGGTTACACCAGATAACTATTCTAACAGGGATTTCCGTGGTTACACCAGATAACTATTATAACAGGGACCTCCGTGGTTACACCATATAACTATTCTAACAGGGTTCTCCGTGGTTACACCAGATAACTATTCTAACTGGGATCTCCGTGTTTACACCAGATAACTATTCTAACAGGAATATCCGTGGTTACACCATATAACTATTCTAACAGGGATATCCGTGGTTACACCATATAACTATGCTAACAGGGATATCCGTGGTTACACCATATAACTATTCTAACAGGGATCTCCGTGGTTACACCATATAACTATTCTAACATGGATCTCCATGGTTACACCATATAGCTATTCTAACATGGATCTACGTGATTACACCAGATAACTATTCTAACAGGGAACTCCATGGTTACACCAGATAACTATTCTAACAGGGAACTCCGTGGTTACACCATATAACTATTCTAACAGGGACCTACGTGGTTACACCATATACCTATTCTAACAGGGACCTCCGTGGTTACACCATATAACTATTCTAACAGGGATCTCCGTGGTTACACCAGATCACTATTCTAACAGGGATCTCCGTGGTTACACCATATAACTATTCTAACAGGGAACTCCGTGGTTACACCATATAACTATTCTAACAGGGACCTACGTGGTTACACCATATACCTATTCTAACATGGATCTCCGTGGTTACACCATATAACAATTCTAACAGGGAGCTCCGTGGTTACACCATATAACTATTCTAACAGGGATCTCCGTGGTTACACCATATAACTATTCTAACAGGGATCTCCGTGGTTACACCAGATAACTATTCTAACAGTGATCTCCGTGGTTACACCGGATAACTATTCTAACAGGGATATCCGTGGTTACACCAAATAACTATTCTAACAGGGATATCCGTGGTTACACCATATAACTATTCTAACAGGGATCTACGTGGTTACACCATATAACTATTCTAACATGGATCTACGTGGTTGCACCAGATAACTATTCTAACAGGGATCTCCGTGGTTACACCATATAACTATTCTAACTGGGATCTCCGTGGTTAAACCAGATAACTATTCTAACAGGGATATCCGTGGTTACACCATAATACTATTCTAACAGGGATATCCGTGGTTACACCATATAACTATACTAACAGGGATATCCGTGGTTACACCATATCACTATTCTAACAGGGATATCCGTGGTTACACAATATAACTATTCTAACAGGGATCTCCGTGGTTACACCATATAACTATTCTAACAGGGATCTCCGTGGTTACACCATATAGCTATTCTAATATGGATCTCCGTGGTTACACCATATAACTATTCTAACAGGGATACCCGTGATTACACCAGATAACTATTCTAACAGGGAACTCCATGGTTACACCAGATAACTATTATAACAGGGAACTCCGTGGTTACACCATATAGCTATTCTAACAGTGTACTCCGTGGTTACACCAGATAACTATTCTAACAGGGATCTCCGTGGTTACACCATATAACTATTCTAACAGGGACCTACGTGGTTACACCATATACCTATTAAAACATGGATCTCCGTGGTTACACCATATAACTATTCTAACAGGGAGCTCCGTGGTTACACCATATAACTATTCTAACAGGGATCTCCGTGGTTACACCATATAACTATTCTAACAGGGATCTCCGTGGTTACACCAGATAACTATTCTAACAGGGATATCCGTGGTTACACCAGATAACTATTCTAACAGGGATCTCCGTGGTTACACCATATAACTATTCTAACAGGGATCTCCGTGGTTACACCAGATAACTATTCTAACAGGGATCTCCGTGGTTACACCAGATAACTATTCTAACAGGAATATCCGTGGTTACACCATATAACTATTCTAACAGGGATATCCGTGGTTACACCATATAACTATTCTAACAGGGATCTCCGTGGTTACACCATATAACTATTCTAACAGGGATCTCCGTGGTTACACCATATAACTATTCTAACATGGATCTCCATGGTTACACCATATAACTATTCTAACAGGGATCTCCGTGGTTACACCAGATAACTATTCTAACAGGGAACTCCATGGTTACACCAGATAACTATTCTAACAGGGAACTCCGTGGTTACACCATATAACTATTCTAACAGGGATCTCCGTGGTTACACCATATAACTATTCTAACAGGGACCTCCGTGGTTACACCATATAACTATTCTAACAGGGATCTCCGTGGTTACACCAGATAACTATTCTAACAGGGATCTCCGTGGTTACACCATATAACTATTCTAACAGGGATCTCCGTGGTTACACCATATAACTATTCTAACAGGGATCTCCGTGGTTACACCATATAACTATTCTAACAGGGATCTCCGTGGTTACACCATATAACTATTCTAACAGGGATCTCCGTGGTTACACCATATAACTATTCTAACAGGGATCTCCGTGGTTACACCATATAACTATTCTAACAGGGATCTCCGTGGTTACACCATATAACTATTCTAACAGGGATCTCCGTGGTTACACCATATAACTATTCTAACAGGGATCTCCGTGGTTACACCATATAACTATTCTAACAGGGATCTCCGTGGTTACACCATATAACTATTCTAACAGGGATATCCGTGGTTACACCATATAACTATTCTAACAGGGATCTCCGTGGTTACACCATATAACTATTCTAACAGGGATCTCCGTGGTTACACCATATAACTATTCTAACAGGGATCTCCGTGGTTACACCATATAACTATTCTAACAGGGATCTCCGTGGTTACACCATATAACTATTCTAACAGGGATATCCGTGGTTACACCATATAACTATTCTAACAGGGATCTCCGTGGTTACACCATATAACTATTCTAACAGGGATATCCGTGGTTACACAATATAACTATTCTAACAGGGATCTCCGTGGTTACACCATATAACTATTCTAACAGGGATCTCCGTGGTTACACCATATAGCTATTCTAACATGGATCTCCGTGGTTACACCATATAACTATTCTAACAGGGATACCCGTGGTTACACCAGATAACTATTCTAACAGGGAACTCCATGGTTACACCAGATAACTATTATAACAGGGAACTCCGTGGTTACACCATATAGCTATTCTAACAGTGTACTCCGTGGTTACACCAGATAACTATTCTAACAGGGATCTCCGTGGTTACACCATATAACTATTCTAACAGGGACCTACGTGGTTACACCATATACCTATTAAAACATGGATCTCCGTGGTTACACCATATAACTATTCTAACAGGGAGCTCCGTGGTTACACCATATAACTATTCTAACAGGGATCTCCGTGGTTACACCATATAACTATTCTAACAGGGATCTCCGTGGTTACACCATATAACTATTATAACAGGGAACTCCGTGGTTACACCATATAGCTATTCTAACAGTGTACTCCGTGGTTACACCAGATAACTATTCTAACAGGGATCTCCGTGGTTACACCATATAACTATTCTAACAGGGACCTACGTGGTTACACCATATACCTATTAAAACATGGATCTCCGTGGTTACACCATATAACTATTCTAACAGGGAGCTCCGTGGTTACACCATATAACTATTCTAACAGGGATCTCCGTGGTTACACCATATAACTATTCTAACAGGGATCTCCGTGGTTACACCAGATAACTATTCTAACAGTGAGCTCCGTGGTTACACCGGATAACTATTCTAACAGGGATATCCGTGGTTACACCAGATAACTATTCTAACAGGGATCTCCGTGGTTACACCATATAACTATTCTAACAGGGATCTCCGTGGTTACACCAGATAACTATTCTAACAGGGATCTCCGTGGTTACACCAGATAACTATTCTAACAGGAATATCCGTGGTTACACCATATAACTATTCTAACAGGGATATCCGTGGTTACACCATATAACTATTCTAACAGGGATATCCGTGGTTACACCATATAACTATTCTAACAGGGAACTCCGTGGTTACACCATATAACTATTCTAACAGGGATCTCCGTGGTTACACCATATAACTATTCTAACATGGATCTCCGTGGTTACACCAGATAACTATTCTAACAGGGAACTCCATGGTTACACCAGATAACTATTCTAACAGGAACTCCGTGGTTACACCATATAACTATTCTAACAGGGATCTCCGTGGTTACACCATATAACTATTCTAACAGGGATCTCCGTGGTTACACCATATAACTATTCTAACAGGGATCTCCGTGGTTACACCAGATAACTATTCTAACAGGGATCTCCGTGGTTACACCATATAACTATTCTAACAGGGAACTCCGTGGTTACACCATATAACTATTCTAACAGGGATCTCGTGGTTACACCATATAACTATTCTAACAGGGATCTCCGTGGTTACACCATATAACTATTCTAACAGGGATCTCCGTGGTTACACCATATAACTATTCTAACAGGGATCTCCGTGGTTACACCATATAACTATTCTAACAGGGATCTCCGTGGTTACACCATATAACTATTCTAACAGTGATCTCCGTGGTTACACCAGATAACTATTCTAACAGGGATCTCCGTGGTTACACCAGATAACTATTCTAACAGGGATATCCGTGGTTACACCATATAACTATTCTAACAGGGATCTACGTGGTTACACCGATAACTATTCTAACAGGGATCTCCGTGGTTACACCATATAACTATTCTAACATGGATCTCCGTGGTTGCACCAGATAACTATTCTAACAGGGATCTCCGTGGTTACACCATATAACTATTCTAACAGGGATCTCCGTGGTTACACCAGATAATTATTCTAACAGGGATATCCGTGGTTACACCATAATACTATTCTAACAGGGATATCCGTGGTTACACCATATAACTATACTAACAGGGATATCCGTGGTTACACCATATCACTATTCTAACAGGGATATCCGTGGTTACACCATATAACTATTCTAACAGGGATCTCCGTGGTTACACCATATAACTATTCTAACAGGGATCTCCGTGGTTACACCATATAGCTATTCTAATATGGATCTCCGTGGTTACACCATATAACTATTCTAACAGGGATACCCGTGGTTACACCAGATAACTATTCTAACAGGGAACTCCATGGTTACACCAGATAACTATTATAACAGGGAACTCCGTGGTTACACCATATAACTATTCTAACAGGGATCTCCGTGGTTACACCAGATAACTATTCTAACAGGGATCTCCGTGGTTACACCATATAACTATTCTAACAGGATCTCCGTGGTTACACCATATAACTATTCTAACAGGGATCTCCGTGGTTACACCATATAACTATTCTAACAGGGATCTCCGTGGTTACACCATATAACTATTCTAACAGGGATCTCCGTGGTTACACCATATAACTATTCTAACAGGGATCTCCGTGGTTACACCATGATAACTATTCTAACAGGGATCTCCGTGGTTACACCAGATAACTATTCTAACAGGTTACACCATATAACTATTCTAACAGGGATCTCCGTGGTTACACCATATAACTATTCTAACAGGGATCTACGTGGTTACACCATATACCTATTCTAACAGGATCTCCGTGGTTACACCATATAACTATTCTAACAGGGATCTCCGTGGTTACACCATATAACTATTCTAACAGGGATCTCCGTGGTTACACCATATAACTATTCTAACAGGGATCTCCGTGGTTACACCAGATAACTATTCTAACAGGGATTTCCGTGGTTACACCAGATAACTATTCTAACAGGATCCGTGGTTACACCATATAACTATTCTAACAGGGATCTACGTTTTGGCTCCGTGGTTACACCATAACTATTCTAACAGGGATGTGGTTACACCATATAACTATTCTAACATTGGGATCTCCGTGGTTACACCATAACTATTCTAACAGGGATCTCCGTGGTTACACCAGATACTATATATCTAACAGGGATCTCCGTGGTTACACCATATAACTATTCTAACAGGGATCTCCGTGGTTACACCATATAGCTATTCTAACTATGGGATCTCCGTGGTTACACCATATAACTATTCTAACAGGGAGGTTTACACCAGATAACTATTCTAACAGGGATATCCTGGTTACACCATATAACAGGGAACTCCGTGGTTACACCATATAACTATTCTAACAGGGATCTCCACACCATATAACTATTCTAACAGGGTGGTTACACCAGATCTATCACGTATTCTAACAGGGATCTCCGTGGTTACACCAGATAACTATTCTAACAGGGAATCTCGTGGTTACCCAGATAACTATTCTAACAGGGATCCTGGTTACACCATATAACTATTCTAACAGGGATCTCCTGGTTACACCATATAACTATTCTAACAGGGACACCATATAACTATTCTAACAGGGATCTCCGTGGTTACACCATATAACTATTCTAACAGGGATCTCCACACCAGGTTACACAGGGATCTCCGGGATTACACCATATAACTATGGTTACACCAGGGATCTCCGTGGTTACACCAGATTCTAACAGGGATATCCGTGGTTACACCAGATAACTATTCTAACAGGGATACAGGGATCTCCGTGTTACACCATATAACTATTCTAACAGGGTGTTGTGGTTACACCAGATAACTATTCTAACAGGGATCTCCGTGGTTACACCAGTTACACCATAACAGGATACTATTCTAACAGGGAGCCGTGGTTACACCATATAACTATTCTAACAGGATCTCCGTGGTTACACCAGGGATATTCTAACAGTGAGTTACACCATATAACTGGTTACACCAGATCTAACAGGGATATCCGTGGTTACACCAGATAACTATACTATTCTAACAGGGATCTCCGTGGTTACACCAGATAACTATTCTAACATTTCTAACTAGGGTTCCGTGGACACCATATAACTATTCTAACAGGGTTCTCCGTGGTTACACCAGATAACTATTCTAACTGGGATCTCCGTGGTTACACCAGATAACTATTCTAACAGGAATATCCGTGGTTACACCATATAACTATTCTAACAGGGATATCCGTGGTTACACCATATAACTATGCTAACAGGGATATCCGTGGTTACACCATATAACTATTCTAACAGGGATCTCCGTGGTTACACCATATAACTATTCTAACATGGATCTCCATGGTTACACCATATAGCTATTCTAACATGGATCTACGTGATTACACCAGATAACTATTCTAACAGGGAACTCCATGGTTACACCAGATAACTATTCTAACAGGGATACTCCTAACAGGGATGTGGTTACACCATATAACTATTCTAACATGGGACCTACGATGGTTTACACCATATAACTATTCTAACAGGGATCTCCGTGGTTAACCAGGGACCTACCGGATCTCCGTGGTTACACCATATAACTATTCTAACAGGGATCTCCGTGGTTACACCATATAACTATTCTAACAGGGATCTCCGTGGTTACACCATATATTCTAACAGGGATCTCCGTGGTTACACCATATAACTATTCTAACAGGGATCTACTCCGGATACCGTGGTTACACCATATAACTATCTAACAGGGATCCGTGGTTACACCATATAACTATTCTAACTGGTGGTTACACCATATACCTAATAACATGGGATCTCCGTGGTTACACCATATAACTATTCTAACAGGATTCCGTGGTTACACATATAACTATTCTAACAGGGATCTCCGTGGTTACACCATATAACTATTCTAACAGGGATCTCCGTGGTTACACCATATAACTATTCTAACATGGATCTCCGTGGTTACACCAGGGATACCGTGGTTACACCAGATGGGTTACACCAGATATAACTATTCTATTCTAACAGGGAATCTCCGTGGTTACACCATAAACTATTCTAACAGGGATACACACCATATACTATTCTAACAGGGATCTCCGTGGTTACACCATATAACTATTCTAACAGGGATCTCCGTGGTTACACCATATAACTATTCTAACAGGGATCTCCGTGGTTACACACCATATAACTATTCTAACAGGATCTACGTGTTACACCAGATAACTATTCTAACAGGGATCTCCGTGGTTACACCAGATAACTATTCTAACAGGGATCCGTGGTTACACCATATAACTATTCTAACAGGGATCCCGTGGTTACACCATAACTATTCTAACAGTCCGTGGTTACACCATATAACTATTCTAACAGGGATATCCGTGGTTACACCATATCACTATTCTAACAGGGATATCCGTGGTTACACCATATAACTATTCTAACAGGGATCTCCGTGGTTACACCATATAACTATTCTAACAGGATCTCCGTGGTTATGGTTTTCACCATGGATTATATATTCTAACAGGGATCTCCGTGGGAACTCCGTGGTTACACCATATAACTATTCTAACAGGGACTAACTATTCTAACATGGATCTCCACACCATATAACTATTCTAACAGGGACCTTACACCATATACCTATTCTAACATGGAACTCCGTGGTTGCACCATATAACTATTCTAACAGGGATCTCCGTGGTTACACCATATAAATATTCTTACAGGGAACTACGTGGTTACACCATATAGATATTCTAACAGGGATCTCCGTGGTTGCACCATATAACTATTCTAACAGGGATCTCCGTGGTTACACCATATAACTGTTCTAACAGGGATCTCCGTGGTTGCACCATATAACTATTCTAACAGGGATTGCCGTGGTTACACAATATAACTGTTCTAACAGGGATCTCTGTGGTTACACCAGATAACTATTCTAACAGGGATCTCCGTGGTTACACCATATAACTATTCTAACAGGGATCTCCGTGGTTACACAATATAACTATTCTAACAGGGATCTCCGTGGTTACACCATATAACTATTCTAATAGTGATCTTCGTGGTTACACCATATAACTATTCTAACAGGGATCTCCGTGGTTACACCATATAACTATTCTAACAGGGATATCCGTGGTTAAACCATATAACTATTCTAACAGGGATTTCCGTGGTTACACCATATAACTGTTCTAACAGGGATCTCCGTGGTTACACAATATAACTATTCTAACAGGGATATCCGTGGTTACACCATATAACTATT